>CM033624.1:9361624-9852177 GCA_019453435.1 Rhinogobius similis | reverse complement strand
ATTACCATTGTTGTGATACTTTGTAGATACTTTGTAGTGAAAAAGATTAGTAACACTCTTTTATTCTACATGGACAGTTGTCTATGGGGAATGAAGGACTTTTAATTGTTTTCACAATTACAAAGTGCCACGGATACTTTCATTTTATGATTTACTTCCCAGATACCAGATGCCTGGACTGCACAGTTATTCTGATCCTTACACTCATTGAGTGACTGCCTATGCATAGGCACTATTTGTTCTTGTATTTTCCGGTTTTTCGGCACGTTTCACAGGCCACAGTTTTTTAATTCTTTTAAATTTTTTTGCATTTTTCAATAGTTCCTAGTCTTCTAATGTCTGCTATTACTTTTGGTACATGTACCTTTTGTAGTTTTTTCATAATTTGCCAAGCAATTTTTCCCTATCTTTTACAGTGGGAGCCTTTCTGTTGGTCCTCAGGAAAGTTTGCTGTTTAAACTGTTTTTGTTGGGTGCACAGTAGCAGAGCGGCTAGAGCTTCTGCCTCCCAATAAGTAGATTGTGGGTTCGAATCCCGGATCATACCAACATCACACTAATTCAATTGCGCAGTCACTCGCAATAGCTTCAGCTATTGCAACTGCATCTAGTTGCCATTAAAACATTTTTTAACTTCGGAACTAACAGCTCCAAGTTACTCAGCAGGTGCATGTTGTCCATTTGAATGGCCATTCCAACAAAAGCAAAAATGAGCCTAACTGAAATCTAATAATATATAATGTCATTTGTGTTCTCATACTGACTGAAAGTAGTGATTTATTTCAGGAGAAATGCTGCTAATCGTAGTTATTTGACATGACAAAGACAAGAATGCATTTCTTCTAGTGTGATACATGACCGGTGGATAAAATACTAAGCTCATTTTGTGCTGTAATTGTTGCATTCCTGAGTGCACAGAGCCTATTATTAGCCATATGGAGGTGCTCGAGGCCTGGGTTGGTTCAGAAGGGAAACGCATTTTTGGGCCAGGGCCAAATCCTGCAGGAGAGAGCAGCAGAAATTCAAGCTTTTAATTAAGAATCTAATACCGCCACTGCCATAAGTGATTAGTGTGTAATTAAAAACTCCAACGCTGTTTCTCACGTGGATATAATTAACAACGCAGTGTACAGGACGAGGTCAAAGTTGTGTTTTTTAAAGGATAGTTAAAACTAAATTAATAAAACAGGGACTAAACTAGGACTAAAGACCAAGACTATATAGGACAAGTACTAGCTTTAGAACAAGTTGAAATCAGGTCAGGGACAAGAGTAAACCAGATCTAAATCAAGACAAATTTACAACAAAAACAGGCCTAAATCAAGATTAGACAAGAACTAAAGAAGGAAGTAATTAAATCTGGGATAAAACTGAAATTTACAGTTTAATAGATCGCTTAAATTAGGTCCCTTAATACAATTCCTAAACTATTCTGGAAAGATCAAATTTTGTCCTATTTTTTTTCTGAGCCATTACTGGTTCCAATGAGTATGGTTTTATCTATCTGGGTTACAATTTTTGATGTTATGTCTTCTATACAGTTCTACTCTACGACGTCCGTGGATCATTATGTTATATTTTGGACATCTTAAATTGTAATCGTAATAAAACGACGTCCGCTTACTTCCGCGTTGAAACACCCTCCGTCTGCCCCTTTACCTTATGCCGCCTTCAGAGAGCTGCAGTTCAGGATAGCGAGAAGAATTTTTTCAATTTGTGCCAAAATGGGACAAAAATGGCACAAAGGATGCTGCCGAATCCTATGTGTGTCACTGTTTAAGAAAACACATAAAATTACTAAACATCAGTGGGCCTGGTATGGGGAGCGATGGAGACCTGGGCGGAAGGAGCAATGGTGTCTTGTCCGCAGGAGAATAAAGACAACTCAAATATGCATAAATTACTCTAAATACAACTTTGAGAGGTTTAATGACAAGGGGAAACAATTATACTATGGTAAAAGCTCCTAAAAGTCGGTTTTGCATAATAGGTCTTTAAACAATGCTAGTGGCTTTTATTTCGTCTTCATCCAAACCCCTAATGTTTATCCATGGTCACCATTTTGCAAAAAAATGATTTTAGGACGACAAACCCATGGACATGACTAAGACAGAATTAAACCATGACTAAACACAATAAACACGGACTGGTTCTAAAATGACAAGTTTTAATGCCAAAATTAAGTTGCAGCTACAGTAAGGCTAGCATTGTTTCTAATGCCACATGGCTAGCCCCTTTTGACTCGAATCCAGTTGACATGAGCAAAGGAAATGGACACACATGAGTTGTTTGCTGGACGTTTTTCAAGATATTTTTTGGCAATAAAAAGACCTGTAATTGAGAATTCAAGATATCAATTTAATGCCGTTCTGTAGAACATTCATTTGACAAGACATGGCAGATAACCTGGCTCACGCCATATTGATATGTGTCTGCATCTAGAAAGTCTCTCTCCGAAAAGCTGACTGGTCGAAGTGTCACAACAGCGGAACAAGCTGGAAAATCAAATTGTTGTTAAAATTACGACGAATTAGTCGTAAATCTGCTAAAATAGACAGAAGTACACCCGTCAACGTTCGTCCCTTTGACTTCCACTCAAACCATAATGCTGTGCTGTGATTGGTCTGCCACACTGGCGCCAGGGTCAAACCCAACAGCAGGAGACCGATTCTCAAGAGCTTGTGAACTCACAAATATCGCTAAAATCCATCAGGCTGGCCAGGTAAGGGGGTAGACACTTCACCAGAAAAGTTACAAGATGCACCTTTAAATCTAACTTAGTTTCAATAAATCTTCAATAAATATTGTGCATCAGGTTAAAAAAATGCATATGCTAATGTCAGATTGAGAAACTACACTCTAAAAATAGGTATGCAGAGAGTACGGGCCATCTAATAAAGAACTGTCAAAATAAGCAGAAAAATGTTGGTTGGATTCACCCAAAACTGAGTGTACATCCATAAAAAAGTACATTTGCAGAGGTGAGGTGCAGCTTGGATGACAAATCGCAGTTTAAGGAAAGAAATGGGGAGAATTGTGGAGGCATTTAGTCCCATGTAGCAGCCACCACTGTCCCACCTCGGCTGTCAGAATGAAGCATGGGTTGTGGAAGACTATTTTTAAGAATAAATAAAGAGGTTTTAAATGTGCAATGTGTAGTGAAAGGCCAATATGGAGGTTTAAGACACAAAATGTGAAGAATTTGAGTATCAATATACAGTTTATTGAGGGTGAATATTGTTTTAATTAAATAAAATTGTGTAAAATGCAAAGTGAAGGCTTTGGATTCTGGGGATTATTGTAAATATGTAAATTATAAAGCACTTTGTCTTACAATTATTGTATAAAAAGCACTTTATGAATAAAGTTTGATTTAATGGCTGCTTTTTTTCCTGCATACATTTTATTTTGTCTATTGTCTTTCACAAAAAGGCATTTTTCATCATGACTATACATTTGTGTTATTTTAATAACAATGAAACAGCAGACCACACTGTCAAAGCCATTTCTCTCTATACTTTATCTTCATATTAAGTCTTTTTACTGGCTCAGAGAAAATCAACTCTCATTTATTTAATAGAAATTGGCAGACTTGTCAAAAATACGCTTCTTCAGAATATCTTTCTAAATTCTTGTTAATGTTGATGCACAAGGCCAAGACAGACTGCATTGAATGTGAAGTTTGAGTTTTCTTAACACAGTTCCAGAGAAAGATTGTTATGAGATTTTTTTTTTTTATCTCATAACATATCTCTATCTTTATAATCTGTAAATAAACTCTTCTTCTACAACAACTGTTCTTCAAGAAGGTCCTTGAAGATATCCAAACCAAGATCAACACCAAACCAACCAAGACAAAACTAACCAGGTTCCCCCTTTAAAGCGCCCTCATGTGGACATTCCAACAAACGACTAGTGCCAAAACCACCTGGGCCAAACAAGTCAACCTCCTAGTTTATGTCGTTCAAAGCACTTCAGTGTGAACATGCCAAAGAATAACAAAAACTACCTGGGCCAAACACACTAACTTCCTGGTGCTTCAGTCTCATGTTTATATCCCAAACCCAGTACATAACCTTACAATCTTGTCTCAAGATTCAGTCCAACATCACAGAGTAGAAGATGTTGTTCCTCTTACACATTTACTGCAATAAAAAGACTAGAAATATGTTTTTATTATTAATAAACATGTTGTATGGTAAGTCAAATCAAAATGTTTCTTGATTAAGTCATTTTCAGTCAATCTGATTTAACTGAAAATGGCTTCCAGATAGCATATTCCTGCCTTCCTGAGGAATACACTGGTTTTACAAAACACAAAGATGTATGGTTAAGACCTGTCCTTGACTAATGGTAACAATTCATGGGTAAATGGTCATTTAGGTGAAATTCTTAAGCCATTGTCTGTTGTTTACAATTTTAGAAAAAATATTTTAAATTGCTTTTTTTTCTTTTTAATTCTCAATTGGAATAAATTTGCCAACAAACAAACCAGCAAACAAGATTTCTACAGAGAGTATGGAGTTAAAAGCACATAACCATGAGCAAAGGAAGGGCCTCCAGTCAGTTAAGTCTGGACATGAATGTGTGAGAGGTCAGAGGTCATGAGAAACTGAGCTATACCACTGTAAGAGCACACAGACCATACATATGAGGGGGAAAAAAATGTCAATATATATAACGAATCAGCAGAATGTATTGAGTGCTTGTATTTTATCAGGTTTTTCTCGATGTAAACTACAACAATCTGGTCATTTGTACAAATATTTGGAAAAGGTCCATGTTGAAGCTGTGCAATCGAATTAATCATTGTGAAAATGTATTGATTGAATAAATGTATAATAGATTAAGTTCAATGAATTTGTGTCACATTTTGTCAACTAGTTTAAAATCAGTGCAATCCTGTGTTTGCCTTATTTTTCTGCTCCCATCTCACTACCATCTATCATCTATCATCTATCGGTTAGGAAAACAACGCAATACTCAAAAATACCCCCCCCCCAAAAAAACAAACAAACAAACAAACAAACAAACAAACAAAAAAAAACAGGTTTAGTTTCTCTCCATCTGAGGAGAAGTTTTATCTATCTTTATTACTTAGGCAAGCGTGGTAAATAGAGCACTAATTGTATAGGGTTACCAAGTAATAGATCTGGTCCAGTCCTAGTCCAATCCTTGTTTAGTCCATGTTCAGTTCCAGTTTTAGTCCTAGTTTAGCCCGTTGTAGATCTGAAGGCGGTGTCCTGGTTTAAACTCTGTGCTCCACATTATCATACAGAGCAGACTGGAGCGTGCGCTGGGTGTAAACTCCCTCTCACAGACAACAGGCCCCCCCCCCTCCTCTCCAGCTCCACCAAACAGAACCAACCACCACCCAGGGCTGCGGTGATACTGCACCCTCATCACCTCCACCACACAGCAGCACCTATGGAGAGCAGCTAACCCACATCCACAACCTGAAGGCAGTGTGGTCGTGCTGTAGCCATGAACTGTAACCCGACCAGAGAGGCTGTGAGTGGTCGAAAACTGAGGCGGACACACAAGGCTTTTAGTTAGAGATGAAGTAACATGAATGATGAATAATGATGATGCATTTGTCTGAGATATGTCTTAATTCACTGGTGCGATTAGAAGGACTAGGCACGGAATGGCAGCCTTGCTTCAGCCACCAATAACCTTGCTTATGGCACTGCTATCCTAATAGCCTTTCAGCGAATACATGATATATACAAGGAACTGGAAGGATGCCACCATCAGGCAACCAATTACCAGCCTTAAAATGGGAAAGATGGCAAGTAGCGTTGGGAATGTACCGCCAAATTTTGGGTTAGCTGACCGCCTTTCCCAATTTCAGCCTCTCGTTGCTATAAGCTGCTCTACAAATTTATAAAATATACTGTATATACAGTACTCATATTTGTGTCTTTTGCAATTAACTTAAACTACAAGTATTACAAATAAAACAAAGATCTACTGTCACAATCGTATTCAAATGATATCATCGTTGTATCGAGTAGAAGGGAGTCAGTCTGTGCTGAACTGAATTCCTTAATTTATAAATTTAAAACTGAAATACCTTTTCATTCATTGTGTCCTGGTGTTCCTAATGCTGTATCTACCTGATCTTATCTGCACCTAAACCAGACTAATGTAGCTCCACTCTATACAAACCCCAGTGTTTGTGAAGGGTCAAAGAAGCAGCCACAAGTTTCCAGTCTCTTTAGGAATCCAGGCATCATCACCTGCTGGGATGTTCCTGGAAGTGTGTGTTTGTGGTCAGGAGTGCACTAACTATAGAGACATACAAAGACAAACAAAGACATTCAACTTTAAGCCTGGCAGCTCAATCCTGACTATCGGAAGAGCATGCTGTTGTTGTGTCCTTAGGCAAGACACTTCACCAACCTTGCCTGTTCCCCTATGTCATACAAATGAAATGATGAACTCAAGTGATGAGGCAATAAGTGTAAGTTATCAGTTAGTATGTTTGTTTTTTTAATGGTATCTAAAAACATTACCTTATACATTTTTACCTCTCCACATTTTACAAAATCTATCTATAAAAATAAACAAATTAAAGTGTAACAATGGTTCATGTGTAAGTATGTAGAGCTGCAAGGATTAATCGACTAATTGTTGAACTGTAAAAAATAGTTGTAGTCACATTTTTATAATCGTAGTTGTTATCTATAAAAAACAGACTCTAAAACATAAATGGAAAAGACCCTTTCATAACAAAGACTGTGGCATTAATAAATAAAAATAACAAAAACACACTTTTTTTGGTAAATATTCTCTATTTCAGTACTTCAGTCACCATAATTGAATCTTTGTTTGGTTAATAATGAATTTTAAAAGTCTCTATGTACAATAGAAACAAATCTGAAAAAATCTGGCTGGTTGATTTCTTAAGTAAGTGTTAGTTACAGCCCAACTTGTATGACAGGTCCATCTAAGCTTGAACCAGTTCATACTGATTTGTGTCCTTGGGGAGATAAAGTGCATGAGTGAAAGGTTAGAGGAGGTCAGAGCCATTTATGTCACTCCAGGACAGCTGTAGCTTCATAGGTAGCCAATCACCAGAGTATAGAGAGTGAGTGAATTAACTATACAAATAAACTATTAATTTCACACAAATGTATAGTCTGGCACACGCCGACTTAAGGTGGCGGCAGAGGCTCTAGTTGCCTCTGAAGATGAATGAATATTTATCATTGCTTTGATAGTGGCCTTTAATACAGCTCCCACCAAACTCTAATAACATGATCCGAAGCCAGGAAATATATGAGTTCACAACCACAATGGCACCTCTTTTTGGCACCGTGCTTTTTAATGATGCCACCTGAATGCAGCGGCACACGCGAATCAATGACTCGCGCCTTGTAATTACCAGATACTGAACCAACCTGGCAACCCAATATGCGCCGCTAAGACAAGGCACTGCGTCCTTCTACCACCACTGTGAAGGGAAAACTAATTGAGTGCATGCAGGTAAGATCCTCTGCCAAGACAAGCCGGTTTCCTGTATCCTAACCTTTTTGTCTAGCTTTTTTTTTGGCATGACATTTGTATGAGAAGCAAGAAGGGGGAAAAGCTTGGAAATGTGAGAAATAATGAGTGGTAGAAATATGTCCCTGCTCTCAAAAAGATGAATTGGTTTGAGCGTTTGCAGACAGTCTTTTCAATGTGTCAGTGGAGGAGCGGCATCCATCTACTGCTTATTCGCTAATAAGGCAGAGAATCCCCCAGACGCAGCCGTAGGGACCTATTCATTTGGCTGGCGGTATCAGTGCCACCTCTCTGCTCACATTAGCCAAGGATTTGCATAGCTACATTTACATACGGATTTAATAATGGCGTCTGAATGGGGAGAAGTGCAGGTGCCAATCATCCACAGTTCACTAAAGGGTTTGGGTGTGCGTCTGTGTGAGTGTGTTGTTGGAGGCAATAACTAAATCTGATTTTAGTGTATTAAAAGACAAGGAGAGAGTTGAGGCTACAGCTGGATGGGATACAGTTCCAATCATTATGTTTTCCTTCTCTTTTTTGCCAACTGTTGCCAACGTATTCGCAAGATACATACATTTTTAAACTGTTCATGTAGCACAAGAATGACATACTTTTCAGGAAAAAACGGCTTATCGGGTTGTTTCACAGGGCTTTTATTTCCTTGATTTTACTTAATATGTTGGCTACTGTATTTCGGCAGATGTTTTGCAATAAACTTGGTAGAGTGGCTTTTTGACGTTCCCAAGATCTAAAAGGAACGTCAGTGAACATTTGCTATTTGCTCATTGCAATCATAAAAATTGTGATTTGATAGAGACTGATCTTCTTGCCTCACATGTTGCAACCAAATTGAGCAAGAATCCTGAATTTAAATAGTAGCCTACCTATCCAACTAAATATGTCCTAAATGAAGACTCATTAAGGCTGTTCTAAAGCAGCACTGGTCCCAACACAAAGTATAACTAAAAAAAAGAAATTCTTAATCAAGACTTCGGCAGCATAAGAGGCCTTTGTGCAAACAGTGGCTCTCAAAATGGAGTATCCAAGTTAATGAGTAACATGTAGATTTGTGAATATTGGCTTGTAACATAGAAAACTAGAATATTTTTGTTGCAATAACCTTGATTCATTCCATCTGAAACCTATAGCCCTAAAGAATTAACTTAAATTCTGCATTGTTGTTTTGCTCCATTGTGGTTCATGCTAATTCGTGCTGTCTGTTTAACCTATGACATCATCCTTACAACATTGTGTACAGCAACTTGAGTAAATGTAAAGTCCTACCTTCCAGCCGCTGCCCGCCTCTCTGTAGTACGGGAAGTTATCACAAATCCACTGGTAAATCTCACTCAGGGTCATGCGTTTTCGCGGCGATCCGTTGATGGCGAACGTTATCAGACTGGCGTAGCTGTACGGCGGCTTCCCGTCTCTGTGCTGCGCCGCCTCCTCCTGGTCAAGCGTGGTATTCTGATCCAGGTGTGCGATTTTCTTTGACCCCGTCCCGTGATGCTGGTGCCCTATGAGGTGATGCGGCCCGTGCAGGTGGTGGCCATGGTGGTGATAGTGATGTCCGGAATCAGTTTTTTGAATCGCCGCCCTCATGCTAAGCTGGGGCAACCAGTCCATGGAGGTAAGACTACTCTCCAGCTCCGAGGTCATGGTTCTTTTTTGGGTCAAATGTCAGCAGTGCGTGGAGTATACTTGGGTGAGGTCCCGTTTGGCTCACTCGATAGGAGTCGTGCTGCAGGATTGGCTCGAGTCTGGAGGGAGAGAGGTCTGTTTACTATGAGTGTTTCATGGGTTTTGGCTGAAGGAAGCGCACTTGGCAGACACACACAGATATTAACTCGCACACATATTTTCCAAACACAAATGCTGACTGTGGAGTTGACTCTAGTTCAAATAAAGATAGGGATGTCCCCGATAGCACTTTTACTCACGGAGAGTAGATGCATTTAAGCAGTAAGCAACATGCTTCATTTTTGTTGACTTTTCCTTCTAAGTCTTTCTGGCAGAATTGCTGCTGTATTGATTTGGTATAAGGATGTATACAGTATCTATAGTGCAATCTTCTCAATTTTACCAGGCTTAGCCTAACACCAAGGGCCTGGAATGACCTGAATCAACATCTGGAGAACGGTACACTGATTCTCTCAACTTGTCCTGGTTAAGCCTGACATTTCTAATCAACAGACATTAAAACTCCTGCCAGTGCTAGGGTATCATAAGTGCTCACATGCTATAACAAAGAAGCATTCTATGACTGTGCCCCCAGTGTTTAAGTTAGACTAGTTACTTAAAACTTGATCTTGCAGGTTGATGTTGTGATAGAGAAATGTTACAATCATAAATATCAGTCTACTTTTAATGGTACAAAGTATGGGTGGGATGAGACACCATTCCCACAAGACGAGATGAGACATGAGGCTGGGCCCACAACGAAACAAGATGAGATGTTGGTATAATTAATATTATAAGAATACGTAAAAGATTATGTTCAGTTCACGATTAAGGTTTACAGTTTTCTCTTTGTTTTGATTGTTTAAATTTTGCTGTCATATTATTCAATGGCTTCACAAAGATAAAAAAATTCACCAGGGCTTAACCATGTTTTGTTCGTGCCAAACGTCAACACATGGGGGGAAAAATATCGTTCTCCACATGTGTACACAATCTTGTGGCCATTTTATCTGTTTTTATCTTGTGGCATCAGATCTTGTCACATCCCAGGCTCAAAGCAGTTTCAGTGCAGCACATGGAATCCAAAAAATGCAAAAAGCACCATGTACAATCTCAATTGAGCTTTAGCAATCCTCATTAAAATAAAAATACAACTCAACTAAACCAAGTAAGAACAACAGACTTGATTAGATAAAGAACAAGGTGTATAATAAAGAAAAAATTATTATAATAAATCAAACCCAATCAGTAAACGCTAACAAAGAAAAAAATCAATGTAAGTAAAGCTAAAATAAGACATACTGGAGTTTGGCATAACTTACTTTTCCCGTTGGTTTCCATCTTTCTCTGGGCCAAAGCATCTGTGGAAGTCTCTGCAGCGAAAGGACGAGCCCTTCCTCTGCACATGTTCACAAAGTCTTCATTTAGTTCCACTTTGTCTCCCACCTCCTCCTCCTCTTCCTCCTCCTCCTGTCACCGCTGCAACACAAAAACACACAGAGCCCGGTGATCCTCCTCTGCCAGACAGCTCTCATAAGATATTAATATCTCAACAGCACTCGACCGGCCGCGGCATGTGTCCAACCAGATTAAAACTCCTCTGTTTCTGCCTCTCACTTGCCGCAAAGTGGAAATGGCAATTGGATCCGCCGAGTGACTAAAAGCTGGGGAATTGTTTTCACAAGTGCCTGCCAAATGGGGGGAACGGAGCGGTAGGAATTCCAGCTTCAGGAGGGAAAGAGAAAGAGAGAGTGGAGCGTTTAGCAGCACAGAAAGAGACTAGCTAACCGCCTTCAGCTATACGATCCAGTGATGTGTCCCGTACGGCGTTCCTCAGTCCACTGTCAAATCTGTACCTACCTTCAGGCTCTGAGACTGTACGCACACCAAAAAATAACTAAATAAATACATTTATTTTAATTTCAGAGCTATATTTGGAGGATGGATTGGCCGTTTAATAACTTGAAAGGGATTACAATTGATTTTCAAATAAGAAAAAAAGAGCGAGGTGTGTGTGACTATTAACTATAAGTTGCGTAGATGAACTTGGAACATGGCTGGTTAAGATATGGATAGATATAGTTGATGATTAGGGCTGCAACTAACAATTATTTCAGTAGTCAACTAGTCAAATGATTTTTAAGTACATTTTCAACCAAATAAAGGTTAAAATATTGGAGTGAAAGCTTCTAGTAAGAGAAATTACAAATAAAGTTTTTTTTAATGTGTATTTGAGTCTGTATAGTCCAGATCATGATTACAATGATCATAATATGACAACAATCTTCTTTTTTTCTTTTTTTTTTTTTTTAAATAGCCAACTATTTTACAATTAGTCGACTAACTGTTGCAGCACAATTTACGAAAGGAGAGTATGTTGGATTTGAAAGGGGAAAAGTTTAATTCCGGGGACTAGAAACTGGTACTGATGAAAGAGATAAAATCAAGAAGCTGAGGTGGCTGATGGTTCTGCTGCTGCGGTAAAGAAAATGGGAGTGGCACATAGATAAATGGGCAAAATTTCGGAGGGGGTAGAAAGTGTTTTAGTAGTAATGTAATTGGAGGGCAAACTGAGTAGGGCTTCAGAGATGCCATAACACACAAAATGAAGAGGAGTTAGAGGAGGTGTCCGGGGAGAATGAGGTCTGATGTTAAGGTGGTGAAGGAGCGACGATTCTGTGGCTTGAATCTGAAGAGAAGTTTGGAGTTTTACTAGACAACAGTTTAATATGATTCATGAAGACAAAGGCTTTCATCGTTATGTTAGTCAGCGATTGTTCTGTTCTCTTAGTCAGTGACAGGACACTGAGAATGTCATGTAATATTACTCATCGGTGGAGCCAACGTTTTGTATTCTAATCATTTTCAACAATGCAGTCCTGTTTAGCAGATGCGTAAACGGTCCATTTTCAAGAGACTATACTATTTCTACTCCTCTATTACGTTAAACTAACCTGTAACTGTTGTATACTCATCAAAAAAATACACCCTTTTTCACCTATTTGTGTATAATTCAGTAATCTGCTTGGTCCCATCCAGCACTCAAAATGCTTGCCCAACATTGAGAGGGTAATTGCACTACTGTATTAAGGCAATAGGACACTGCCAGCTAAGTCCTCGTTATCTATCACCAGAGGTTCTAACACTCGGAAACACAACGGAAACACAGACAGGCTTGAGTGTTCATGTCTCCTGGCCCTGTACTGATGGTAAATACACTTCTCCGGCAGTATACATCCATTTTTCTGCTTTTCTACTCTCAAAATATCGATATGGCAATAAATTGTTATGGACTTCTTGACAATATGCGCATTGACATAGAGAATCGTGAACAAAAATGTATTATAAAGTGCCGATACACTTATTAAACGACTGACTACTGCATTTAGGCTGAATCTGCTGAGCTGAAAAGGTGAATAATTTATAGGGCTTGTATTCTGATATTAACGGCATTGTGAACATAAAATTCCAATGCCTTATGTTATTCTACATAATCAAAAGTACTTTTAGTAAACTATTAACATCAGTTTTAAGGACAATCAATGTATCAGGACACTTATATGAAGCTCTGAGTTTTGGGATATATTATCGTGGACCCTGTATTGGTGTACATATTGTATCGTCGGTACTAGGCAATCCCCAGCGTTAATTTTTACAAGAAATATATGATAATCCATGAAGCTCTCCCATGTTTTTAAAGTTCACGCACCTTCATCAAACTAATTTCAGTGCTCACAATGTAATCATATAAGGAAATACCAAGGTGACCAAAATAGTTTATAAAGTCTGAATAGTGCATAACACAAACCTTTGAGGAATAATGCCCTGTCCTGGCAGCAGGGCTGCGTGATATGGTGATAACAATAACAGCATGATCTCATTTCTGTGACAATATGCTATTTTGGTAAAATTGTCATTTGTGATTCACATTTTTTTTCTTGAAAGCAGCTCTTATATGTCAGCCTCAACAATGCTCTGAAAGAGCAACAGGTGGATTGAAGTGTGTGTGTTTCAGAACACACAAATGACTTAAGTTACCTGTTCAAGGCAATATACAGATATTAAGTGTATATGAATTGTGATCAAAATCTAAATATTGACCTGGCTCCAAGAAGGAGTGCAAGTACAGCAGTAGAATAACTTTATTTTTATTTGAATATTTTACATTGGCTTCAGTCAAATTAAATCTGAAGAGATTTCTACTTAACATATTCTACAGTTATTAAAATATGTTTTATGAAAAAGATTGCATTTTGTTTCGTTGTACATTTTACTGCAAGCAGCGTACAAAGTTTCTGAATAGGTGTTGTAGCAAAAAACTAATGGAAATACGTGCAATGGAGAATTCGTTTCAGCTAGGGCCATGTTTTTAAGAGCTGCCAGGAAACAGCTAACAATGGCGCGCTAGATGCAGCCTCGCTAGGATTCAGAATCTACATCCCCATACAGTCACCTCTGCTCGTCCTTCAACAACAAAGACACTCCTGGCCCACGCTTCTCCATTCAGAACCTCAGTATATGTATAATCAAGGTAAAACTTCAATGCCTCGCGCCGCTAAATCCCCTGGAGAGAAACAGAACAGCGGCAGAGAGGAGAACGAGAAGACGCCGAGAAAATAAATCAGGAAAACATGTTTAATTGCGAGAGGATGAACGACTGTGTTGGAGAGAGCTCATCAGTGATACTGCTTAGGAAGAAGGACCAGAAGAGGAGATACATGGTGTAGGAAATAGGGATTACATGAAATATATGTTTGCTAACATATAATCTGACATAAACAAGATGGGTTTGGCAAAGAACTGCTGGATGAGAGTTGTTGTTGAGTCACTATTGTTCAAGTACAAGTGTTTCAATTTAGAGTGCAAGAGTTTAAATATTTGTTTTAGCTTTGGTCAGACATGCAAAGACAACATAGACATTTTTTTGATTAGTTTAGCATGTAGAATTGACCTAAATAGTTCATAGATTTGTGGCATTATGGCGCAACATTATGAACACTGGCTGGTTAAACAACTTATGCTCGGGTGGTAGAATGGTTATCTGATGACTGGAAGGTTGGCAGAGTGATCAGTGCATATTTGTCAGGTTAGATATGAATGAATGTGGTATCTGAGTGACTGTTGGCTGTAAGAGAAAATTGGCAGCCAAGTGTGTGTCAGTCACCCCCCAGGCAGCTGTGACTACAGAAGTAGCGTTCCATCACCAAGGGTGGGGAGAAAATGAATAATGCAACGTAGAGCATCTTTAAATCTCCAAAAATCTCAAAAGTTATAAGACATGAAGATGGGCTATTGTAGCTTACTGAAAAAGTGAATTCTCTAAGTTTGGAAAGTTGTTTGAAGAATACTAGAGCATTATTATTGGTTGTATATTCAGCCTCATCTTTGGTTTTTGTGCATTCTCCTCGTGGTCCATTAAAGACAATGAAGGAGAAGTTTCTTTCCCAGTCTTCTTCCACTTAAACTAACGTACTGGATTATGTGGATTTGTCCTTAAAGCTAATGAAATAGCCAAAACAATGTTAGAATATGCCACTTTGACAAGACTTTTCTGTAGGAGACCAAGTGCTCGTCCTTACAAAATCCGAACAGAAACTAACTCACTCACACAAATTTTGCACATTTTTAGCGCTCTGAAAACGGAAGACGCACATAATTTTGTTCTGTTTAGCCGGCTCTGGTCGCTTTTGTGACAGAAGGGGTTTTGGGTATTATAAACTCATACAACATAAAATAAAACAATTTCACTTTTATAATGCTTTTGACTCAATTGGGTCATACCAGATATATGTAGGTTTTCTATGTGCAAAAATCAATATCGACCCTGCCACCGAAAGACCAAAGGGAAAACCCACCTACTGAGAATCCCAGGACACCATCTTAATTAGTCCGACTTCCCTCCTATTTGCCAAGGGCAAGGTAGCATTTGTGTTTAGCTTTAGCAGCAGCAGCAGCAGCAACAGTGGCGTGGTGTCGAGGAGGTGGGGATGAGGGCGGTGACACACAAACACTCAACAACAAGCTCTTATTTTCCTCTCATTAAAATAGGGGCTGCCACAAGTCCCGACCTGCTGCGCGCCACGTTGTTGTCGAACTTTAGGATTTGAGAGAGAGAGAGAGAGAAATGCGTGGGACGGTTGGTGTATGATGGCATGGTGTAGCTCTTCTGTGCTGTTGGCTTTATGAGTAATGGAGAAGAAAAAGGGGCATGACTTTAGCTTATGGGGAGGAGAGAGGCAGCCAATTACCTATTTCCAAAGAGTCAACCGGTCCCAGAGAGAGTGGGAAACCTCCGAGATATGCACTATGTTTGCTGTTTGGGAGCTGGTCGTGAACCGAGGAGGTCTGCAAGGCGCCGGGGGATAGAAGAAAGGAAAGAGCGTGCAGGAGACTTGGGAAGGCTTTAGAATAATGCAAATGTGAGAGGTTATTGGAGGATTCCATAGTTGTAGAGGAATTTATGACTAGGATTAAGATTGAACGATTTAGGAAGCATGTGAAATTGCGATTTTTCTGACGAGCGTTGCGATTGAGATTTTTCATGGACAAAAAGACTGAAATAGCCCATGAACTATCAAACTTAAGAGACAACAAGACTCACATGTATTTCAGAATGTGTGTGTTTATGCAGAATAAGAACATATATAAAAACATATTTTGGAAATTAGTGAAATTCAAAAATTGCGGCCTTTGTTATTTGTTAATCACGTCCATTCAAATTGCGATTTCAATTTGATTGTGATAAATCTTGCAGGCTTAACCGGGATTGCCTCTGCTGTAAACTGGAAATCACGGGATAAATGCTTGTGGCACTAAAGCCAAAGCCAATAAAACCTCAAGAGGATAATAAGTTAGAATCACAAAGTTAGCTACGTTAAATATGGTTTACTTGGTTAACCTTGGAATCACTATTAATCACTGCTTGAGAATTGCAGTTCGTTTTGTCAACTATAACACAAAATGACCAGTAATAGACCGTAAAGACGGGACATTACTGTTATTATTTAATGACAAAATAATCACAAAAGTATTTTGGTTGGAGACAAATGGATTATCAGCTTTATCTCCAACAGGATCAGTGTTGTATAGAGTGAAGAAGTCAAGTGGTGCAAGGCTCTCAAGATCAATCTCTGTTTCATGGCCACACGCCGTCACTGAGTATCTTCTTCTGCCAATGGTCACAAAACACACTGTGGAACGGGAATTGCAAGAGGAATGCAAAAAGACCTATAAGGGATACATGAAAACGCTAAAAGACTCCACCTGCAGTCTAAATTTGGTTAAAAGCCAAAGAAAATTTAATTCTGGCAGTTTTTAAGAGTAAGAGTAATTCTGCCACTCATCCACATAGTTTCTTCAGTTCCTCTGACTAATTGGTTAAAAACAATAGTTGCCAGCATGATAAATGGTTAACTGCATAGAGAGGGTAATACAAGCTCTAAAATTCTGCATACATTTCAAAAAACACTAATCGTTTAATTGGTCAACTGCATCCTCGATCAAACTTTTTATCAACAACGTCGTTTGTAATTGGAATTTTAAAGAAACTATTTGGACCACAGAAGGGAGAAGACATGGCATTAGTTATTTTAATTGTGAATTTATTCTACCTTTTTACATGTATACTAATACTTTTATGTTTTGTCAGTGCACCTTGAGTCAAATATACGGTCAGATCAGATAGTCTGAGAGCTCTAGCCAATTTAACACCCAATTTACTCGAGACCAAGAATTTCTTCAGTCGAATACAGCCCTAAAGACCACATAAGAACACTTTTTAGTTAACACCTAATGATGGTATGAAGTGAAATAAAGCATTTTCAGCACTCAGGAGGGAGTAACTAACTATGTGTACATGAAGCAAAACAGCCAGGTATGTTTTTGATAAGGAGACAACGTGACCTGATTATAAGCTATTATTTTTTCATTTATTATTAATTAATCAATTATTGAACTTCTATACGTAGGGTTTTTTATAACATCAAAGTTAAAGGTACTGTGCCTGTACCTGATTTTTCTCATCTTAAACAATGTGAAAAAATCAAAGTAGTTAATTTTAAACCGTTTTCAGTGGTCTAAACTTCTTTCTCATTTTCTAACATATTCCCAGCATCCTTATTATTCACCGCAATGATTTTATAAGTGCTTTTCACAACTTTCAGATACCAGCGCGAGTTTTGCCATCATGGTAAAGCAAACAACAACTAGCATACTAACAGCACACTTCCTGGTTTTCTTTAAGGAGGTATCTTCTTCAGGATTCGCTGAAAATGCTAAAATGTCTGCCTTGTCGATTATCAACAAGGTTAAATGTATGCAATAAAACTGTATTAATATTGACAACTCCAATTTGCCACTATGTGTGAGTAAAAAAAAAAGGAAAACACTAATTAAACATTAAAAATTCTAACCTTTTCCATGTCAAACCGGTTAATCTGGCAGTGCATATGTGGAGTGTTTGGTTAAGTAGTTGAAACATTATAAGGTTATAAGATGCCAATGTACTGGTTGAAAAGACATTTTGGCTACGATCGCGCGCATCAAGAGGTTTTTTAAAAATCTGGTGATAAATATTTAACAGGTGTGAGATCCAAATTTTATAGACCTGCTTTCATTGAGTAGTTTTAGGTGGCATTCAATGAAAGCTGCAAGCTTTAATCAAAGATGAGCAGGGTTAGCTGTTTTGGAACAAGAAATACACCTCTTTATAGCTTTTTTTTAATATCATACATCTTCGCGAAATAACCGTGACTTCCAACATTGTCCGTTTTGAAAAGACTTTTGGAGAGTTTTTGACTGATGGAAAGTGTTCAACCATTAGATTTCGGCACTCATTCAACTGTATGCATCACTTAGAGCCCCAAAGTCCCCCGCTGTTGCAAGCTTTTAGACGCTTTTCAAGGCTGTACCGCTATGCATGTTAATAGAAAAAGAAGAACCCTGAATGGTCCGACGAAAAGGAGGGGAATGCAGGCATCAAAATATTTTCAGTGGAAGATGCGGTAATGACAAAATAGGCTCCCGTAGAGACAGATTTGGCAGAACATGTCAGAAAAGCTAAAAAGTCTAGCTTCAAACTGTGTGCCCTGTCATATCCCATTGAAACTCAGAGGAAAACGTCCATACAGGGAAGGATTCAACAACATAATTACTTTTTCACTTTAGAAAAAAAAAAATCAAAATGCAGATGAAAAGACGCAAATGCAAGGTATCAAGGGAAAATCAGCTGCCCTTGTGAGATCCGGGCTGAAAGGAGACGAGTTAAGCAATTACAGCCTGATATAGCCGCCGTATTCAGAGAGATGTGGATTCTGTGGCCTTCACACGGGTGACCAGTATGAAAGGAAGAGAAAAAAACTCCTGCACATTTAGAAGAGATGGGTTTATCTCAAATCATGGTCAGCTGGAGCCAAGGAACCGCAATGTTTGTGAAAAAGGTTTCTCAAGACTTTGTGTTGGTTAAAACAATTTGTCTTATTATTGCAAAACCACTTGAGAACATTTGGTGTAAATAATATGCTGGAATAAATTGGTGCAATCCCTTATTTGCCAAGAGTTATCAATCATAGAAAATGTTTCACAGGTAGTCCTCAGGACAATGTTTTTAAATCATTAAAAGACATTTCGACTTCCATCCATAAGTCATTTTCAATCTGAAGGAGCTGATCTGAGAAACTCAAGTTTCTCAGACCAGCTCCTTCAGTTTGAAAATGAATGTTAAACGTCTTGGTTTTAAAACATTGTTCAGATTACAAAACTTTTTCTACAAATCTGCTGGTATTAAGATTTTCACTGGATCTTTTCTGTCATACAACAGACTGTGTATTGGCATTAACAATGTTATTGGGCAAATTATTACAATAACATATAGCAAAATGGAATGAATCCACTGGTTTAAATTACTAACTGGAAAAATCATAACAAAAACAGAATTAATCAATGACTAATTCAATTTCTAAATTTGTTTTGTGTTGTATAGTTTTAAAGACTTTCTGACCTCAGGCCCAATTATAGCAGCAGTCAATAGTCATCTAATTTTCTCAACAGACAAGGCATTGGCAAAACACTCTTGAGAAATAAAACTGAATCCATATTATGCATACATTATTATGACTTTATAATATTACAATGATTTACTGGCATCTAATCTGCATCTCTTTTATACAAGACCAGATACTATTGTGCTGCATAAAACTATCTAAAAATGAAATGGATATGAGGGGTGGTTGATATTGACACAAATAGAAACCCAAATATTTTGTGAGTGAGACTCTCGAATTATGTCCATCCAACAGAAATGTGCTAAACATTTAAATATGATAGCTGAGGGTTAAGTATCATACAAATGTGAAATGACTACAAAATTATCCACTAAAGTGCAGAAATATCACTTTACCATTATTACCATTATTTTGAAGTTTTTTCCCCCTTTTTAATTAAGTTGTTTTTGTTGATTTTTATTTCATTATTAACGATATACACAATATTCAAAACAACTAGGGCTATTTTGATAATGGTAATTGTTAGTTGAACCCAACAGACTCTAAAACACATATGAAAAGACCCTTGATAAGAAATAAAGTTGCATTACTAAGTAAAAATGTCAAAAAAAAAAAAATAATCCATTTGCTTCAGTGACCATATTTCAATCTTTAATTCGTAAAAAATGTTTCTAAAAAGTCTCAGTGTAAAATATATATAATTGATTTAACTAGTCATCATTTTGATAATCGGCTCATCTCTAGAAAATGTCATCTCTAGAAATGATAAACGATGAGTTACATTTTTACTTAACCCTAAAGTTCCTGGTATTACACCTCATAATACTGTCAATCTAATTTGATATCAAATTGATCCATAACCCAAAACAATATCTAAACATCAGCTCCAATTTGCAGTTTCAGTCTCAATGAATCCTGATGAGTTTGTAGTCTAAAATTCTTGAACTTTGGGAGCCCACACACAATCTCACACCTGCAAACATCTGCTGAAGAAGAGCCCGCGACCCTCCCGACTCTACCCACCAGGAAAACAACTATCACCAGTCGAAGTCTAAAAGGCGCATTTTGTCATAAATAAAACATAGGCATTCGGCAAACTCCCCCAACGGAGCATCCCAGGAGAGAGACGGAATTCAGCTGTGAACCCACACTCCCACATCCGCGGCCCGTATTCTGCACAGCTCTTTAAAAATTCATTAATTTACTGCAAAAATAGATTAAAAGACTGAAAAGTTTGGTCGCGAATAGCATTAATAATACAAGCGAGACAGCAAGCGACGCCAAAGCTGCAGGCCCAAGCTCCGAGGCTCGACTCCAGTTTAGTTGAACAAGTCATTTACATTTGTTAGAAGTGTACAGGCATTTTGGAGGTTTGTTCTAATTGCATTGTTTTAGATGCAAATTCGATGACAATCATTAAAAATAAGTAAAAGCTGTAAAATGGACACTCAAATGCTGTGTAAGACATGACTTAACATCAAAAATATGAAAATATAATGATGGCCCTCAGCAGTGATCTGTCTCCCAAATGCCTCTCTCGCTGAAATCACAGCGACATTTTTGGACTAGAGAGTTGTGACAAGATAAAAGGATGAATTTCAATGATGTGCACTTTTCGTTTCGGAGGACAAAATGGAAATTTGGGTAAACTGGACTCTAGAAGTGCAAAAGAAACTTGAAAGGATCGTAACAAAACTCTCAACATTCTGTGGAGGTTTCAGCTCCGGTGCATTACAGATATTTGGGTGTCTAACCATCAAACGTAATTTATTTCTTCTTGACAAAGGTGGGTTGTACATTTACTTAAGTAATATTAAATATAAAATTTTACTTCACCAAGTAGCTTTCAGTTTTTATATATTCGAGTCAAAGTTTTGGTTCCCCGTCCCACTGTGAGTAAGTCTACAGGTGACAAACGTTTTATATTGACAATATTACGGTAAGTAATTTGCACTTGCACTGCTTCTGCACACATTATTTGGCTTTTCTCATTGTTGTGTCTATCCTTTGAAAATACCAGATTTTTGTGCTTTATTTTATGTTTTATATTTCTAATTCAGATTCATCCAGGCAGTTACTCCTGCAATAACGCTTACTTAAATAGTAGTTTCCCCAAATACTTTTTTCTCTTACTTTAGTCATTTCTTGGACAACTACTTATACGTTGACTTAGATAATACTATTTTGAAGCAGCAGTACTTACTTGAGCACTAGTTTTGGATAGTCGTCCCAGCTCTGCTCCTTGAACTATACCTTTGATACATACTGACCAATGCACGTTAAAATCCTCTACATTTCTTAATTTCCAAATGTTCCTTTTTTTTTACAGCTTAGCGTAAAATGGGGTAAAGAGCAAAGAGGACATTTAGTAAATTGTTGGGAGCAGGAAATCAAACTCACAACGCTGAGGCCGGACACAGCGCCTGGCATGTGTGCTGCAGATTTAACTACTCGGCCACCATGCAGCACAGACATTAACAGGCTCTGTGCTCAAAAGTGCCAGGCAAGCTTAGGGTTAGCACCAGTACTTCCTGTCCAAGTCTATCTCTATATGTGGTTTTTGCCGTGTCCCACTAAAATGAGTAAAAACTCAAAAATCACACACAGTAACAGAACTGCAGGAGGATGTCATTGACACAACCTGTTAAAGACTTTACAAGTGAGATGAACACTTCCCCGGTGGACACTGTGTTTGTGAAGAGGTGTTTGTGGGTCATTGCTAAAGCTAATGCTAATTATAATAGGCACAATCAAATTAAAATAAATATTAAAAACAAACCGAAGCAAATATAAATAAACCAGTAGTCTTCACTTGAAATTTTAATATTTGGTTGTTTATTTATATTTTATGTTCAAAGTAACAGCCCATTATTCGTCAAAGATAATAAAAGCACATTGACATTCAGGTTTTGATAAATGTACAAGTTGCAAGAATTAAATGCCACCCAAGAAAATGTTGGTTTAAAACTTTATTTTAGGTCTGGGTCTAAACTAGGGCTAACCAGGTCTAAAAAAGACTGCACTATTGCTGTATTACATATAAACAGGCTGGCCCAATAAGTTGACTCTAAATTAAGCTAATGTTAAAATTGCAGAGGGCATTCATTTATAATCATGAATCTGCCTTTTCAGTTTAGATACCCAACAGCCATGTCAGCTGCAACTAATAATCATTTTGCTAATCGCTTACTATATTATTCATTCAATTAATCAATTAGTTGCAAATCATGATCGATTAGTAGCGATTCATTGATTAACTTGTTGTGCCCTACGTGGCAGTTTCACCAGTTCATCTCTCTAGCACGTGCATATCTTCTGGATGAGGTTAGAGAGAACACCCGACTGTGTAGATAGATGACAACGACAAAGTGTAGGGATGTGAAGATTATTCGGTTAATCAATAAAAATGCTGCTCGGTCAGGTCACTCACAATATAATCATAAGAACTCATTCTGACTATTTCTCAAGCAAAACTAAGTAGCTTCAATTCAATCTGTACAACAAAAAAGTACACCGAATCTGTGCTGTTTTTATGTGGCAGAATAACTTTACCTTTGCATTCGGAAAGGTTGATTTCATAAAGCTGGAAAAGTAATGTATTCGAATGAAATAAAATTAAGGATTTCACTTTTGTTTTGTTACGTGTCAATAATTGTGAATAATCGTAATATCGTGACGTTTCTTCTCACAATTATCATAAATATTTGCTATCGTGACATCCCTATTTGTGTGTAATAAATAATACACCTGTTGATAGTAATTGTATATTCAACATCGCTCCAATACTGGATATTTTTTTGATATTTTGTACATTAAACCAAAAAAACTAATTTCTACCTTGCATTCTAACTTGTATTTGAATAAAATGATTAACGTTTTGCATTATCAAAACGTGTATGAAGGGGCTACCAAAAGTAATACAAATTTACAAAATACAATTAGTTATTCTTCTTTTTTTTATTTCCACATTTGTTATAAGAATACACTGAGAATCCCTGTCCCACATGGCTGCGTTCATATGGACTAAACCAGGACTAGAACAGGACCAAACCAAGTCCCCACCAGGACTCAAGTGAGCTCAAACCAGGACAAGTGTGAGCGCACCCAGACTCAAAAACTTTATGCTAACAGCTTTCACTTTGTTGCAATAAAATTTACGACCGCCGTTTTGCTCTGTTACATTTTAATTGGCTTTCAAATCTGAGCTGGCAAACTTTGAGAGGAGTCCCTGGCTGTCAGCGAGTCTTCTTCAACACAAACTTTTAAACAACTCCAATCTGCATAACGTTAACATATGGACTTCATATTTATCAAAGTCTCTCGCAAATAAGTCATAAATCAGGATTCAAAAGTCTATTGAACGTCTCTCATTCTTTCAGCGTAGCATTTGCTGACATTGACTTTAATTACGACGACCTTTTTGATGCTAAAACACAAATCAAGTCGCAACATTGATACTCTCCTCTCTTTTTTCCTTCGTCTTTGTAACGTTTTAAGCTCCGAGTGGAAGCCTACAATGGCAATCAAAGACGGGAGCGCGGCAGCTGTTGAGCAATTAAAAAGCCAAATTACCCTCAATCAACGGCATTTACAAGATCAAGTAAATCTCGCACCAATAATGATGAGGAGAATGGCTTCAGACAGCGCCGGTCCTGGAAGGGTGAGAGGAGAAGGCGGGAGAGGTTACAATGATCTGGCAAAACAGACAACTAGAGATAGTGCAGAAGAATTTGAAGCGAGTACGGATAAAATAGTAATTGGTGTAAATATAAAATGAATAGTTTTAGTAGGGGTGAAGATTATATTTTTAGTTATATATCCTTGCAGACAGAATGGTATCCAGGTCGAACTAAAATACTAAACTTACTCTCATGACGATCTAAACAAACACAATTTGCTGAAGTGCTTGATAATGTAAAATCTTGTCTACTTCTCCCACACACAGTATAGACCCCTATACTTCACAACAGTAAATAGCTCATGTTCGCCAAAATGTAGTTCATTTCAAAATGATGAGTAAAATTGAAGGCACAGTACATTACTTTATAGCTAAAAAATAGACTAAAACATTTTGATGGATTTTATTGCTCTAAAAATGTGTAAAAACTTGTGTCCTTACTGTGAGCAGGCTTGCATCTTCACAAAATTGAGTCTTACATGGCCTGGAGAAGTCTCTTCCCGCTTGTTTCCATGGAAATGTTGTTCATTTGCCTATAATATTCCACAGTATGGCATGAAATTGATCTATCTGCATGGAGAATGTTCTGAAGTATGGTTTTGACTTTCTATTCAGGTGACTTTCCAGCTCCAGAAAGTTAGTAATTGAGCATGTGTCCTCACTTGTATCCTTAATAAGTATGTATTATAAATGTACTAAATAAATAGGTACAACTTTATGAAAAATCTACCTGAATTCACTTTATTTAATTCATGATGAACAAATAATCTATTATTAAGGATGATTCAAGCTTAGTAACTACTTAATTAAGAAGTCGGGGTTAGGGCATTAATTAATAAGTTAATCAGCCTAAATTATCAGGTCTATGTATATTTTTTAAAAAGTAACCTACTGAAGGAACTATTTAGGCTAGACATCGGTGGCACTTCAAAAAGGCTCCCGACTTACTTCTGTGCTATCATCAGAGTACATGTTCCTTTTTTTTTTTAATCCTGCTGCCACTACTGTGACTTGTTACTGCAACTACCCTAGTACTACGAATACCCCTTGTGGCTATTTCTCATCATGGGTACAGTTAACATAAAATAAGAATAACACATATTCAGGTTTGGGTGAAGGTTTTGCATGTGTATCCTTTTGCCTAAAATGCCAGCAAAGTAAATTGATGAAAAGTCATCCTGTGTAGTTGTCTTCCACGTTTTTACAGATGCTAAACCTTTATGCATTGTGACAGTGAACTTAGCCTTGACATCAAATAACTCTGAGCTTTCTAGTCGCTTCTGGTTAATTAGGCTAATTATCACCAGCCTTCATATCTGTCAATTGACATTCCTTTGCATGCACTTACCGTGGAATATTCCGTCTATGAACCCGGATTTGTGTGTCTATGCCCGGCTTGAGAGGCTCCAGACAGGCGCCACTTGAAAATTCCCCCTCCGTAGACAAAGCTCCGTGTAACGGTGTGTCCTCGTCCGTGTGCCCCGCTTCTATCACCGGTCCGCGGGCGCTTCTCTGACCGCTGCCCCGCTGCCTGCTGTTCCGGTTGCTGGTGGTGCTGTGGTCAGCCCTCCTCCGTCATGAGAGAGGCGGACTAGACTCGACCCCGCTGGGCTCCACACACGCACAGACCGCGGAGGTGTCTGTCCGGTCCGTGTGTGCGTAATGTGTGCGCCGCTCGGCTTCACCGGAACTACTTCCAGCAGCCGCGCGAGCTCGTGAGCCGGTGAGCACGAGCCTGAGCACGAGACGGATTCATGCACCGCACGCACGCACGCACGCACACTACATCAGAGCACGAGAGCACCGGCCACAGCGCTGTGCTCTTTGGGCCACGACAGAAGGCAAAGAAAAAGGGAAAGGGGCTTCTCGGCGGGATCGCACACATATTCAATAATCATACTTACTTATGGGCTGTTTAATTTTGGCCATACTTTATTAGACATTTTATATGATGAAGAGTGTTCTTAAGAGTGCATATCATAGAGGACAAGCTAACAAGCACTGTAACATAAGTATAAACTGTTTTGATAACAATTCAGGGTACTTTCTAATCATATGAATTAGGTCCATGGTCTTCCTGACCTGTGTAAGGTTATCTGATCTAATCTGAGTTTGGGACTGACACAAACATACTTGTAAATTGGGTTTTACCTTTACTACGGGTTATGTAAGTCACAAATGAGCTATTTGGTGGAGTATATTTCTTACTTAGTGAAAAAGCTTCGTATGCACCATAGACAGTATAACGATAACGCACAATCGAATATGAACAAAGAGTGCCCCCTTCTGGATGAAACAGATTATTACCTTTTTTTAATTTGGCATCTAAAAAGTGCTCATTTTTCAAACTTGAAAGTACCAAGTCCCGAAATTCCCTAATCCATATTTAGCCAGAGGAACCATCCAGTCCCCCTTGCTTCACACATCAACAGCAGCTGAAAGTGGGTCAAACGGGCTTTAACATTAGCATCTGTATACAGTGACACATTTAAATGTTTAATTGAATTACTTAGGAAAACAAAAGTCTTTGTTTCCCCTTTCTTCCTGCTCCTTTTGAGCACTGTAAAATTTAAACACTGACATTTTCAAGAAAACGCAATTATGCACAATTTAGAATTACATTTTTTGGCGCTATGGCATCCAAGTAATTTCTCTTGTTGATTAATACAGTTTGTCTAAGTCTGAGAATTAATAAAAATATTTTCCAACAAAAGCAGAGTTGTAAATGTTGTCAAAACAAAACAAAAACGTACCAGGAAATGAAAAAGGTTCCCACAGTATGATCTCGTGTCATATGATTTGTACTGTAGATTATATCAAACACGTGCAGAAAGCCTTCTCCTGAGGTTTCTGGTGAGAACATTGTTAAAGATGGACTATGGCCCTGTTAACACAACAACAGTGGTTAGGGAACCGCATTATTCATGCCTAATTCGATCTGCATTTAGACGAAAACGATGAGGTGTGAAAATCAAAGTGTGAAACGCTGCAGTACATGCATCTGTCCAACAAATGGCGCTGTGTTCCCTTCTGATGCATTGTACTCATGGATCCATCGGATTGTAGTGTAGTGGGCTTAACTTTTAGACCACGTGCTTTTCTGGGGGTTTTCTAGCGGACAAAAACTATTATATTTCACGACCTTGGGTCACTTGCATGTTGTATGCTCACAGCCAATCACAGCACGGATCAGGGCTGTGCACTGGTTTCTTCGTCAAAATACCGATTTGTCCAGTATTTATGAGAACGGCCTCCCGTCCCAAACGAAACCATCTCTCCCTTCGTTTTCAGCGGGGTTGAACACAAATTCAAAGAACACACCGCTCCTTGTGATGTAAAAGAGAGGCCAAACCCAGATCAAAACATCGCGGATTTGTGAAAACTCGTGTGCGTGTAAACAGCCCATAAAATATGTCTACTGTTCACAGAAATTGGAGGAACGAAGTACTTCCTTGTTTTTGTCAGACTGAAAAATCTAAATGTTTTTAATGTTTTCTTTCAGTCATCTGTCTATCTATTCTTGCTTGTCAATGCCCGCTCCCGCCAGATCTTTGAAGCTAAGCAGGTCAGGCAGGTTACTTGGATGGGACACCGCTAACACACCGGGGGACACAGTGGGGCGGCTGCAGCAAGCTTCGCTGTGTCTTTAGACACACAATAAGAACTGATGTGTGAATGATGGGTGGTGGTTGGAGGGGGCTGATGGCGCAAATTGGCAACCTCGCTTCCATCGCTCTGCCCCAGGGCAGTTGCGCTAGAGGCTTACCACCATCGAGAAAATGATTAATGCAATGATGCATTATTTATTCTCATGTTGTTATTTATGTGTCGAGTTTCTCTTATGGAACAGTAAAGCCTGTTCCTCTTTTTTTTTTTTTTTTTGTAAAGCTTGTTCCTTGTCTTGCCTTTTCAGATGATAAGTGCCCACACAGAGTGCTGCCTATCCAGCTTCTCACTGCTGGTAGTGCAAAATGCCTTTGTTGCTGAGAATAATTATACTTCCGTATGAAAATCGATTTCCATTATCACTAACTCAACTTCACTCTGTTTTCATTTTTAAAACAAATATATAAATTACACCTATATTTAATGACTGACAACTACTAGGCATTAATGGCTGATCAAAGAATTAAGTCATTTTCTCTACAACAATATTGTCTTGCGCTCTTCTTTTAGTAGAAGGCATAGTTGTATTCTGCCAGACGGCCACCAGATGTCGCCCTCACCCCATACATAAAGGCCATTTAGCGGAAACATCATCCACCAAGTTTGTCCATGGATATATGCTGTGTTTATGAGTACAAACATAGTCAGATATCAAATGCTTTTATGTGGTTGGCTTGTTTAACTTGTTGGTTAAGTCTGTATTCATTCTTAATATATACTTAATATATAGGCAACCATATGACTAGTTTTATTTCACAATTAAAAACGTTGAGAATGAAAAATTGAATAATTAGGGAATGGTATTGAGTGGGCAACAATATTTGCTGGAAATTTTGCGATAGCAGATGAATAGGCTATGTTTTTCAAATACATATAAGGTATTTATTGCCTACTATCTCATCAGCAGCCTATATTTTAATGCTATTGATCAATTACACAAACTATATCTCTTGCTCACAAGGCCTGAACTGAACCCTGGTTTTCGTAGCACTAGCCACGCTGCAGGCGTTATAATGCTTCTGCTTAGATGGATGAATGAATCAATGAATGTAACGACTTGTGATATCCGTGTAGTGTGCGAGCTTAGCTCCAAACGAAACAATACTGTTGCGGTTAATGTCACGTTGAGCGTGTCTTCCGTTCAATTCAAGTGAGGGATGGGGAGAAGTAGGTCACTGTGACAACATCACATGATAGAGTTTTCTTATGCGCTGCGATGATGCAGACGCTCCAGTGAAAACAAGCCTACAGCTGTGTTCAAAGTAAACTAACACAAGGGTGTGTTGTGCGTTCTTGTTTTTTCGATTTTTTGTTGCATTTCCTGCTCCTTAAACACAAAGGCAGACCGTGCCGTTTGGGCGCAGCTTGCCTTTGCCAAACCTATCTTGCGCTGTCTGGTCTGAACCGGTTCGGAAAAAAGTGCGCGGACTCGTGCACAACATGCAGCAGACGGCACGCACGGATTCTCCCACTCAACCCTGAGCGCCCCCGCATGAAGTTCCCTCATCTGCCTTACGCTTTTCAATTGGTTGCAACAAGCGTGGTCCCGCCTATTTGCCCCTGTAGAGCGTTTCAATTGGTTTTCACGACCCCTCACGGCTGTCTATCGCCGTTGTGACAAACCCTACCAGATTTGATTTGAAATAAGAGTCTGCGCATGTGTTAATCGGTCCGCTGTAAGCAAGACCAAAAAATTCGTGAAATTCTGAGTAAAATAACGGATTTTTACCCATTTCTTCTTCGATTTGATCCACATGTATATTTATTCTTTAAATCAGCCGCACGCAGGAGGTATAGAAGAATAAATAAACTTTAAAAAACTGGCAAATTGGCTTTATTTGACTCCTTTTTGTTCCAACACACAAGCTGATCCATACTTTAATAAAACTTTGGCATTATTTTGAGTTTATTGTTGCTTGTAACGTTTACAACTACTGCCAAACCCTGGTTCCGTGTGCGCCCGTCCATTGGTTGCAATAACCACAGCCCGCCCTCTTATTCCGTTAGCATGGGTCTGATTAGTTACTATGGCCACAGCCCATCCCCTCATGGCGCGAGACCACTGAACAACGAGAGAGAGGCGTGACCGCACTGGTGGACGCCTTGAGCGACGATTGGACCGCGACCTACCAAAGAGTGCGTTGATTGGTCAAGACACACAAGCCTTTCCGTTATACGTGCACGAGGAAGAGGAGGGGATTTTTTGAGTTGTAAACGGAGCGCGTGCGCGTGAGCCTTGCTACAAAAGCTGTGTGCACTTTTCAGCACCAGTACCTCGTGGACAGCAGCCAAACTGAGTGGGCCTTAAAAGGTGAAGATTTTGTTTGTTGTTGTACGCCGACATTGTTGGGGTTTCGCATCACCGCACATCCGCTCATTTGACGCAAGTACCGAGGAGGAGTTTGAAGGCGACTGGAGGAAAATACGAGGCGGCAAGACCTCTGCTTTGTTGGCCCTGACGGGTGAAGAGACTCTGGTTTTTGTGTCGAAATAGACTCCGCTGACATTTTCCCGCTCCGTTTGCTCGAAGTGGTGCAGTCAGAGTGGAATAGATGGCTACAAATGAAGGAGAGCAGAGGTGATATTCAAGCTATATCACCTTAGGGCTCGACAAGCGGTTGACCCCCGGTCCTATTTTCGCCGCAGCCTGCGCGCACCGCTTTGCCGCGAAGCTCCCCATTGTGTCCGCCAGCCACTTCACCATCACCGCATCACCGCCACTCAGTAGGCTCTAACCCACGCCCTTTATTCTGATTCATTTCCGACCAAAAAGAATCACCTAAGAAGATGTGTTCCAGAATTTGGTTCGTGACAGACCGGCGCATCGCCCAGGAGTATCCACAAGTTCAGATCCTACGCGCACTGAAGGAGCGATGCGCGGACGAAGATGTGGAATTCCGCTATCTCCTCATGGATCAAATCGTGCTCACTATCAGCGAGGGACAGCTGGGTAAGCATTCCCGCCTCTACACCATGTTTCCTTTTTGTTTCTAGGTGTCGTCTGCTTTAAACGTCCAGTTAATGACCAAGTGGCGCCATCGGAAGCTAACAGGCAGCTAGTGGTCATTGTTTGGGGGCTAGCTAGGTGATAGCTAGCAGTCTGTGGTTGTTAGCAAGAAAGCTGTAGTTTAGCCCAGATCTGTGACCGCCTAACCCACTTTCCATCCTCGCTGCCTCCACGCAGAGAGTGAAGAGACAGATGATGCCTGATTAAATTTCACAGAAAAAACTACCTCCACCCATAAGCTCGTGGATGATAAGATTTATGTGTTAATGCCGGGAAAGAAATACTCAAACGTTTTCATTCGGCATTTTGTTATATGTCGGTGTTGTAGAATACGGAATCAATGGGCAGTACATTGCTCTAAGGGACACGGCATAGATTAACTGGCATGAAATGTAAATTTGTTGTATATTTGATATTACTACTGTATTTACAGCCTACTGAGTAACAACAATTATGGCAATTACATAGGCCTCACAGTGCTAAACATTAAGATCATTCAGTGTAGTTCTGGTGGTTTATCCATTCGAATGTTAAGAGTTTTTAAAATGCTAAATAATTAATAATGCTTAATAATTCTTAAAAGTGATTCTTACAGGTAAATAGCTAGACATTTTACAATATGCAAATGCAACATGATCTTACACAACAAGAATCATATGACTGATTAGTGACTTGTATTTACAGTAGGCCAACAGCTTGTATCTAAACTGCTATTCAATTCGTTGTAAAAAGGTTTAAATGAAACTATATTTCCATTAGGCACAGGGTTTCAAAACTCACTTATGTTATTGCAGCTGATCTGACGATGACTTATTAAGCAGCTTCTGTTCAAAAGAACAGTGATTCGTAGAACAACACAAGCTTTCACGTGACAGTTTTGAAGTAGTGCCAATGTAACCATGGGACTAGTTCCTTCCTCTTATTTCACATCAGTGCATTTCCCATTCAAATGACCAACCCCACAGGAGCGCACATGGCTACCTAAGCAAGCACTGTTTACCTTTCAGGCTACAATACATTGTAATGTAATCTACCAGAGACTAAGGGGACCTATCCTTGCAAAGCTGTTTAGCAAGAAAAGATTATCTGTAGGCTGATTGTCATGAAATGTGTTTAGTGTGTGTGATCTTGTTGATGGTAACAGCAGGAGCCCTCGTCAGACTAGGAGAAGAGAGGAATTTGTGAAGGCTGTACAAAGTGAGACGGTGCTGTCAGATGGGATGTTCATCATGCTAATTAGCGCCTCATATTTGGAGACTGCTGTGACTGCTGCTTGTGGGGCTGAGGATGTTAGCTTTGCACATGTGAGGGACGAGATCAGCTGGAAGCTAGGTGTAAACCATTGTACCAGCTAATACGGTTAATGTTATTCAATGTAAAAGGTACTATGCTGTGATAGCTGAAATATTGCACGTGATTAAACAGTATATTATGAATTACAGTTTTAATGATCAAAAGAAAGAATACTTAAATTGAATAAGTACCGGTACATCTTTCCTTTGATATAGTAAGCAACACAGTAATATCAAATGTTACTTATGAATATATTATACAAACTATTAGTGGCATATTAAAATATTATTATCTTATCAATATTAATGTGGATCCAGTTTACATTTGTTACCCACAAATTCAATAATATAATTTTTGTTAGCATAAACTCAACTGGCTGCTAAATTACTCTTTGGTGAAGTTTTAGAAGCACCCTACCATTGATTTATATCTCATCAGCGAGTTCTTGTTCTTCCAGTCAGATATAGTCTTTGTGTACATGTCAGTTGAAAAGTAAATTGTGCCTTCTCTATTTGCCCTAAACAAATAGCCCTATAGCTAGCTATGGCTAATATGTTTATCTCATTTACCGAAGATGCCCTGAAGTTAATTGTTATAGGCCAACACTGGAACCTGTCTAGACATTGAGACACATAACTGGAGCAAGGCTTAGTCCAGTCCGGTTGTAATCCTGGACTTCCTCAGGATCTGAACTTTGACATGACACGTTAACACCTGACTTACAGAGCAGTGCTAACGAGCCAATGACGTTGGAACAATTACTATTATAAATACGGCTTTGTTTAGTGGTGCTTGTAGTTAGAGTACAGATATTCAGATGAATAATCTTGACCTGTTTGTTTCAGTGTACACTATTAAAGATGAACTAGATCAAATTTCTGCTAATCGCTTACTTACATCTGTCCTGTAGCAGGTTAGAGTCTCTCTGTTTTGTTTCCTGCTTTGTTGGGTTGTTCTGGTTTTAATTTTCTGAAGAGTGACTAAATGAGTGATTTGCTGACTCTAACCGAAAGTGGAAGCAGATGTCTGAGCTGTTTGCAGTGAGACAAACTTTGTTGTGTGAAAGTAGCATGCTTTTGGGGCAGCCTTCACCGGCCTACAGATTCAACTGGAAAGGCAGAAGGGACTGAATGAAAGGCATGTTTGGATTTTTCCTACCTTGTCTTATCCATGCAACCTAATCTGTAAAACGTATTAGGGTTGAAAAATATATTTATACATGATGACAATGTTGTATTTCAATTTCAGGTGGATTTCCCACTACCTCAGGGCAACACATGAAGCTGTGACTCTGATTGGATAATGTTTTTTGTCTGTACTTGTTGCAGCGTCAGGGGGCACGTCCCTCCTCTCGCCTTGATAAATACTGCACCTCATTGTCATTACATCAGACTCCAGGCCTAAACAACTCACTTACGCACATGGGACCAGCAGACACATGTTTAACTACGGCACTACTCATTTTGTTGCTGGGTGTTGTCAAAAGTGATTCTTTGAAATACTTGTATCAAAGTGAGTTGTATGTGAAAAACTTAACTTACACTTTTGTCCAGTGTAGTAAAAGTAAAATAGCTTAACCTCTAAAAATTCTGAATGACTAAAGGCTAGGGCTGCGATGATTAATTGGAATAACCATGACCAACTGAAATGGTTATAAATGTATTTATATTTGTTAGTGGTAGCATGCCTGCACTACACATAAATACTTCCAAAAACACATTATAGCAGCATTTGTAATGGAACATCACTTCAGTGTTTTAGCATCAGAGCTACTATTCAAATATACTCTGTTTGTGTCTTCTAAAACCAGTTCATTCCAGTTTTGAGGTTAGCCTGCTGCATAATTGCTGATCAGCCAGTAGGTTGTAATTATGGACAAGTGACTAATACAGGAATGCCCTATGGAGCAGTGCAGAGAGCGGTGAAAGGATTAGGCTCTAACTACTTGTGTCGTCACCACTTTATAACAACCAACAACATACAGGCTATTTATAGTTAAACTGAATAAACATGCAAATTCTGTCTAAGCAGAGCATATTTTGCATTGATAAACCAGGCATAGGTAAACCATCATCATCACATTGACATATCAGTTTTTTAGTATGCTCAAAAAAATGTTACATTTATCCATAATCAATATAATATGTCACCTTTTACCATTTAAATATTTTATTTTAAATGAGCGCACTGTGTATGTATTTCAATATAAAATTATAAAGAGTAAATTATTTGCTTTGGATCAGCATATTGTCAGCTTTAGAATGTTTCTCTTGTTGAAACACATTGTTTTTTCTGATTCATTGCATGCTCCTGAAAGATCTTTTATTCAATCAATCAATATAACTTTATTTATCCCAATTTAAGCACACTGAGCAGTTAAAACACAAGACCAAATAGGATCTCATTGAATTAACAGACAAAACCTGAACTAAAGAAACTAAAACTGACAAAGTGTCAAATTTCAAAACAGCCAGTTAACAATTGGGCCAAAGAATGTGAACCTTCCAAAATGTTCAAATTAAGTCAATGGAGACCAGCTAAACCGATCACTAATAGATTCAACAATCAATATGAACCACCGACTGGCCATTGTGGCCGCTGTGACGTCACGGTGGTAAAAAGCATTACATTCTTGTCATTCTGGCAAGTTTAAGAGTCCAGCAGCTGCACCTCTGGACTAAATGCTCAGAAATCCGAAACAACCGAGGCCGGGCAAGCCTGCTGCGACATGCATTCCCAAAGGAGACACAGTTATTCAAATATAACACCTTTGGCCAATGATTTCACCCAAATAAGAGTACAGTTTCTACAAAATAACTGTCCTCAAGTTACATGTAGCTTAGTAGATGAAATGTAACATATTGCCACTTCTGACATTATCACTAGTCGTAGCAGTAGCATATGATTTTTCCTGACAATGTTGAGGTAGTAGACACAGCCTATTAATAGTAGCAATATTAGTTATAGAAGTAGTATTAGTTAAACAAAACCCCATTGTTCCCAACCACATAAAACAGCCTTTATTCATGCTCGATTCCCATTGCTCTAATAGTCTTGTCTCTTCCCATTGTAACTGCTCTAAGCCCAGCACAACAATCGCTGCACTGTCCAAACACTGGGTCCCCTCTGTGGGATCAGTGGTTAGAAATGAATATTTGTGTTGTATTAAGACTCCTACAGAATGAAACTGGAGCGAGGGGAGGATTTCCTGACCTTTAGGCCATGTGCTGGTGTCCACATTGACCCAGATACAAACACAAATGGATGTAAAGGTGGCAGATGTTTGATGAGGTAACAGCGCGTCGACTGCGCCATAAAAATATAAGAACAATTCTAAGTCTATTAAAACATGTCTTGTTCTTGTGTACCAATACTGTGCGCGCATTAAACTAAAAACCCAGTCCAGTAAACATTTCATCGTTAATATGTAAGTTGTGGTTAATATGTAAGTTTTTGTGCCCTAAGCGTTCAGTGTGGTTGGCTGGGGTCAGGGTGTGACTGTAGGTTGTGAATAATGCTTTTGAAAAAATGTCTTAAGACCGTTTCACATTATTTCAAAGTCATTCCTCAACAGGGCATTTTTTATACTGAGCCAGGTTTAAACCAAATTTTAGGCAAATGAATCAGGTCAAGTGTAGTCTTGATGCTAACATTGAAAACTCTATTTCAATAATAGGAAAAAAGTCTCAAATTGATACTTCAGACTGATTCAATTTTTTTAAGACAATCAACTGTAATATTCAACACAAAATTGTCCTAAATACAAGCTTTTCTAGTTCTGATATAGATCTAGACAATGCAATTTATTTTTTTCAGTATTGATATTAGTTCAAAACTATGCAAAAAGTAGGACCAATTGTTGTTTCTTCTATGTCAGACAATAGAAAAGAGAAGGTCATTTAGATTGTGATCTTGACCAATAGCAAATATTAGCAAAACTAAACCAAAAAACCAAGTTCTTAGCTCACAAAACAATCCGGTATTGACTCTGCATTTATCTACTTTACATTTTCTGTTGCTCCACTCTCTTTGTTGGACACAGTAACAGTAGTCTGTCCAATGAGACGCCTCTGAATCCTTGGCAGAGTCACAGAGTAGGCCATCTGTGATAAACAACACCAGGCAGATCCCAGCTAATTCAAAATCTCTCTGATAAGTGGGGCATGGCAGTAGAATTTCAATATCACTTTAGTGTAGTGTACTGCACTGTATAGAGCGTTGAAACAAATTAATTGATTAATCGCAGCCACTATTGGAATAATTGTCAACTAATTTAGTCATCAAATAATCATTATCTAGACAATGCACACACACCAAAACACCTTTTGCAAGAGATTTTGTGATTCAGACAAAACAGTTATCACATCAAAATGACAGAAAATAAGTCGAAATATACTCGCATCACTTAAGCTTTATCTGCCTCAAATTTAGTTTAAAAAAAAATCTAATCTAACTTCTACCTAACTAGTTAATCAAAAGAATACTTGTTAGATTAATCGATTATCAAAACTATCGTTAGTTGTGGCCCTAATTGCATTATTGTTGTAGAATAGACAATAATCGGTGAATGTATGTGGACTTTGAGGAGAGGAAGGCAGAGAACAATTGGGTAGAACGACCTGATACTAGGTTAGCGGGTAAACAAAGTCAGTTTCTGGGTATAACTTGTTTTTTAGGACAGGACTTGCTCTAGCATATGCCAGAACGAATTCTAGCTTCTCAGACCAGTACCTTCAGATTGAAAATGACCCATGGATAGCAGTCAAAATGGCTCAATCTTAATTTCAAATACATTGTCCAGACCGGTAACTTTTTTTCTGTACTGTACTGCAATATGACAAGAGCCAATATTATTGCAACAGTATTTCTCAAATGAAATTACACATATCATTTTTTGTCCCTGTTTACTTATTCCGTTGCACCAAAATCTTTACCAAAACTTGGACTATCTTGTGTTAAACCACAGTAATCTTGCTAGCATTTGCTGTGAGCGTCTCCTTTGTCTGACTGCAGCTGAGTGTGATCAGAGTGGAGATATGAGCACCCTTGGGCTTTCGCACTGTCACACTGCCCCAAATCCTAAGAGAACCACCATTGTATCTTCAACATCTGATACAAACTACAAAAACTGTTGTGTGAAGAGCTGGAAAACTGCAGTAATGTAAATGTGGGTTAGACATAGCTTAGGTTTTGTTAAGTCTTGGTTTAACATTAGGTAGTCTTAGTTGTCTTTTATAAGTTTAGTGCAGATTTATATTCTATTCATTCTGATATAGACTTGGGTTAGTCTTAGTTAAGACTTGGGTTAATCCCGGTTTATACTAATGTGGGCCTGGTTTGTACTTGAGCTAGTCCCTTTTAGACTTGACTTTGTTGTTTAGTTAAAATTTGGACTCTTGTGTGTTCTTACACACATTCAGTGTCTATATTTTGTGGTTTGTTTGGGCGTTGTGTCTCTGCCTGGTACTGTTAGCCCCAGTGTTGTGTGATAAAAATCAAAGCTGTGTTCATGATCAAGAAGGGGAAAAAAAAAGCCAAAAGAAGTTTAGATGACAACATTCTACTGTGCTCGCACTTACAATGACCCAGTGTGAGGGAGAGCGTGAGAAGAGACGCACAGTGCAGTCTAAAATGAAAACGGAAAAAAGTAGAGAGAGAAAGAGAGAGAGAGAGAGCATATTATCTGAAAATTCTCTATAACAGATCAATATTTTGGAAAATGGGACATGAGGTTATCCCTGTCATCTGCAGATAACATATAGTACTTTGTTTAAGCCAATAGGAGCGATTGATGAAGCCAATGCGAGCACTATCAGTCACAGATCATGAAATTTAGAAATAGTTTTTGAATGATTTTTCTTGGACTTTCCCCTGACAAAATTGAGCTTACATTATTTCTAGTTTTACATGAGTTTATTTAGTTTATTTTGGGATAGGACAATGAAGCATACCTAATCTTTAATCCTTTAACAAGCAAATTACCAGAAGGAGAAGCATCTCTTCTTCACTTAAAATAACCTCCCATCTTTTCCTCTTGTCCCAGGGCTGCGTGTGGACCAGGAGCTGGTGACCTCGTATCCTCAGGTGGTCATGGTGCGGGTGCCTACTCCCTGGGTGCAGTCCGACAGTGACATCACAGTACTGCGACACCTGGAGAAGATGGGCTGTCGTCTCATCAACAGACCCCAGGCCATCCTCAACTGTGTCAACAAGTTCTGGACCTTCCAGGAGTTAGCGGGACATGGGGTTCCTCTGCCGGACACCTACTCGTACGGTATGACTTTTAATGTATTTGTCATAATAAGTAGTAATCAGGGTTGCAAGTTACACACTACAAAGCTGTCATGACTGGACCTGCTCTTTAAACGGACACACTAAGGACAAATCAGAGCAGCTCATATGGGCTCATTATAAACCGGCTTTAGTCATCAGTGTCTGAGTACACTGGTGTGTGAATGAGAGAGATTCTTGAGATTCTTTGAGTGCTTTGAAGGTGGAAAAATGCAATTAATGTGACAATTTATTTTCTATTGCTAATACAAAACATGACTACTTTTTCAGGAAGTCATTTTGGTCTATTTTTGTAAAAACATCAACAATTCTGTTTGATTTGTAAAAGGTTAAATTTGCTTTGAACATGTTCTGTCTCTCACTCCCAGGTAGTGGGTAGGTGTTGCCTGTACCTGGAACTCCACTCCACAAAGAATAACACATAAGACACAGCAAACCAAATTCTTGTAACCCTTAAGGTCATGGCAGGTGTTTCCCATGTCATCTGGTTAGTCTTGTTTCAAAGTTTTACATGTGACACTAGATAACAGGCGAGTATAATCTGGCCCAGACAGGTTTAGTCTGGATTTAGATACGTTACCACCCCAGGTAGAGTTAAGACTAAAACAGTTTACCCCTGGGTATACCCTGCCCTAGGCCAAACTATACCTGGGAATAGGGCTGCTTCATTATGGCAAAAGTTAAAAATATTGTGAACATTATTCTATGTAGAGAACGTATATACCTAATATATTTTATTAGTTTTTAGTGTTTTGCCTTTGCTTCGGGGTTTGAGACAAAAGACGTGCACTATAATTCTGAACATAAGACTATTTATTGTATTTTCGATGCAACATTAACAGTAATAATGTAATCACGATTATGTTATTACTCAATAATATTAATTGCACAGCACAGCCCTACCTGGGATTAGTCTGGGCAATGGTTCACTTGGCACACCTGTATAGTTCATAGTTTAGTCCCAGGTGAATTCTGGTTTAGTTCATAGTTTAGTCACTGATTATAGCCTTTGGTTTAGTTCATTGTCAAGCACTGGTTTAGTCTATAATTTAACCCCAGTTTCTACAGATCTATACTGTTTTAGTTGTTTTATCCTTGATGTTATCCTGGTCCAGTCCTCGATCAGTCCTGCTCTCTGGCGCTCAGATGAAAACGGTGAGATCTGGAGGAAGAGGAGGAGGGGGATGTTTGGCCTACATTCCTGCTGCGGCTCTTTACTGGGTCACACAGGGAACTTATGTAACATGCTGCCTCCCGTTGCCTCGGATTTTTCACAATAAAAGATGGCATTTCCCACATCAAGAGCTCAACGCAGAGGCAGTGGATGAATTCTGGTCATGTTATGCACCCTAACCACAAAGTCATTGGTAATTTTACATAAATATGGTCACTGACTCAAGTGTATAAGCAACATCTGTGTGCCCCGAAAGGAATTTCAGGTTTGGCGTTTTGACCTTGAGAGGGCACTGGCAAATGTTTTGGATAATAACACATACAAGAGCTTTCCTAAAGTATGTTACACACTGCAGCAAAATGTACATCAATTCACTGTTATCAGCCAATTTACTTAGTACCGGTAAATAATATCATTGTCTGCTGTGAATTGATTTAAAAGTGGTTTTGTTCTGGTTTACTCCTGGTTCTTCCCTTGCTGAGGCCTTGGTAAAATACTTTAAATTTTGACCCTTGTTGGCCACTGTTGTTTTTAGCTTGTTTTGTATTTGTACATTCTGAATCATAGATGTATTTTGCCATCTTCAGTTTTTTATAATATGATTTCCCTCCGCTGAGGAAAACATATGACACTTTTATTGACAGATTGAGGAACCGGGGATGACATGAGTGAAGGAAAGACCGCCATTAACGCTGCATTTTTCAACATTTTCACACCTTTTTTCATATGAGGCTGATCCCAGGCAGAAAAAAATGTGGCACAGCTGTTGCTCCCACAGAAAAGACACTGTGAGAAAACTCTGAGATAAGAACTTCTATGTAATCCTGGTTTAGTCAGATTTAGTTTGTGCAGCTCCTCTGATGAACTAGTTCATCTGTGCTCTGCACTTTATAAATAAAGTTTGATTTGGTTTGATAAGTCCTTGTTTAGGCGCAGTCCTGGTTTTGTCCAGTTTAGTCTGAGTTTGCCCTTGATTTAATCTTGCCTTAGTCCTTTCTCTGTCACGGTTCACAGTTACAGGCCTTGCTTAATTAGTTCTGGTTTAGTCCTGGCCCAGGCCGTTGTTCAGACCGGTGCTTAGTCCTGGTCTTACTCTGATTTTCTCTACACATCGTCTTGACTTTCACCCCTCCCCCAAATCACTGCTCACTCAGCTGCAGCTCAGATATCAATAGTCTGGTCCACTCAAAAAGGGGATCAATAATCTTGACTCAACAAACTTTTTACTTGCTCTAAAAGGCTGAACATTTGAAAAATATAAGATAATTTAAATTGAACTTAAGGCTATAATGCCAAATCAATTAATATCCTAGCTGAAGTTAGTTGTCCAACCAATTAAAGATCATGTCTATTAACGTAACGAAAAACACAACGGCAAACTATGTGGACCATAATTGGATTCACAACTTTCCATGAAAACAATTTATTAAATGTTTTGACTGTTGTTTTTCAGGAGGCCATGATAACTTCCGAAAGATGATTGACGAGGCAGAGCCTTTGGGTTACCCGGTGGTGGTGAAGAACGCTCGTGGACACAGAGGTGAGAGGAGTAATAATAAGAAACTAATCATTGCTTAACTCGCCGGTCCATTAAATTATTAGGTTCATTAGAAGTCAATTATGAGTAAGGCTTTGTGCTGCATGGTTAGACACTAGTGAATTATAATGTTTTAATCTTTATTACAGTCTTATACCACACACTTGGACTGGACAAAAATCAATTAACTGTTCTTTAGCTGTTTAACCGTTTAAGGTTTATTAGATTATATATAATTACAATATACAATATATATAATTTTATTTATTTTAAACTCCCTTCAAAATGAAAATGTCAGGTATTTTCAAACTAACACTATCTCTGTATAAATGTATAAACAAACATATATAAAATAAATAAAGGTGATCCATGTTCCTTTTTTGTGGAGAGTCCACACCTGCTTCTCTGCCTAAAATGTCCAAAGCATGGCAGTGAATTATACCAAGCATTTATTTGAGTATTCATGTGTTTTTGTTGCTAAAAAAAAAACTAAATTAAAGAAACATGTTGCCTGGAGATATAAACGTTTAATGTCATACTGTGGTACATCTCAGGCAAAGCACTGACATGTCCAAGTAATGATGATTTTGTTCCTAAATTTATCAAAGATACCAAGTCCACTATCTATTTAAACTATTCCTATGTTTATTTGCATAATCTACAGCAGCCGTTGCTTTCTGGAAACTATGACGCTGTGTTGTGTATCTAGTTCAAGCCCGAGTATTCATTCATCTTTCAAGGTTAGCCAGACTTGCCAGACTTTTTTTTTTTTTTTAAACAGGGCTTTATTTTTGTGCATGAGAAAGAGTTGGACTGGACTTTAGCCAGAGTTCAAGGGTCACTGTGAGGAAAGGAGGTAAACAGAGCCTCCAGACGTTTGAATAAGGGTCAGGTTAGAGTGGGTCCAACCGTTCTTTCGTTAAACAATGCAGCGCTGGTGGGACAGGCCCGGGCTATTGTTCAACACTTACCCCGACTGTGAGTGATACAGGGGTCAGTCATGAAGGGAGAGGAAGGAAACGTTACACTGGGTTATACACATTCACAAAGACTGGATTTAGACTCTCTAGAGAATTTACAGCAATAGACACTTCCAGGAGTGATGTGTTTTGAATAGTTAGCCTGGTACTGATATAAACGTTTGGTCGCATTCATTTTAATAAGGCAGCAAAACATAAACATTTGTTACCTTTGCCACAACTATCTTTATCTAACTTCCGGCTCCATTTTCTGAAGTTCAAAAATTTTAGAAAGGTTTGTGATGTTGGATGAAATAAAACAAAAATTTCAATGTCAGACTGTTGTGGCTAACTAAATTTTTGGCGCGTTATTGTCTGCCATAAGATTAGATTGGTGAAAAGTTTATTACAAGGTTTTTATGATAATGTTCATTCATAATCAGCACAAAAGACTTAAACACACAGCTATGTTTTCTACGAAGGCTGTGATGTTACGCACATGTGGGCGAGTGGTTGTCACTCGCCAAAACCGCCCTCGGTCTTCATGGTTTGCGATGTTTGAAGGCTAACGCTATCTCTCCCATTGAAACTGCATTGGAGCAAACATATGGAATGGTACCAACTTTTAGAATGCAAGTGTTCTGAAGGGGTCTATGTGTTCAGCTGTACTCTTCAAATTTACAGCTTAAAATATGGCCATGAATAGGAATTGGAAGATTATTAAAGGGAAACACTATTAGCTTTTAAACTGTATCATTATTAGCATTAGCTACAGAGCACTTTTGCAATAACAGCTAGCCTATAAATACTTTATTAGGCCCATTTATACCCATCTGTGAGCCTTTGTTTCTGCTCCAGTTTGCTTCTCCAAATTTAATGTCCTGTATTGTAGCACTGAAAAGAACATTAAGCCGTAAGATTTCGACAAGTTCAGTTTTCACTTTTTCCTATTCGAGTGCCAATTTTACCAACAAATATACCCACAGATGCATTGTCAAGATTGTCCTACATTGTCCTCACTATAAATATTCTAATTCAATACAAAAATGTGATCTCTCAGCCAAAAGCATCTAAAAACCACATAAACTGCAATATAGCTGCTGTTGTTTGTATTTTGTTTGTCATGCAGTGTTCCGTGCTCAGATCAGCACATCACATGGCCTGTCTCACTCCGGACACACAGCTCTGGTGCTAATTAAAAGGGACATATTTGAGTGTACATGGGAAATGGGGTGTGTCCCAGTCAAATGTGAAGGGGAACAGAAAGTGGCACGTGGCTTGGTCAGCGTAACATCACAGCTAGCAGTGTTGCCCCGGCTCAGAACATGGTCAAGTCCCACATTTTACCAAAAGGAGGAACTGTAAGAGAAAGAGGTTTTGATTAGTTCAGAGTTTGAGAAGCTGACAAGGGCAATGCTGTGTTGTTGTTGCTCTTCACAGTGCAATAGATTTAGCCATAATTGTGATTATGATTATGCTACATTTTCGAGACAAACTGTCTTCGTCTCAGTATAGAAGTAGAGACTGTGTGGTGTTTTCACAAGTAGCTAATAGGAAAATTCACAAATGTTTCTTTTTAACTCTATTGGCCAGTAATGGAACGTCATCTGAAACCCAGCTGCACAAAGAGAAGTTATAAAACAATATTGAGAGCAATAAGAAAAAGTGCTTACTTCCTTTTTTCCCCTGTAATTTACACATTTCATCTTGCTTAAGACAAGTAAATCTATGTACGGACAGGCCAAAAACACACTTTTGTCATTTGAATTTGATTTTTTGGTATATTTAGATCTTATTGAAAATGATTGAATACAACTAAAAATGTATTTTAGATTTAAAAAATTTACTGTTGTGACTCTGGGTCTCAAAAGGCACCGATTTTGCAGAATGACACAGAACCCACCAAACCACTTCACGCTTACAATTTTCTCCAATTGGTCTTCTCCAGGCAAAGCGGTATTCCTGGCCCGGGACAAGCCTCACCTGACGGACCTGTGCCACCTGATCCGCCACGATACTCCGTACCTGTTCCAGGAGTATGTGAAGGAGTCTCACGGCCGGGATGTCCGTGTGGTGCTGGTGGGAGGACGCGTCATCGGCTCCATGCTGCGCTGCTCCACCGACGGACGCATGCAGAGCAACTGTTCTCTGGGTACGCAACATACTGTCAACAACTATAGATAGATAAAGAATAGTTACAGAAATGGAAGTAGATAAATCATACTAAAACACAACACCAAGCATCTGTTGTGGTTGGAAAAACATTTGCCTTAAGTCTCAATGTAGAATTTGAGGCATAAACTATATTCATCATATTCTAATAAATACACTATATGTATACGGTCTAAAATCAAGAAGATTAATGATTAAATGTTAGCAAATACAGTCCTAGGAACATTGCCAGAACAGAGGATGTCCACTGACAGAGCGACCCAGTTCATGAGGACGATGCTGAGGCAGTTTTTGTAATTCCAGCTGTAACTCACTGTGACAGAATTAGGACACGGCCACTGGATTATTCTGCATTTATGTAACAGAGCATGTGGAAATGAAAACAAACCAACCGGTAGATAATAAAATACAAGTGGATCAGTGCAAAGATCAATTGTAATCTAGTATCCTCCCCTCACAGCCTCCCACTGCTGCTTTGTATAGAATGCCATTGGTTTTCGCTTTGGTTCTTTACTACAACAGCAGTAACGATGATGGCTAGACTTCATTTATTGGTTCTAGTTTATGCATTACTCAAGCGTATAAAGTATATCTTAGCTGTCATATTTTGTATTAGTTTGATGAAAGGTACACATTACCATAACAACTTGTTCTCACACCTACTCCTTATTTTCAGGTGGAGTGGGGATGATGTGCCCTCTGAGTGAACAGGGCAAGCAGCTGGCCATCGAGGTGTCCAACATCCTGGGCATGGACGTGTGCGGCATCGACCTGCTGCAGCTCAACGACGGCTCCTTCGTGGTGTGCGAGGCCAACGCTAATGTGGGCTTCATCGCCTTCGACCAGGCCTGCGGAATGGACGTCGCCGGGACCGTGGCCGACTTCGCCCTCTCCATGCTGCCCAACCGGCTGACCAGAAAGATGTCGCTGCTCTCCGTGGTCTCCAGCACCAGCGAGACCAGCAGCGAGCCCGAGGTGTGCCCCGTGCCGCAGTCGTCTCTGCCGGAGGCGGTGTGCAACATGAGCGTGGGCTCCACCTCCAGCGAGAGCGATCCTGAGTCGGCTGAGCCAGGGGAGTCGGCGCCCCACCAAGCCACCGGCCCAGCCCTGCCCGACCTCCCCGACTCCGCTTACAACATCAACACGCTCCTGGCCAATGAGATAAAGCTATTGACTGAGTAGAAAAGCCACGAGGAAAACAAGAAATACCCTTCAACTTCATATTTAAATATCTAAGAGGGATAGTCTGGTGATTTTGTTACAGGTGGGCTAGATGTAGATGTAGAATTGAATCACTGAAGTTGGTAATCACCAGTTTGGAGGAGTAGACAGGAGCAATCACTCCTGTTCTATGGCTGCTAAAACACTCCAACTTACTTCTACATTGAAAGGGGTTTATTTTAAAAAATGATTTCTTTCTTTTTTTTTTTTTGTATTCACAATTTTGTTGGTCATTCATACAGCCCTGGAAACACTCCCTAGTACTAGCTCTTCAATGCAGCTTTATTACCAAATGAACATGCTTTAGTTGGTGTCTGATTTGCTCCTCTCTGCTTCTCCACACTGGACAATTATCTACTACAGCGAAAAGACCAAATAGCTCCACCTTCACTAAACACCTCACCGTCCCTTTCAATCCACATAAAGTACATGTTAGACATTCCTTTAAGCAACATCAATATTTTATTGTCAAATCTTATTGTGAACATGATGTAACCCTTTTGAAAAACACAGATCTGAAGGCTGCTCCCCTGACGACCCCTCTTTGCACCTCTTCTCTCCAAATCTGGGCTTGTTTACTGCAATAGAGGGTCTTTTCCAAACTGTCTTATAAAATGTATTGGGGTGTTTAAATTATTTTGTTTTGATTATAATTAACAGTACAAATGTAGCAATAAATTAAAAGTACTTCGAAAATAGGGTTAATAGTGAGTGCTAGCTTGGTCAGGTGAAGTGGGTTTGGCATTTTTCCCCAAATGTATTTGTTTGTACTAAAATAGGCGTAGCTTATGGAAAGTCAAGTTCTCTGATGGGTGACTATGCTGTTTTTCATATGGGTTTGGTATTCCTTCCCTTCACTGCTAGTGTTGCTGGATCACTTAAATTGAGGTGGATTCTATCCTGTCTGATTGGTAGTTAGACTAATCAGTAGCGACCATTTACAGTTCATATTGTCGATTTCTTCTGTCCTTGAAAAAGAAATGCTATTCTTTCTCTCACTAAAATTATAATGGGTGTCCAAGTTAGACAATAAGCACCCTATGAGCTACACAAATACATCATTTAATTCTTAATTTGTCAGACATGCATTTCTCAAAACTAAGCAACTGCAGCAGCTGCAAAAATGAATTGTCAACAATGTTTACTATGCCTTGAAGCATCTAAATGTCTTTAAGCAAATCCAAACTTGAGGTCAAATATTACATATCTTTTAAACTGTGTAGGCGTTAGCCTAGGACTGGGCAATATGGTTGTAAAGGACAAATAGAATCTGGTTCTTTCTCGTTCAACAGACTTTCTCCTCTCCCCCTCTCCTTTTCTATCTCTCAGTAGATACTTTCTTGCCCAGTCCTATGCTAGACCTTTTTAACTCCTCTGACTATTAGCCTTACCAGCTGTGTGGCACCACTGCCACCTTTTAAATTCAATGACTTGCACTTTATAAACTTACCATTGTGTTTTCTAGGCCGGGGCGATGTATTTTTTAAAAAGCCGAGGTCATAAAGGCTACCTCAACTAGATGTTCTCAGACATATCTACAATATTATCCCTTTGTTTTGATCGCCAAGTTGTTGTTATTTTTAACCTACTTTGTACATATTTCTTTAGGTTAGTGTATCCAGGCTTCATATTAACGGTCAAAGTGAATTTTTAAAATAAGCCATATTGGACAATAACATCACAACAGTTGAAATTGTAAATCGATGCTAACTTTAACAGCGACAGATTTCTTCTTGTAGATTTAAATATTTCTTTTGTTTCTTTTGTTTTCTTTTAAAGTAAATATCTTAAAATGTATCTTCAAAACAAGTTGGCATGGTGTACAAATACAAAGCAGGTTCCATATATTTTTTTGTCTTGAGCAGAACGAATGTTAAAAATCTAGAGTTTTCAATGGGTAGGAATTCTGATTTTATGTTCTTAGTAGACAGCCACATCTGTGTTGAAACGCCAAATTTGAAAGCACAAATGTACAGCTACTACTATTGTTACTATAGTATAAGATAGTATACAAGAATACTGGGCTTTTTGTTTGTCAGATAGTTGAGTTGAATCTAACTCAGGGAAGCAGCCTGGATCTCAAGCCAAACCCCTCCCTCTTTTCCTCCCAAAAATACATTCACACACTTAACTATAGAGTACTACAAGTAGAGAGACACAAAAACTGCATTCAAGTGATCCTCAGAAAAGCAAGAACATGTTAAGGTACATTATAAAAGTGGCAAAATTTCTAAACATTTTTCTGGACTTGAAAAATGTAACTGTATTTCATGAATTGATATTACTCCATTTGGTTTTTAACAAATAAGAGTTCATCCATTTATGTTAGCAACCAAATCAAGTTAGGACTATTTGAATATTCTGAGTGCCGCCTGAATGCAGCATCACATACATATCTTCAAATGCCATACAGCCAAACGATGCATAAACCAGGATGAGGGAAAAACTGCTGTATATGATGACGTGGAGTGTGTACCAAGCTTAAAAACACACCTATTTCCTTTTGCTTGGGTTAATATTGTTCCTTGTTACTTTCTTACGTTTGGTATTTTTAAAACAAGAAAAAAGTGATTTGTGGGCACTAATAGACTCAATAAAAGTGCAACTGCTGTGAAAGCTTGATATTTCCATTACATTTGAGTTTAGCCTTGTCCTGATGCCAGTATACACTCAACAATGAAGTAATTAACGTTTTAAGTACTACAACTATATGCACGTTCAACTCAAACTTCAGTTATTTGGACGCAATTTCAAAACTAATTCTAAAAGTAAACATGATGCAATTGCAGTTGTAAATATTGCAAATGTCAAAAAGCTATTTATTATTCTTTTTTTTTTTGTTTTTTTGTTTTTTTTACAAACATGGCACGTATGGTTCACCAATACAAATCAACTGGTATCTGGACATTGCAAGGCTAAAAGTGTACAAGACCAACTCACTCGGTGATCACAGTAGCTTCACTAAAGAAACGCCACCTTTTAACACTACTGTGACATTGTCCAGTGTAAATAATAATATTGATGACAACGTATTAGAGGAAAACAAACTGTGAACCTGAAATATTTGAACGAAAATCCAATTTTTTCTTAAACCAGTCATTATTTTTACCACATGTTTTTCTTCCTTTCTGTAACAAAACCTATTGTGTACATATTATAGCCCAATTCTAATATTAAAAGCCAGCCATAGAAATGAGTGAATGTTTTTTTTTCTTTTTTTTTTCCCCAAGGTATGCATAAAAAAAGTCGGCAGGTTTACTAATTCATATACTAGGTCAAATAAAGATTAGTTCTGTATTTTGTATTTGGGGTTAAAAAATGTTATCGTAGGTGGAGAAGCAATCTGGAGCAATGACAAAAAACTAAAACCTACTTCAAAAGAACTTCTACTGAAAATGTGTAGGTAGCAGTAAATTAAAAGTTGCAGGAACGACAAAATAGCATTTGCAAAATATGGAACTATCCCTTTTACTGTGCTAATGCCTAAAACATGGATATGATTGGAGTACAATTTCACTACTATACTTCTAAAAGCTGCTATTGTAATATATTGGGCTACTGGTACCACTGAAAAGGGAATCTAGCAAAATCAAAATGACACTGCCTGTTGACCAAGACAATGCCAAAATGAAATGTTTTGTTGTAAAAAATCATTACTAATAAATAAATAATAGTTGTAGTTAGACGCTTTATTTTGAAAGTTGTGTAAGATGTACATAAATGTTGAAATGAAACTGGGGTTGGCTTGAAAGTATACAAGAAGAAATGTCATGGAGGAAGTTGATTTATTTTTGTTTTGTGGGAAATTTAAGGTCACCTATTTTCACTTAGTAACTAAATTCACCAAGGTCAAATAATATATTCTAAAACTGTAAATTGAAACAAAAAGGTGGATGTTGATTAACCATTGTGCTTGGATGTTTGAATGCTCTTGACAAGGATTTGGGTGAAACTAGGCCTTAACAATCAAATCAAATGGCTGTACGAGGACTTCCCAGTGGCCAATCAGAGTTTTGTGGGTGGTTTATTACGACGTCAGTCATACCAAAAAACAGAATAGGTGACCTTCAATTGAAAGATTTTGGGAAGAGAAAGTTTGGGCTGCTCCAAAGGTACAAAATTGTTGAAAAACTCACTAGAATTCCTGACTTTGTTTTACAGTGTTAACAAATGCATCCTAAAATTTGTAATGCGAGTGTGCAAAATGGTGTAAATATACAGCTATATCCCTCTTTTTTTTTCTTTTTTTTTAGATTAAAATAAAATATGTCATTATTTCAAAGCAGTCAAAATGTGTTTTCTCATTTCTTAACAAATGGAATTGTGGATCACTATTCATTTGGCACATATTACAGATCTGGCAGAATCCAAACATACTAATGAGGCCAAACAAGGTCAAACTGCAGCTGGTGCAAAATCTTTGCACCTTCAGGGTTTTCCAAGTCAAATTTAATACAAGTTAATATCAATCATTCCTGACTCTAATAATAATTAATAATCATTCCTCATTAATAACAAACAGACCATGTTTGTAAAAATATTGTACTTGTGTCTTGTAAGAATGTACATTCCAAAGAGTTAATAAAATAGCCTTAATAAATCCTGACTAGATTAGATTAGATACTGACTTTTCAAGTAGACTTTCATTGTCTACTTTTGTGTTTCTACTGAAGAAAATTTAGATGAAAAGTATAATTTTAGCGGTCAATAACCACTAAAATGTCAATGAATATCAACTAGTGACATCTACTATAAATAACCACTTACTTAGCTGACTTAAGTAATATATTCCTTATTATTATTATTTAGACCAGTGTTCTCCAACCTTTATTGTCTCGAGTACCCCTTAAGCTTTGTGTCACACTCAGAGTACCCCTTACCTTGAGTTTCGGGCAAATAAATGGGTTTACTAGTTACATATTGTCAATTATCACTATTATATTTTTGTTTTAATTATATTTATGGTCCAAGAAACTCCAAAAAGATGCTACATTTACAACTAATGACACCTTTTTATTCAGATAAGTACATTTCATCTTAATTTAAAACCTGAAATCATTCCAAATACCCCTTGGTAATTGCTCATGTACCCCTAGGAGTCCCCGTACCCCTGGTTGGGAAACACAGATTTAGACCCATACCTCATGAGGTAAAGTATAAAGTATATCTAAACGCCTTACCTTATGATTATTCCAGGCTGACTGAACCCAAATTCACTTACAATGTCTTACTCGCCTCAATAAACAAAAGTCCTGGAATATACTTCATGTTCCTTAACACTATATTTGTTATTTAATTAGTCGTTAGCACTGCTTGGACTGTTGTGCTTTGTGGTCACATGTGTGGGGCTCCTCTCCACCAGCTCCAGCAGCTTCTGTATGGCTCCGGTCATCTCCTGGTTTGGGCTCATCTGGCTGGGCTGCAGGGCTGAGCGTCCAAAGCCCCTCGCCTGGTGCACAAGCGCAACAGCTGTCAGACATAAAGCCCACTTATATAACAGCGATGAAAAAATAAGGTTGACCCGGTCAAGTTTTGCGAGCTGCTGAAATCCGTGTTTATACAACAGAGAGAAGAGAAACGGGAGCGGAAACAGGAGCGGAAGTAACAAGTGTTGATGGCAGAATTTGGGCAGTCTGAAGAGTAGCTTATGTTGTTGTGAGTACTAGTCATGGACTGTGGGCTGTTTAGCAGTGGCACTACAGTTGTTAGTGATACAGTATGATTGGTATTACATTGCTATTATTATACAAAAAATGTCAAACTAAGGAAATACTAGGAAAAACGCTAGATACGCAATACGAAAGTGATAATGATAATAAAAACACTATTTATTAGACAATAGAATGTTATTTTTGACCCCCCAAAAATATAGTTTGTATTGCATCAGCCTGCCATATTAAATGTGCAGCGCAAAATTGCAGAAAATAAACCTCGTGTGCCCAGTTTTATAGTGTACAATTATGTACTTCTGTGTATGAATGGAGAAGCATGGATGTGAATGAAATAAAGCACCTCTAGAAAAGAACAACTTTAAACTAACTTTAGGTAAAAAAGCACATAAGAAAAACAAAAACGCTAATCATTAACATCTTTAGGCACGGGTCACCTGGATCAATCTAAACTCTGTACTTCCATTACATTGAAAAACTAAGTACTTTCCAATAAAAAAGCTACATTTATGAGCAACATGTAGTTAAGTTACAGGGTCACACGGTTCAAGACCACAGCTCCTAAAGGGTTCATTATCAGCACTTTTACAGTGGGAAGTCAACAAACCTTACAGTCTTTTCCACTAAACCTGACGACATCTTTACAGCTTTAGCTAATTAGAGATAATCCTAAAAGCAGACAACCCTGAAGTCTGCTGAGAATGGTGTCAGTCTGTCAAACGCTAAGTCCAGGTCACGAGACTTACCTTGACATGGTCACCACCAATAAACCACAGCATGGACAGACAGTGGGAGGACAGCGCAATCAGGCCATGGTCTTTTCTGGGCTGATGCTGTTCAAAGTCCAAAATGGTCTGTAAGATCATGTCCACTTCCACTTGTTTGGCTTTGTCTTAAGAGGAGAGAGAAAAGTAGTAAGATAATATTAGTAAAATATCATAATGATGAAGGGGAGAGGCCTACTCCATGGGATATTCAGAGTGCTTGAAAGAAATATCCAAAATAATGATCCATAAATGTTGATTTGTTAGCAGTTGGCTCTACAAACATGTTAATTGCATAGTTTAAAGTCAACTGATAATGATAGCTTTTTGAAACTATTCTGAAGAAAGAATTTCACTTCTGTATTTATAAAAACAAATTCTGAAATATGTATCAACAAGTTTGCAATTTGACAGTGAAACAGCACATTCTGTCAAATAATTCTGACCTGTCTCCAGCTTAGTTTTAAACAATAGACATTTTAGAATGTTGTAATGTCGTGTGAAGTCCTCCTTTTTGTCCTTTGTCAAACTCATCTAAATGCTTGACCATTTCATCCCTTTGAGTGTAAAATGTTCACTGTCCAATACATATGATCCCACCCACCAGGAGCCATGAATGAGAGAGAATCTGTGCTGTTCACTTCACCTGTCAGTGGTTAGAATAACCTTTGTGGTTGGTGTATTATACATTAATAAATTCATAAATAACGCTTCACAGCTGTAATGCCTTTTGAATGTATGACTCTGTTTCCCATGAGGCCATGGGGCATTGTGTGACCAGTCCCAGCTCAGATCTGGGGCAGAGACAGTGATGGAGTCAGAGACAGTCAGCATTGCTCTGCTTTAAATCTGGGCTTTAGCGTTTGGATCACACTGCAACAACTACTACTAAAAATAGCAACACTGACCTTATTTTTTAGCAAAGCCACTGGACCACGTTGTTTACTGTTTGGGTGGGAGTGGTTCAAGAGTGATGTAATGTTTAGATAAATGATGAATTAATGAAATTGTCTCACCCATATTTTTAACCAAAGATGTGCTTGATAAGTAATGGGGCAGTATTGTGATGTTGTACTAAGCTGCTTAAAAGTAATAATACATTTTCATTAAAAAAAAAAAAAAAAAAAAAAAAAAAAAATCATCGTAAAAAATGCAAAACCATGCCAATTTCCATTGTAATATATATATATAGTTACATTGATTAAATAAATAATTCAGTTAGTGATTCTTCAAGTTGCACAAGTTTTCTGTGGGTTTGTCACTGGCTAAAATGTTATTGCTTTGACTGGAATGTTCCATAGAAGGGTTTATAATTATCTGTCATTTAATCAGTTACTCAGGCTTTTTAATGCCAAAAAAATGTGTGCTTGGTTTGGAGTCAGTCAGTCAATCAGTTTGTCTCCATGGAAAGTTTTTTTCCACTGAAGTTTGATGCTATTTCGTGGAAGGTTCCAGACCCTCTATCTCAAAAAGAGGGTTTATTTTGTTCAGTAATCTCTTGATTCTTTATCTTGCAAACTAACCTTGGTGTCGTTACACAATTTTGCAATTGCTCCTATTTGCTTTTTCAAAAAACTGTACCCTTTATTTTTGACTCAGCTCTTCCTGATTAAAGGAAAGGTGGTGGGGTCTTTCCACTTCAGATGATATTTATATGATACCAGCACGTAGTCACAAACTAACATCAGTCTATGATAAAAGACACACCCTCTTCTTAACCTACACGTTAATTGTTACACCTGAGCTCAACGTTATTCAAAATAAGACAAAGCTACATTGGTACAGACTTCATAGCGATTACTTCACATACTCTATGATAGGTGTGTTTGTTTGTGTTGAGGAATAACATTTCTGCCCTGTGTTAGTCAACCACTGCCACCTCAGCTTTTGTTATCTTGACCTACGTCATCAGAAGAACATGACTCTCTGCAACGGAAGCATCACCAGACTGGACTGGACTAGACTGGAATGCACACAATCGCAATGTCTAGGGTTCATGTCTTTGGGTCCTGTACTGAATGAAATAAACTTCTCCTGCATTATAGCTCCAGCCTCATGCCTTTTCTTTCAACTCTCTGGTACTTCCATTTATTCTACAACAGTTTATTAGTAGCGCCAGACTACTGACAGATTATTTAGTTATTGATGCGTGTTTGTCCCTTTAACTTTAAAACACACGCATTACCAAAAGTGGGCTGCATAGACATTGTAGGATCCTCCAAAAATGGTTCTGTAAGTTTAGTAAGGTGTGAGTGCCAGGTTTGCGCCACCTATAAAACAAAAATCAAAAGCATACAAATAAATAAACATACATTATTTACCTCACTTGTATTTGGTGCTACGGGTACCTCATGCTACTTTCAACGATGAAATACATATAGCACTAAACTGTCACTATTATAGGACATTATTATTTTTATCACCTTATTATACATAGACCGGACTATTGGTGTCTTCCCCTGTTTAGCAAAAACATTGGCCATGAGAAAGTATCCGTTGCTGCAGACTGTGCTGTCCAAGCCATACGCCTCTGCTGCATGGTAAATCTAAAGGGAAAAGTAGTAAATCAGAAGATATATGGACTAAAATTCGAAATGTCTCTGGGAATCATACATCATTAGCAAAGTTGAAAAGAGCGCCATCTAGGTCCCCCGTGGTGCTGTGCAGTCGGCCCTGACTCCGGTGCAGACGGTGATGCAGCTCGTGGCCACAGTCTGGGTTTTTGAGCACAGACCACTCAGCCTGAGACAGCAGATCGGCAGCCGCGGACAGTTTTCCTAATCCTGGGCACACACACGAGTGCACAGACGTATGAATGTTTAAAAAATTGTACATTTTGATTGTAGACGTTTGAGTTTTTATTTGGAGGGTGCTTTCGAGTTTGCACGAGTACCTGTGACAAAGAATCTTGTGACTGCTTTGCACATGGACACGTGGAGTTGGTTAACCACAATGGGAAGTTTTTTTAGATGATTTAATGTTTGCAGCTCATGTAATCCTGGGGGTTTTTAAGGAACTGTGGGAACTGGCTTGTCTACTGACTAAGACAAGAGTACATTAAGTATAGATGAATTTGTAACCGTTAATAAAAAATGTCAACTCAATTTGTCCAAGCACGGTACACAGCAATTCACACCACCAGGTTATCAAATGAACCTCTTTGAAATATTCGAATTAACAAACACATAAACGTCCATTAGTTAAAATATGTATGTTTCAATATGCATAATGGATTATGTGACTTATACGACAGGAAAGCCTTATGATGCCTTCCTCACCCATGTTGGCCTCTGCCAGCAGCAGGTATGCAGGGACCAGCTGAATGGTGCAGGGTCCAAACACGTCGATGCAGAGGCGCAGGCATGTCTGACCCGCTGGAAGGGCCTCCTCGTGCTTTCCCTCAGCCAACTTCCCCTCAGCTATGGACTTGGCAATGGCTATTAGCTCTCTCTAAGGAAATTAACACAGACAAACCAGAGCGTTTACGCAGGAAGCTGATATATCACTTACATATTGTTGACAAGGTTTCAAAGATCATCATCTGGACATTCATTCATTCATTTTCTACCGCTTATTCCCGTTAGGGGTCGCGGGTGACTGGAGCCTATCCCAGTGACTTTGGGCCTTAGGCGGGGTACACCCTGGACAGTGGCCAAGTCGTCGCGGGGAAATCATCTGGACACTGTTTTAAAAATCAAGGCGTTTCAACGTTGAATCTTAAACCACCCTTCCTGTTTAGAGCAGTGGTTCCCAACCTTTTCTGTCTCGCGTACCCCCTAAACTTTGTTTTACACTCAAACTACCCCTTAACTTGAGTCCAGGCAAATAAATGGGGTTACTAGCAGAATATAGTCAATTATTACTATTATATTCTTTTGTTTTAAATATATTTATGATCCAAGATACACCAAAAAGATGCTAAATTTACAATTAATGACTTTTCACTCAGATGAAACGTTTCTTCTTCATTTAAAACCTAAGAAAAGTCCAAGTACCCTGGTAATCCCTCACACTAGATTAGAGGATGGCCTCCTTCACTCTTTCGCTGTCTCTTTCAAACCAATTCTTCTCCCTGCTTAAAATCATCACCTCACTGTCTTTAAAGGAGTTGTTTGTGGCTTTCAGATGTAGATGTACTGCCCTTTGGGGTCCACCCGTTCTTTGTCTTTTGTGTTAATACAGTCTTTTGTTCACTCTCACCTATGTGCCGTTCTTTGCTGCTGTCCTCATTGCATTGCATTGGATACACTACATTGCTCTGCTTTCGAGGGGGGTCTAGTTTCTGTCTTAAAGTACCAGTTTCTGCTAGGTTTAAAGTACACAGAAATGACATGTTCAATCCTTTATGTACATAAATGATTGCAGTTGTTGTTTTGAAGATCTGTAAAATTACATTATCTAGTAAACCATTCTTCATTAATAATAATAATAGCCTACATATTTTTAAAAGTGCAATTTATTTGGTTATTTATTTATTCAGAGCCCCATTTGCTAGTCTTCCTGGGGTCCATTCGGCATAAAATTACATCACATACATTCACAATTAACCTCAAGACATTTACAGGCATGTTCTAACAGATTATTGATGAACTGTGATAATATTGTCTGGATATCACCATCAGGATACTCCCAAAAATTATTCAGAAATTCATTTTTATAACGCCAAGCCCAAACCACAACTACTGAGAATATTTAAGCCTTTAAAGCCTTGATTTTGTGTCTCTCATCTGATCATTCTTCACACTTCAAAAAAAGTGTTTCTAAAACCTGTACCTTTTTAATGTCCTTTTCAATTCTGCGTTCTTTACTGAAACTATGCAATGTCTCTGTGCGAATAGGAACCAGCAGCGGACAGATCTTCTCGTGAATCCCAACCCAATCTGCAAATTGGTGGCTGGCATCGCTAAAACACACACAAAAAATAAAAACAAAAGAAAGACTGTTGATTGACAGAGTTGAACAGCGTACTATTAGACTAAAATACCTCATATGCAAGCAAGTAATCACACCACTTACTGCTATGGCAGCGGTTCACAAACTTTTTATAGTTGCTTACCTCCTGAGGCTTTTGCTGACCAGTCACATAACCCTTCTACAACACATCTAATAAGTTAGAATATGTATTCTTACACTGAAGCATTTCAAATGTTTAGGTTAGCCTGGGAGATAAAGATGGTAATTTCTTTTTTCCTCATTTGTTTATCCCTGAGTGATTCTACACACACCTGGCAGTGCCACAGTTTGGGAACCACTGCAATATAATAGAATATTAGAACAAAACAATTAGCTTCACAATAAACACATCTTGCCACATTGCCCAACTCCATTTCATCTTTATATCAGTTCTTAAACAATGCTGGTCTGCGGCAGAGTAAATGACTAAATCCATGTCTGGAAATGGCTTGATGTATTGTAAGGAATCTGAGCAGGTTCAGACTGGTTATTGCAAGTTAAGATTGCTCAGTGACACGTGACATATTAATTCATTTAGTGACCTTTATTTCACCAGGATAGTTTAGTTTATTGGGAGTCCAGGTCCCAGAGGGGAGCCTGATGTTTTTAGAAGAAGGGGAAACTGGAGTACCATAACGCTACTTGAAGATTTTAAACAATACAGACGTGCCCCTTATATCATGTATGTATGTAGTTTCCACATACTATTATCTTTATTGTTAAATATTTTAGCAACTGCTGCTGATATTTCCATCAGCACAAACTCTAAAAACTAAATGTTCCACACACAAAAAAAATCATACTTCTGTTGCGAGATCAAAAACTTAAAAGTGATGTTATTTCTTCTATGTACTCAGGCAAAAGTATTGTTAAGAATATTTGGGAGAAATGCAGTACTATTTTTCTAACAGAGAACAGGAGCCTGGGTTGGGTGGATCAAATACAAATAGTATCACCTTTTTTGACACATTTTCTGAAACTTGTCATGAATCTGGCATATCTTTGGCACAACTTGTAAAGCTATTCACTGCAGTTACAAAACAATCCAGAACGTTCAAAAAAGTTAACTTTGTTAACAAAACTTAATACAATCTTGTTCCCAGATATGAACTGTATCTGTCCTCAAACACAGCTCAGGGAAAGCTTCAACACTATTACAACATGTGCTGTGAGGGAGTAAGGGAACTGTAGGACCAATAACAAACTGTTTCTGCTGGTAACAAAATATATTATTTTAGATCATTTTAACCAAGAGACCAAGGACCGATTCAGTCTAAGTCTACTTTCACCCCCCAAATGCCTAGAGTTTGTACGTTTCTTAATTAATGTTTTTTTCCCCACATATTTTCTACTTCTATGGTCTGACTATAACAATCCCTCAGACTGTGATTCCTGTGTCTTTGGTCAATGGATTTGGATGAGACTGTGCATAATTTTGGTGGTCAGTTAGTCACATTAGCTGTTTGTGCTTAAATAGCACTTTTAGATCCTTCAAAAAGTGTTACGTACTTTTGATTTGAGATAAAACGCTTGAAATGGAAATAAGGTTGTGCTAAGTGTTTGTTTTCGCTCCAAATTTGTGTCGAACTTTAGACCTTTGTGTTAAAGCGATTGGAAAAAAAACCCACAGCATTACATAAGTTTAGTGTCACGTAGATCCTGTCTGCTTTTCAGTGGACTTGTGGTTAACTTTTCCATCACTCTCTCTCTCTCTCTCTCTCTCTCTCTCTCTCTATCCGCAGCACATGTCTTCGACATGGTATGACTCGTCCACAGATGGCTGAGGAGAAGAGTTAGACCAGGCCACGTCATACAGCTGGTTGAACTGGTTGACCAAGCAGCGATGTTTTGTTATAGGGTTGGGATATTGTGCGATAGTTCGTTTATTGTCAATATGTGGTCAAGCGAGTGACAAGGCAAATACAACTACAGGTTTTGCAGTGGCATTGATGGGGGTCTATCATATGACTCTTTTTTTTATTTTATTTTTTAGAAGGGGTAGAGGTCGTAGCTGTTGTGATTACAATACAACCCCAAAACTTAGTACGCACCTTAATCATGCTCGAATGAGATCTTGGTTCAGTGCTGTACTAGACTCGCTTTGGTCCAGTTCAATAAAAATAACATATAATTACTAATCGAAAACTGGTTCCTCTTTGCTCCATCTGAGAGAATGACATCATCACTTTTCATCGCCTCATTTTATGTTACGGTGATATATCTCTTGCGTACTGTCGTGCTGAATTGCTCTTTTTTAATGCCGTTTTCAGCCTCAACATAGAGTTCTCCTAGGCTGGGAAGAACAGGCTGGATATGTGGCTATAAGCTCCCTTAAATAGACATGGTTTTAGTGGCTCATCTCTCTAAGTCCTGCCTTTGAGGGAGGAATGTCGCCACATGCTACGCTGCTCTCTCTCCTCCGTACAAAAAGCGAAGGATTTCTCCAAGCGTGCCCTGTCCTATTATCATCTGTAACTAAGGCAGTAGCAGCAGTAGCAACAGGGAGCCGCACCTATAACGCTTTGTTGCCATGGCTTGAGTCTTGTCTTATAAATGACTTTGAATGGATGTGTTGTTTGGTCCAACTTTTATTATAGCGGAGGCAGAAATTCCTTCACACTGACATGAGGAAAAATAATTTGTTCTCCATCTGTTCCACTGCTCCTCCAGACTCAAGGCAGCTCCCTCCTCCTCCTCCTCCTCCTCCTCCTTACAGCAGCAGCAGGCAGTCACATGAGTCGTCCTCAACAATGCCTACGTGGGGTTTTTCAGACGCTGGAATGACATGGTGCACACTGCCATCTAGCGTACGCACCATGTTGGAGAGGATATACTTGATATGTAGTGTTAATTTGGATATTTTGCATAATTAAGACCTCATAACGTAGCATAGGGTGTTTTTGAGTAGTTCCTGTTTTCTTATGGATTTAAGCTCTTTAAAGGACTGACTTGATTGCAAATAAATAAACGAACGATAAACAAAATAATAATATCTCAACTTCAATGCTTGATATGATGATAATAACCTTATCACATTCTTAAAAATCACACAAGTTTGGAATTTATCTTTTCCTGTAACTACGACCCCTTGAAACTAGTGAGAGATTTGTTTTTATCTTATAATAATTAATACAATATGGCAACGTTTTTTTCTTCTGTAATATTGTATATAATAATAATAATAATAATTTCGAAGCATGTTTTCTTTCTTTCTTTTTCTTCTTTCTTTCTTTCCTTTTTTTATTTTACAGTAGAGGGAACATGGGTTACCACGTGACTCAACAAAAACTGTGAACGAAAATAAAAGTGCACATTTCGAGTTTTTACTGTATTATACACCGTTTGCAATTATATATATATATAGTTATCTATATAGAAGATGTCATTCAAAATCTGACGAAAATGATGAATACAAACCCACCTGTTAAACTTACCAGTAAAACGTGACCCGACACTGTGCGCACTGAAGGTAAGCTCGGCTTTGACAAAGTTCGCACAACTTTTCGGTTCCTTTCGGTAAAGCAAGAGGAATTATCCGGGAGGTTATTAGTGAATCTTGAGTTTCAGTTTCCATACTTATAAAAAAGTTGACAACGAATACAGAAAATGTAATAACTAAAAGAAAAAAAAGAAAGAAATGCGAACCAAAAGGTTGAATGTTTTCAATGCTAGCGCTGCTGACAACGACCAGCTAAAGGCTAACTGTTACCATAGAAACAAACCGTTCAAACTCAATGGATTCATCTCCATCTCCACATCACCCGTTTGTTTAAAAAGAGATTAATCCCCTAAACACATAAAGTACAAATATAAAAATGTCCTGTTATCAAAAGCAAGTTTTCTTTTAAGATAATAAAATGTATATTGCAGTGAAGGGAACTGAATAATGAATAAAGACCAGAAAAATTATCAGTGGTTGTGTTCATATGGTGTATCGTTACTGACGGACAAACATATTTTAATTCCACATAAAATTTAGACCAGTGCACTGTTTTAGGCTGACTTTTCATGATTCGTGAAAAAAGTGTCCACTGAAACAGGTAGAGTTCCCTACATTACTGTGACCACAAATATACCACTATATGCTGGCATATATCCTTTTGTCAATTATTTTTCTGGCCCTGATTTTACTTTTATTCCCCCTGTTTTGCTTTTCTTACACAAGATGGTCGCTGTAACGGGCAATAAAATCCAACATCTCTCTAGCCTTTATTATACTATCTTGGATAAACGTAATTTCAGTAAAATGTGCTCTGTCTGTCTGTATTTTTTTGTTTGCACGATTGTTTGTAGGTTTACGATTCAAACAAGTATGCTTTTTATGGCACAAAATAAATGTTTTATTTATTTATACAAAACATCCATGACTTTATTGTTGTGATAGCTAAATATACAAAAATAAGCAGCCCTACCTTGATTGCATTTGATATCTATAAAATAGGCCACAGTTTTAACAAGTACTAATATATTTAAGCTCAATGACGTGACTACAACAGGCATATCAAAACAAATAAATGGCTTGTTCTTTTCAAAGCTGTATGCACATTTGTAGGCCTGCGATCCAAATTATTCCTTCTTCCGTAGATGGATGTATATGACTCCGCTGAGCAGTAGCAGAGGAACGCAGACCCAGGCCAGAAAGAAGCAGTACCCAAAGTGCCCCAGTTCCAGCTCTCGAAGGTCCTGAAGGATTTCCTTATTGTGCAAAGTGTAAATCAAAGCTGCTGTAAAGGCTGTCAGACCTGCACACAGACACGAGACACGTCATGTAATTGAAACTGTAAACTTTACGGCTACTTTCTATCAGAACCAGCTCTTTTATTGAACAAAGTCTCCCAAATACACACATTATATTTCCTAACCTATCCTAAGTTATTAAAATATTTTGTGTGTGTGTTATTATGTCTTCATATTTCACCTGATGGCTATGTTGAGTTGAACCATCATCTTGGATAAGGGCTGAACAAAAAATATCTAAATGTGACGTTTTATTTTTCACATGTTGCAATTACAATTTGATTTACAAATTAGGCTATGTTTTAGTTCAGTTTAAAACTCCCAGGAGCATTGACAATTGAAAGAAAACTGAAATATGAACGGCTAAAGTAATAAAATAATCCCATGCATTTCAGGACATGTTTGTAGAAATCTAAATTACAGGGTTAGCATTTTTATTCATCCGACAAGTTCTAATGGAGACGAGATATTTTGTTGTTTGCTGAGGAAATTATATAACCCAAATAATTGAAGCCTTGTGATCACTCATCATTCGAGATTCATTTTGTTGTTCTACCATAGATTGTTTTTAATTGGCAGATTATAGTCACATTACTTTTTCCTGTCACACTAATTTCTATGGCCAGTCAATTCTTTTTATTCAGTTAGTGGGGTTCAGTTTTTGTAGCCCTGTCTATTCCTATAATGCTTTTGACCTGTTTTTGACATTTTCTCTCTTCTTTTTCTAGGATTGCATTTATTCACTCTCTTATCTGCTCCATTACCTGCAAATATCTGGCACAGGCCGGTGAAGTAGAATAGTCTCCCCCTGGACATAGTGAAGAGCTGTCCCAGGAAAACCAAGAAGGACACGGAGGAGAAGATCACGGCGAGGACCATTAGGACTTGGACTGCTTGGAGCCACTCTGAGACACACAGAACGCCTCGGTTAGACAGGAAGCGAGAACGTGTGAGTATTAAACAAGTGGGATTGGTACCGGTTTCTTTGGATGATGAGCACAGCCAGGTCCCGGTGGCGTTGTCAAATCTACAGTTGTACCACAGGTCGGAATTCTCCATACCGTCCCACACCCACCAGGACTGAAAAGACACACATTTTGAACAACTGTATGAACTAAAAAGCAGTATTTTTGTAGTTTTCCTTTAGATTTTAAAAGCTAATTCTGTTGCCCTGGGTCACATTGCCAAAGATGTGGAAATATTTGAGTTCACAGGAGTCTAAGTTTACATATTTGTGTCTAACTTTTAGGCCTACCTTTTCCATGGTGGCGATGAACAGCATGGCCAGTGTGATCAGATGAAGCAGTGTCACGAACATAAGCAGGAACGCCATTTTTATTTTTTTTTCCAATTTCCTAAAACAAATACAAAACAGATTTCAACAAAATCTAAAAACAACTTTCAACATTCAGAGCCAACTCAGAAACGGGATTTATAAAACCCACATCCCAAATCCCCACTTTCCTTAAAAAAATTATGGAAAAAGCTTCTTGTGCGCGGTATTACATAAGACCCAAGCTTCAAATTAAGCCCAGCGAGTTATTATTTTTAACATTGCCTGGCCTGTGTGTTTTGATTGTACAGCAAACATGCAGAAATCCGAGGCGTGCCCAGTGAAAATGTAAACCAAGCCAAAGTTTTCATCCAATTAAAATCAACTGAATGGGCGCTCTGTAATTCTCCAGACATTTGGAATTCATTAAAGGATTCATTGAAAAAAGCGGCCTCATATTCGGCTCTGGAAATGTGCTTTACAAACCGTTGTAGAGCGCTGGCAGAATAGTGCTTTTTCTACAACAACTAGAAACAACTAGAATTATATTTCCCTTAGTCCAGCGTCCAGCATCCAGATGACAACCCCTGAAACCTTTTCTACATTTCCCATAGTTGACAACAAATGCTTTACTCCTGCTAGTTAACTTGCATACACAGTAAAATAATTCAGTAGATTTCAGTTATTCAGTTAAATAAGTAGTACTTATCAACAAAAATAGTGATGATATATTTAGTAATGGATATCAAACTTGCGTTGACGTCTGAACATAAATAAAGTGTACAAATTCATTCCAAATCTTTGCACATTATTTATAGACATTTTGATGAGCTTGTATTCCGCTGACATTATTGGATGTCTTTGAATCAACCGAGAAATGTTTACAACTTTCTCTTTTTATATTAGGATGTAATTTAATGAAGGGGACATGAAGGGCGCGACAAGCACAAAAGAGTTCATTAAGGGACGGGGCGATGCTGTCAGATGTTTACTGATGCTGATCTGAGGCTGAGGTCCAAATGGGTGGGCTGTGTACTATCAGCCTCAGATTAGGTCATTACAGCAGACTCCAGTCACACGCAGACAACAGAGGCTTGGGTTTACAGTGCCACAAGCTACGCACATATGGCTTTTATAGTGACGTGAAAGATGGGAGATTCAACACATGTCATTTAATTAAACAGTCTTGTTAATTAATTGCATTCAACAACAAAAACTACTACCATTGCTATTTTAATCTTATACCAGCCACTTAAAGGAATACTTTGAAGACACTATACAACTGTCTTATCGCATGGGAAAGATGATAATTGCACAGCACAATAGAAAGAATACCATCGATTCTATTCCACAGTGTCTGTCCCAACCTTGGATAAAAACGGAACTTTGCGGAAAACTGTTGAATAAATAACACCAATTCATATATTGCAATATTTTTGGCGTCATATTCACACAATATTATGACAAGGTCTTTATTAGCTGAGGTTAATTATCAGACAAATGTGAAATGACTGAAAAATTAATCACAAAAGTGCAAAAATATCATATCATATCATCTTATTTGAAAGTTTACAACATCACTTTTATTCAATTTTTATTTTAATCAGCTCTTTTTATAGCTTTTCTTTGTTTCTTTTCTTTTTTTTTTTACTATAAACAGTACACTTGATATTCAAATTTGGCATATCTTCAAATCAACATTCACTTGACTAAAGTTTGATAGATTGCCCACTCTGCAATTACATTAAAAAGTAATAGTTTATTAAAATACTAGTGGGATGATACTAGTGAATGTAGTAGTAGTAGTAGCAGTTGTTGTATTGAATTGCTCAGGCTAAGGTACACTTTATTGTCCTTGTGAAATTGTTCTTTACATTCCTTCAAAGTGCTAATGGGGCAACCTGTCAGGAGCAAGTGGCAACAGCAGTTCATCACCCAAACTCCACGTAGAAAGAGGGATTTGGGAATTTATTAACCAGGAATCTTCAAGCTTTGAGTCATTCGATTTTACATAATCACTAACAGTCGTCTCCAGTTCAATATTTGTGTGTCTAAACTCCAGCTCCAAAACAATCTTGTGATCTGACATTGACTTGTGATGACAGACATGTGAGATTCTGAAGTAAAGTATCAAGAGGATCTTTGGCAAATCACCGAGAGCCTTTGAGTCGCCAACATTTTCATCACTCTGAAACCCATGGCTAGCAGAGTAGTTTAAATTCTAATCCTAAACAAATTAGCCAATACTACAGATTTTACCCTTCATATTGCCCAAACAATTTTTAAATAAACATGCATATCATCATGTGCTGTACAACGTCTTAATAGTAATTACACTCATAATTTTATAGAACAAAATGTAACTTACCTTTGTTCTTTGTTTTTTCTTTAGCTCCGATCACCAACTTCTTCTCCTCAAAAACTCAGTGCCAGTTCTGGTGGTCCTCCGCAAGCTTTACCACACCTCCTTTTTTTAGTTTCTCCATCCCAAACTTTCTGAGGTTCACGCCTACTTCCTTTGCACAGAACAGAGCTCCCTTTTGCACTCATTCAAAACAACATCATCGTCCACTGCAAAAGACCCACCCATCACCACTGGGAACTGCACATAAAAAGCACATGTAGTAAAGGGTCCTTTGGGAATACAAAGCTGCAGTGAGGGGTGAGAGGTGTATTTGGTAATTTGCACTAAGTCGTGCATCTATGGGGTTCTCTAAGATTTGAGAGATAAAATTGAAAAACACACTGTAGTAGCTCAACCATTTGTAGCGGGATAGAATGAGTTAAATAGGCAAAGGGAAAATAGCTCAGTTGGAAACAACATGTAGGTGTAAAATTGCAGAGCAGTAGATTGGTTAAGGGACACAAGCTAAGTTCTTAAAGGTATAGTTGGATGTTGTGTAACTTTCTATGGATCTTAAATTGCATGTTTGGAGGAAAGGACAGGAGCAGAGAGAAAAAATAACATGTACATAAATAGGACGACTTCAGGTCTCCTTACGGTTGAACACAGTGGATCGGAGTTACTTTTTCATCGTACCTATGTGTCATATATGACATGACTAAATGAGCCGTTTATATCTCACTGACAGTGAAGGTTGTCAGTCGGTGTCAATCTCTGGCCAGGAGGTTCTCCTTGTAAGATCCAGTTGTTGGGATGGGATCTACTTCAAGACTCACATCCTTTATCAGTGACAGGAATGTTGTTAGTTATATCAGTCATATCCCCATATACTGATTCTTGCTTTTTAAATATTTCAGTTCAGTGTTCTACCTTTATGGTGATGTTAACAGTGTAGTTGTCACAACCGCGAGGCACTTTATTACTTATGTATGACAAGTTAGACTACACATTTCACTAAAACATGATTATAATTTTACTTAAAATGTTGCCAGTTTGACAGTTTTGGTGTCGTTTACCATTTCACTTCCTGGTTGAGCATGAGCAGCAGATGTGATGTAGGTAGAGGTTATTTCACAACTGTTACCAAACAAATATATTGTAAACAAAGGCTGAAATTAATCTAAATTACACTATTAGATATGATATGAATAATAATACAACACATTTATTTTGTTAAATGACTATTTTGACTGTCAGGAAATTGTCAGTTGTGTATAAATTGTCTCTGCATTTGTGATTTTTATTGATGACGTAGGTTAAGGTATTCCCTTTTACTTTTTTCTTTGACTGATGTGATATATGTTTACAACATGGACTAAACCACCAAACATAATAATAATTACAAAAAACATGTGTAGAACCTTATTATTATTATCAAATGTAATAATGACTAATGACCAAAAGATAAAAACAGGTTACTTTGGATGTGAACAGCTGGTTTAAAATTATGAGCATTTAAGTTTCACTCCAACTGGGATGGCAGGTTAGGAAGGGGTGGACTGAATGAATGGACGCCATTTTAATTCTAATTTTGATCAAACTGATGAAAACCCTACTCAAACAAACACTGTTTCATATGACTTATTTATTAATCAATCAATCAATATGGATGATTTAATCCCCAATCCAGTAAATGTAAATGACGACAGCTAGTGGCCAGTGAGTTCCACACATCTGTTTTGTTAAAGCAAAACAATAATCATGAGCTTAAGTAGTACAGAAAAATAAATACAAAATATAGGTACGATCAAAATAGTTCTATAAAACGTAATTAATCAACAAAAAACAAATATATAAAATCGGACCTTGTAAGGGCTTAGCGTGTGGACGTTACCATTTGTATGGGGTTATTTTTAACTCATTTTGCTGCAGACGGAAGGCAATCGTGTCTTGGAAATATAACATTTTCTTTATAATTTTGATCTAAATATTGGCTTGTTACATTAAAAAATCGTTTTTCTTCTAAAATCTCAAATCTTTTATAATGTGGCCCCTTTTTGACCACAGTGGTACAGTCCGTTGCCTAGGAGCTCGCAGAAGCCAAGTCCTTCACCGCGCCTGCCCGTTAGCATTTCCAGCGCTTCTAAAATGGTGAGTGCATCCTCAACACAGACCGCATTTTCACTAGTTGACACACGATTTAAAGCAACATTTATAACCCCATTTCACTCCAAAAAGGCTCATAAAAGGTTATCAAATGTAGCTTGATCCAGACTAAAAAACACCCAAGCGAATGTTACCGTCAGCGACTAGCATTAGCTGCAAGCAAGACTGTGCTTTACCAAGTTGTAAACTAACTTTGTTTTTTTTATAGCTTTGCGTCACAAAACTGACATCCATCGCAGTTTATTGGCATGTCTTAGTTTAGAAATGACAATAAAGCGTGTGTGCGTCTGTACTGTCCCGTGTTTGAGGCTCCATGCTTGAGGAATGCAAAGCTGTTGTCCCACTAAAAGAAGAAGCACAGTTGCTCCTCCTCTGCAGACATTTTGGGGGACAGCTGGGAAATGTTTTGATCTGGTTGCAAAGTCGAACAGGATGCCATTTAAAACAGTTTTTTAAGGATGAACAGTTGTTTAATCAAGGGTAATAACAGTTGATGCAAGTTTATGTGTGATAGAAAGATTGACTAACATGTTTTTAGCTAACCACTTTAATAGAGGTACTGAGAGGCGGCTCTCTTTCCACAGGGGAAAATGTAAATTAAAAAACAAGCAATTCATTTAAGTTCTTGTTATTAGCAGAAATGAGTGTGCTATAACTACATAAGTGCAAAGAATGGGGAATGGAATCAATTATTCTATTATTCTATTCTATATCTATTATTGTAAACTGGACTAACAGTTATAGAACATTAGATTCTAATTTTTTTAAAACAAAAACAGTGACATTATTCAATCCAAATGTCAAATAGGAATAAACAATTGGAGATTTTCATCAATAACACATTTTATTCATAAATATTCTCTTTATAGAAGCTTTCGGTCACCATATTTAAATCTTAATTTAGTAAAAAAAAATCCATCATACACCGGTAATAGAACATTTTTTTGACTTTGCGTAAAAATAAAAAAATAATCTCTAAGCCGACTACTAAAATAATCATTAGTTCCAGCCATATGCTATAGTAATCAGTACAGTGCAGTAAAATGCTTTTAATACTACATATATTTGAAACTGTGCTGAATGTTCTCTTAAGCAGTAACAGTAACTTTATGCATATTTTTTCCACTTTGTTATACCAGTCTGTGTTTTGGCTGTGACAGTGAAATAAACAAAAATAAATAAATACCAGTACAAGCTGAATAATATGACTCATAGAATATTATTCAGAACCAATAATCCACCATTGAAGTTCTGTAGACCACATGTTTAAACAGACAGTCAATACAGAATAAGGCCATTCAGCGATGAAGTTTTATTACAGTTTATCAGATTTCCGTTTTGCATAGCCTGAGGTCATTTAATGTGTATCTGTAAGAGCTTGTGTGCAGGTCTGAACTTGACCATTGTGTTTTCTCCTCACAGTGGAGAGTGAAAGAAGAGGTTGCTATGCACAGTTTTCAACCACACTGAGGATTTAGGGCCTGCTCTTTCATAATTGCGCTGGAGGAGGTGTTCAAAGGCAGATGCCATGTGGACCCTGCCGTCTGAAGTGGACCTGATAAGGAAACATTTGTTCCACCGATGAAGCTCTGGTCTCAGTGACAGATGGATCCTGAAGAGGTGCGTTGTCTTGATGAGATCATTTCATTAAAATAACATGGTGAGATCATTTCATTAACATAACATGGTAAAACACATTATTATGCTTGTGTATGGTTATATTTACTTATTATAACTTTATTTCTTGGAATTAAGTAGTGTTTTATGCGAGTGGATGTAGTTCCCAATATGATTATCTTTGTTTCATGCAAATTTGATTGAAAAAATATAAAATAGAATAGCGAGAATTAGGGATGTCATGATAGAATGTAAAATATAAAAAACATTAAAAATACATGATTTAATGATTATTCCCAATTACTGAGAACACAACATGAACAATTTATCTTTAACACATTACTATTCCTCAAGTGTCTGATCAGCTTCATGAAATATAACTTTCAGATGTAAAAAAAAAAAAAAAAATACAGTTGACGTGACAAAAACAACCAGATACAAAAGTAGTTTACATTCAGGTTTGTTTGGGTTTTTTATTAATTTTGTTTCTAAAATTGTGATGATTATTGTGTTTTATAGTTCTTACAATTATATTGTGACCTGAATTATCACGATTATTGATTAACCCAATAATCTTGACATCTTTTGCGAGAACTATTAAACAAAATGACAAAGCTGCCCAGGAATGTGGGTCAACATTCCTCGACCCTTTGTAATGCCAGTCCAATTAAAATGAATTTGTGTGTGGCACAGTGTGGTGTTGTAGTTCATTGAAACCTTTATGTTGTTAACTATGAGACAAGATTCAGATCATTTCAAGATTATTGATTTATTGGCAGCGCGTACAGTATGTATTATTTCAGTCCAAGTTTAAACCAAAGACCATACTATGTTCGTTCTTCACAAACACCACATAAGAATTATGACTAAACTAGGACTAAGCCTGGAGCTAAACCTGGATTACATCAACATTAAACAGGTCTATCCCAAGACAAGAACAAGACCAAAGCAAGTCTACACCAGGACTAAACTGAGCTAAAACCAGGACTAAACCAGTCCTACAACAGTACTGGCCCTTAGTGAAGATGCAGTTTGTTTTTACCATTTGCCATCTTTTAAACCATTATCAGTCCACAGGTTTTCGAATGATGAGAAATTTAGACCGCTGTCATAGTAATAAACAATTTGAAACATAATATTACATCTTTTAAATGGGAAAAAGTCCTCAAAATGTTGCATATAACATGAAACTGAAAAATCTATACATTTATGTTGAAGATACTGAGAGCAACACATTGTAAACTGTTGCATATTGGTCTAATGATTTGCAGCTTGAATTATATGTCCTATATTGAACCCCGTTGAATTGCAAGCTCTATATCAAAAGTCATGTGTATTTGTCCCGTATAGTCTTGTTTCTTTCGGTCTGATGTGTAAGTACCTCGAGCAGAGACCTGATCCTGCCATTGTGAACAATAGTGCGCGTGTCGTCTGCTGGTCTCCCACAGCAGCCCTCTCCCTGGACTCTCCGGTTACACGACCATTGTACAGTGTTGAGTTTGGTGACAGGTGTTTAGTGCTGGCATGCCCCTCTGTTGTCCCCATCCTCCTGCATGTGTCGGGCAAACAGATCGCATACCGGCCTTGATGAATGACAGACTTGATGTTGTGCAGCTTTATCGTCCTGGAGTTTGGTAAAGATTAAAGAGAAAATGTAGTTGTAGAACATACGTCATTTGTATATGGCAGACAGCATGTTTCTGCAAGGCAATCTTAATCGTTTATATGCTCACCTTGAAAATAATTACAGGCCAAAATGATATGTTTTCTTTAATGCAACAGACAGAATTTAAGAATGCATATCAATGTTGTTACATTTATTTATTTTAAATGTTTTTATTTACCATAGTGTTTTTCTTTTTTTTAATTGAAATTTTGAACATTTACACATCGAATTTTTGATTATGTCATGAATGTTATTTTAAAGTTGGGTATATTTATTGTAATAAAAATGCATGTTGCAAGCCTCCAAATTTGGGTATAAATTGATATTTTATTTTAAACTTCACATTTGTCTGATTCTTAAACCTAAACAAATACATTTTTAGCACATTACTGTTGGGTGCCAAAATGTCTTCTGATTATTTTTATCTTTCACCCTCATTTACAAACAGTATAACACCTTCACACAGGGCTAAACACCAAACACAAGTGAGTTTTAACTCATGCAAATAGAGTTTAACGTTTGACCCCTAGTTGTACTGATTGACTTCTCTGTCCCCCCAGGTCCCAGTGGATGGGGGCTCTCCTCTGGGGCCCAGTCCTGGGCAGGAGCAGGACGACCTGAGACAGCAGCTCCGGGACTATGAGGCCAAACTCCAGTCGGCCAATGACGAGCTGCAGAGCCTCCGGACGCAGCAGGCCAGCGAGATGGAGGAGGTGAATTATTCAAACTCCTCGGGGTTCTTTGTGTCGGGGAAGGTCAACTTTAACAGAGATGTTTATGCGATTACAGTGTCACATTATTAGTCAGCCCTTGGCTCTATATTATTTGCTCACTCTGACTTGGCTTTTTCAAAAAGTTTATGTTAAAATTGATTCAATGTCTGGACTGGGATGAAATCTAATAAGGGAAATGCTTACATTATAGTAGTACAAGTCAAGGTAAGAATAAAGATGTCCATAAAAATCAATCAATGTGTTGTAGCCAAATATAAGCCAAAATAAAATCTTCCCAGAATTTGGCTAGTTAGTGAGTGTTAATGTTAGACCTTGTTGTTAGACCCTGCTAATGCATTTTTTTTTTCCAAATAAATTAATTATTATTTTTCATCACAGAGCTACCACGTCCTCCATTTTATTATAATATATACTTGTTGTTGTTGTTGATTCTTTTGTTCAGTTGTTCTCAAGCTGGGGGTCAGGAGCCCCCAAAATGATTTCAGGGGCTTCCCAGATGATATGGGGAAAAAATAAAATGTATACAATTGTCTTTAACAAGGCTTGACACTATAAAATGTAGTGGTAAATGTAGATTCCTATTAGTTGACCCACCAAAGTATTTTTTCTAGGTCGATAATCTAAAAATCAGACATAAGGCTACTTTATCACTGTTGTGATAACTGTTGTTATTTTGGGGGTCGCAACTGAAAAAGGTTGAACCACTGCTTTAGTTCAGAGGTAAATTCTTTTAGTTTTCATAGAGCTACTAAAGCCAAGGTAATTCCATTTTGTCATTTTTTTTAGTGCAATCGTTTTTGTGTATCTTTATTTTAGGTTGAAAGCTACGTGGCCCATATCCGTGGATTGCTGGAGGAGAGAGAAAACCTAACTGCAGACTATGAGAGGGACAATGAACAGCTACGTCTGGAGCTGCACCACATTCGACAGCAGCAGGGTAAATAATACTCCATCTACTGGGCAAGGCTGTCTCCACTCAGCATACTTCACATACCTAACACTGAGTACTGCATATGCAGCTTTATATTATGGAGAAATTATACAGACTACCCTGCACTCTTGTTGATGCCTTACACACACTGTCCTTTCAGTGTCCAAGTTATAATTATTTTGAATGTTTAAAATAAAAAATAAAATAAAATAAAATAGATTTAGACTATATACAGAAATGTAAAGTTGTCTAGACAGTAGTGCAAATGTGGTAGGGCAAATAGAAAGTTTTCATAATTCAACTTATTTGTCCTTCAGAGGTGGAGAGTAAGGAGTTGGCGGAGATGCTGGCCCAGAAGGACTTGGGGGAGATCGGGCTGAGCACTCCCAGTGAACTGGTGGCCTATCTGCTGGTGGAGAGGGCCACACTGCTAGAAAGACTGGAGGAGACGGAGAGGAGGCTGGAGGGACAGAGTCTGGGTGACGACTACAGGGAAATGCATTTACAGGTACAAGTGCAAGTTCTGAAACTGAACTTGAAATCCAAACAGGCCTGTTGCTGTATTGTTGCAATTTAGAGTTTAATTGTTATTTATTTGAATTTGAACTTGAATTGGATAAAAAACCAAAAAACTGCACAATTCCATGGATTCTTAGTTGAAAATTCCACAACATTGTAGCACAAGGTCAAAAACAGTTTGGTTTTGTTATTACCATCCACAGGGAATTAAAAAAAGAACCAAAGAAAATAATCAACTTTAATGAGCTATTAACCTTGTTGCAACAATGTTTCCTCACCATTAGTTTAATCAAAGCTGTATTTTGATTGATTCCTGCATGATACCTTTCTCCGCCCACATCCCTGTGCTTGGTTAGTTAGACCCTGAGTGATACATGTACTCTAGAGCTCTAAAATATCACACGCCACTTTTTAAAATGAAAAACATGTAGTGCTTGTTTTGGTGAAATGTCACTCTGACGAAGCGGGGCTTATCGGATTTGCAGTTTTGAACAAGAAGTCACTTGACCTGAAACTAAGTCATTTTAGATCAATATTGTGATTTACAATGAACAAAATATAAAATAATACCATAATCTACTTATGTTATAGTGAAAAAAAGCATAGTACAAATCCTTTAAGACACATCACACCACGCCAAATAAAATGGAATGGATACAAATAAAAGCATTAAAGAATGAATAAATAGATAAATATATTTAGCGTTTTTGGTATAGTGTATGTGTCAGTTAACATACATAAAAACAAATACATTACATTCAAACAACATTCTTATATTTAAATTTTTGTGTATTTAATGGTTTGATCCCAGGAGATGGAGCACTTGAAGCAGTCCGTGGGCGAAGGGCTGTGGACGCAGAAGGAGGAAATGCAGAAGACAATGGAAAACATGGCGAAGGTGAGCTCATTCACACGTCACCATAGAGACCTGGACACAACAACACAGGTGTGTCTTTGTTCTTCTGTTCAGTTGGGTTTGTTAATATAGCAGCTCAAGAAGAATGTGCCACATGTATTCTCTTTTGCCATTTCTTTGCAATATTCTTCATTTAAAGGTGCACTGTGTAAATTTGACTGTGGACGTCACCATAGAGATGTTATTCCCTTGTCTGAAATGTTGCATGGTATGGCATTAAATCTGCCATACTGGTTTTGAGGTATTTTTGTTGCAAGGCCAGTACTGTGGATCATTCCCGTCAGTGCAATATCATCTCCATGGTAACAAGAATGTGGCTGACTCTTCATCAGAAAACTTACATAGTGCACCTTTAAGAGACATCCTGGATTGAGAAAATCTTCAGTATAAATTTCAGAAATAAAAAAAAGTACTCATTTCTAGTTTCACTTTTAGAGTCAAATTTAAAAAAAAAATCCCCTAAACACTATAGTGGTTCCATTTGTCTATTTATCCTGTTTAAACTGTACTTTGGGGGGAAAAAAACTATACCATGAAAGGTGCTGTACCTGATTTACTGTTTAAAAAAATATGAAAAACAGAACTAGTTCATTTTAGGCAAGGCAAGGCAAGTTTTAATTTATTTATTTTAAACCGTTTGCAACTGTCAATGAGTTTTTTTCACAACTTTCAGAGGCCTAAGTGAGTTTTCCGTTTTGATAAAGCACCTCACATCCTCCTTCGTCGAGAATAAAAGGCTCTATAGGAAAACATCAAAACGCCAACTACATTTGACGCTTTCTTCAAATTGTGCCTCTTGGTCAGGACAGCAGGGGGCATAAGATCTTGGTCAGCAGAGCGATTGCACAATATCATGACTGTACATGACCTTAATATTTTTGTTGTTGTCGTGAGTTTTTGCACACGTTGATCTTTGATTTTATCAGTGTCCGACCCAGAGCCCATGGAAGAAGCTGTTTGGTCTGCGCAGATCTGGTCAGAGCAAATACAATCTCACTCCTGTACGTGCAAATCTACAATCTATTTTCACTCAACTAACACCAATCATGGGACCACCTAATCATTTTAACTGTGTAATGCATGATCACCACAGACTTATGTACTCGCATGTCAACGGCTAAAGCATTTTAACTGTTATTCAAAGGTGTTACTAATAAAATCTGAACCTTTTTTCCTCAGGCCTGCAAAGATGAAAAACTGCATGCAGCTATCTTATCCACAATATTGGTTACAGTAAGTTTTCTTTTTGAGTTTGATGTTTGTTTGTTTTTCTTTAGGCCCGTATTGAAGAGATAACTCAGGAGCGTATTGAGCGTCAGAGGCTGGAGCGGGATCTGGAGGAGGCGTCTCGGAGGCTGGCCATGGCTCATCAGGACATCAGGAGACTCACCAACGAATTGGACACGGCCAAAAACAACAACACAGAGTCAAGTGGTATGAAGAAAAGAGGATTACCATCACAAATATTATTTTATGGGTTCTGTAACATCATCCGTCTTTCAAGTTTTTACATTTTACTATAATTAATGTTGGCTGTGAGTGTTAAATCTAGTCTTCTTTTTTTTTTTTTATCTGACTTTTAAACATTTCTTCAAGTGGCAAGGCAAAATTTAGAATTTTTTTCAGTTCAATAAAAAATATTTGATTACAATAAAAATAGTTATAAATGTTTTCTAAAATGTAACTCATCATATCTAATCTCAGGGTGTGAGCTTGAGGGAACAGTCCAAGAAATGGAGAATCTGAAAAAAGAAGTGGACAAACTCAAAATCAATGGTGGGACAGACTTGTGTTTGATGTTATACTTTTTTTTCTTTAGACAAGACACTTTTTTCTATATTTCTACTGTCTATACAGCACATGGAGTCAAAGTATGTATGTTTTCAGATATGATAAAGTTGCAGAAAGCAAAAGATCAAAACGACAAACTGGACTCTGAAAACCATGCTCTGAGAGACAGAGTCCTGACTTTAGAAGCTGAGAAGAGAAACCTGCTGGAAAAGGTTGGTAGATTTAAGACAAGTTTGAGAAAAATGCTGACTTAAGTATTTCACACCGCTCTGCCTCTTGTCTTTGCTGATGTACGTAGATATCAAGGAACAGCAACCCAGATGTTGCTTCCAAAGAGGAGGAGCAGGGCTTTGGTGATGAGCCAGTGAAAAAATCTGTCATATTCACCAGTGAAAGCGATCCTATTCACCAACGGTACATTTAAATGAACGATTAAATCAAAGTCCTAAAATCCTGTTGTTGTTGGACTCCATAAACCAGCAGATTTCTTTAGAACAATCCTACAGCCGACTCCCTTTAACCTGTAACGTGTGTCTCCCAGTTGCCACGCAGCCATGGAGGACGGTCTGGTTCAGCTGAAGGACCTCCAAAGGCAGCTGCAAAGACAGAGGAAGGAGAAGGAGGAGCTGGAGGAGAGGAACGAGGAGCTGGAGGCCCTACTGGGAGAGACTCAGAACACCAGCCGAGAGGAGAGGCACCGCCACGAGGGGGAGGTGGAGGGGCTGCACAGGAGGGTGAGGGGCGAATATCTATTCTCGAGCAGTGTTGGGGTTTCAGGTTTGTTCACGCAGGCACTGTTGTGGTACAGATCAAAAGTCTCGAAGCTGAACTGAGGAAACACGAGGCACAAGAGCAACCTCTGAAGAACGGAGAGGAGGTCAAGACCGAGTCCTACTTACAACGGGTAGGAAATTGCTCGTCATCTTAACCGTTTATCTTTTTCTCCAGTTAAGATTGAGCTTGGTCCTCGTAGCATCTCAAGCTCAACCTTCCTATATAACATTTAGATAGCTTTACCTTGTGGCATTTTGCACACTCAGACGGACCAAATGACTGAAGTCTTGTAATGTTTCTAGCATCTCAGAGACAGCAGCCAGGAGAGACTGGCTCTGTTGGAGGCTCGTCTGACGGAGGAGAAGGACTGGAGGAAACAGCTGGAGGTGGATCTCAGCGCGGCCCAGACTGCTCTCAAGAAGGACAAAGAGGTACAACTCACACAAGACTAAATTAACTGTTCTTTATGAGAAGCGGGACGATGTATTGAATAAAGGATAATATCCCAATTGTAAGTCGTCTAAAAGAATAAGCAGTAAGAAATAGAAGAATAAAAATATAACAAACTTGCCATGTAATCTTTAAAATACAGAGAATAATGTCATATTTCTGCACTAAATTTTATTGTCCTATCATGTTTTATGCAATACTTCAACTTTAACTTTTTTTGATTGAAAAAAAATCTTGTAATGTTTCAATGACGTAGTGCATTAAAGTGCGTATGACTTTTTTTGGTTCCAGTTGTAAATATAAATGTTAGTTTCACACCAATCATGCAGCCGTTTGTGGAGAAAAGTTGAAAAATATGTTGAAAATTGCAGGAAGTAAACACACTGATGACATCACACTGGGGAGACAAAGGTTACGCATAATTTATACAAAAGAAACAACTTTTATTGATCCTTTAAACATTGATTCAACAAAATAAAGGTTTTCGCATGTATTCTTATTTGTAAAAGAAAAAAATCAAGTGACATTAGAGGAGTTTTGGCCCAGTGTACAGTGTAGTTGCTATGGCAATTTCCTAGTGTGATGTCATCATTTACAACCAGGAAGTAAAACAAAAAACCTAAAAAATAGCCAAACCGTGATAAAATTTGTAGAGAATTTTAACAAAATTTTAAATATATTTATCTTAACTGCATTTTTGTCAAATGTGTAGTCCAACCTGTCATAGGCCCTTTAAGCATTTGTTTCTGAACCAGAGAGTAGACAGTTGAAACCCTGTCACATCACCGTGAAATTAAAGCAACCAAAAAATAGATCCAATTTTTTGGGTCATTCATTCACCCAGTGGTTTAAATTGTAAACCTTTCAGTTTACAGTTTAACTTCTGTGCAGGCTTTACAAGCTGCTGAACGAGAGCTGAAGAAACTGAAGATGGAGGTGAACAGTTTGCAGACCGAGTGCCAACAGGGAAAGACTCTGATCAAGAGCCTCACCCAAGTCAAAGGAGAGAAAGCTGTTCTGGAGGAAAAGGTATGGATACATTAATTAATAGTAGCTCATAAAGATGTAAGTAAAACATAACGACATTAACCCTCCTGTCCTCAGATGGCACAGTTGGAGCGTGCCCACAGCCGGCTGCAGCTCGAACTGGAGCGAGTGAAAGAAGATGAGAGAAAAAAAGACGCCCAGAGAGGAAACAACGTTCAGGTGGAACACTTGCAACAACAAGCCGATCGACTCAGAGGGGAAGTGGACAGTGTGCAGTCGGCATACAACAAACTCAGGTACAATATGAGAGATAAGTGAGCTCTCGTCTTTTCATTTCGACTCACATCTACAGCTCAAGGTGGGCTATACATCGTTATTTTCATTAATAGTATTGGGAATGTTCTTTTGAAGATATGCCAAATTTATTGTTGAGTATTTTTTGATTATGTAATGATTAAAAACCTCCCAAAATGCTGCAAAATAAGCTGATTACAAATTAAAATAGAAAAATGTATTCAGTAATCTATTAAAAAAGGTATTAAGTAACATTGCTGCGGTTTCGTTGGCAATTTTACTGTTCATTCATTCATTCATTTTCTACCGCTTATTCCCGTTAGGGGTCGCGGGTGACTGGAGCCTATCCCAGTGACTTTGGGCCTTAGGCGGGGTACACCCTGGACAGTGGCCAACTCGTCGCAGGGCTGATTAATTTTACTGTTATTAAAAAAAAAGTAAACCTCACTAAAAAGACATGTTATAGCACAAAAAGAGCCAAAACATCTTCTGATTATACAAAACAACTTTGATATTTATAGCTTTCATGAGATATGAACTCATATCAATATGTGATCAAAGGTTAATGGGATTTTAGCTTCATTTTATGTGAAAGTCAGAACTTGAGAACTTTTATCCATGGCATTTGTTAACTCCAAGAATGTTTGGATGGGATTTTTCTTTTGCGTCATTCACTCTTTGAGGCTGCATTTTTAGAAAGTCTCCCTATTGCATGACAGTTTAGTTTGGCTTGAGAAAACATATTTGGGGAGGTCTTTTACCACCAAAAAAGCATTTTAGTTTGTGTGTTGAATAAGAAATTGTGAAAATTTCAAGTCTGTATTATGTACCATTTCAGAGTTGGACAAAAAAAAAGTTGTGAACATAAGGCTATTTGAAGCTGTTTTTTGGTCTTAGACCTTTGTAGGGCAGCGTACATGCTTTTTGTTCATAAAAACATATCAGTCTTGGGTTTGTTTTCTATATCACATAAATCATTTAAGTTATAAATTGTAAAATGCCACTTCTAACTGTAACACCCTGTACACCGTGACTGTATATTGCAGGGACGAGATGGCCTTGGAGCGGCAGCAGACTTCAGAGCTCCAGGACAAACTGAGTGCCAGTGTCCAGGAGAAGATCAGCGCTGAGGGGGAGAGGGAGAGACTTCAGCTGGACGTGCAGCGTCTGAATGAACAGATCAAGTTACAGAAGGAACAACTGGAGTCCAGAAAAGAAGCACTGACTGCCCAGAGCCAGAGGGTCCAGGGAGAGGAAAGAGTCAGCCATGTGAGGGCCACCAGAGAGGAGAGCTCGGACCAGGTGAATATAGTTTGGATTTGCCATTTTACTGTTTAATACGATAAACGGGGTAAATTTTATATTGCAAGAACTCTGAAGAACTCGCAGATTTCTTTTTGTAACACTTGTTTGGTATTAGTTATGACTAAGCCTGCAAGATTAATCAAAATCCCCCCCAAAAATTCAATTTGAATCGTTGCAGACAAAACTCAAGGCATTATATGTGTTTTGTAAACAACCGTCTTATGATTTAAAACCTCAGTTAGACTTCTGCAAACACGTTATTAATGAATGCTTTCCTTGTTTTTTCTTTCCTTGTGAGATGAATCCTGTTTAGATTCACATTTATGTTTGTATTTTAATTGTAATCACAATACTTCATAAAAATTACAAATGGAACTTTGTTTCGCTAGTCAGTTTAGATTGCAGGTTGTCAGAGGATACAATAATACTAACAGGTTTGATTTCATTTTTAAAACCTGTTATTGTTTCTTTAGCTCTTCCATCTGAAGCAGGAACTGAGTCAAGTCCAGGCCAAACTGGACCGAGAGCGAGAACTGTCCTCTCAACACCAGCTGGCTCTGCAGGCCCAGCTCAGCGAAGCACAGGCCCATGTTAAGGTACAGAGTAGACTATTCCCTATACAGAAGTTCAGTTTCATAGCATTTACTTATTTTATCATTCAGCTTTTTGCAGAGACAGTTTCGGTCAATAAATGTCCTCTAAAGGTTGCCTATATTGTGGTTTTGTTTTGTTTGTGTAGTCCCAAGATTCGGTGTTAAACCAAAGGGCAGAGGAAGCCCGGCAGATGAAGCAGGATTTACAGAGAGCACAGAGTCTGTTCACTTCAGCCGAACGAGAGCTGAGATACGAGAAGGAGAAGAGCATGGACATCAAGAAGCACAACACGCTGTTAGAGCAGGAGAAACTCAAGGTGGGGCACAACATTGCAGTCATTATGGAATTATGTGCTAGAAAATCACTGCTGTTTAGTATTGTTGATATCTTTAAAAAACATTAGATTTTAGAAATATTTGAATGTAAAAGTAATAGCTGTTATTTGGTCTTGATGCCTATAACTTCTTTTAGAAATATTTCTCCTTTGGAGAGAATAGATGGATATATATAATCATTTACAGTATTGTTACTTGTTTTTATTTATCTTATGTAGGTACAGTGCACATTAATGAACATAATTGTAATAGTGTAAATATGCTAGATTTGAGCAAAGATGCTCATCTGTTGTTCCTAGGCAGGTAAAACTGAAGACAATTACAAAACATTACGGAAAGATAACTTAGAACAGTCAAAGGACAGCGTTAAAAGTGGTCACAGACTTTATCCACTGTTTCAGGTACGATTTAAAAAGTGGATCGAGATGGACATTCTCTTAGTGTTCAAGGAAGACTACTCCAATAACTAGTGCCCTTGATAAAGAGCACAGTCCACCCGTTTGATGCATATAGTGAAATTCAAGACACATCTCATGTCAAATGTGCTGTCCCTTTTAACTGTCAGTTTTCAGATGTTTAACCTACTTAATATCTCTGTAAATACTGGACCAATCCAAATAATGTTTGAATATGTATAGATTTTTTGTTTGAGTGTGTAGCTTCATATCACACCCATATTAGCATAAAGACATCCTTACCACCTTGTAATTTTGCACTTTTAAGACTTTCCATGGGTAACACACTAAAAATGTCTTCAAGTTTGGGTAGTTTCTTTTACATTTACATTTCTTTTACAAATAGTTAATTGTTCATAGATTTGATAGGTTTCTGCCCTCCTCTTGTAAACATACTACAATACTATAAACTTTAAATCTTTGGTGTCTGCATGTAACGTTCTCTCTGTTGTCAGCTGTGTGCAGAGTTGAAGCAGCTCCAGACCAAGTTGATCCACGCCGAGCAGAACGTCCAATCCCAGGTCACCGAGTGCAGTCGACAGCAGAGCAGGATCAGAGAGTTAGAGCTGGAACTGGCACGCACCATGTCCAACCGCAGCGCCACCACCAGCCTCCAGGAGGAACTGCAGGCTGAGAGAGCGCGCCTGATCACTGCTGATAAGAAGGTTGGACATAAGAGAGGTTTTTGATCCAATACCGATGTCTGACATTTGTCTTGCTGTTGTGGCCAATAACTGATATGTGCTGCTATCGGTATTAAGATTTTAAAATCTATTGAAAATGTATGTTTTTTTCACTTTTGTAAAAATTATGTGTATTTATTAGGGATATAAAAATGATTAGTTAAATATAAAGACATATTTTGAACCCAATTTGTTTTCATTTTCACTCATTGTCTGTTTAAAAAAAGTAAAAAATATCACAAGCAATATATTCCGTCAGAAAACATTGCAATCGATGACAATATATTGAAGACCATATTGGCACAATAACCCTAAAGCAGTATGATCCTTGTAAGCCCTTAAGTTATTAGTTGGTGTCTATTATAAGTGCAATATGCATACAATAGAAGTATAAGATATGTCAATATTGTAACTATAGGTGGACAATATATCAAAATTTTGATAACATTGTAAATGTTGTTTTGAAGATTTACAAAATTGTAATATTGAGTATAGTTATTAGTAATAAATGCGACAAAAAGGGATTAAAAAAAAAGTTATATTATAAACTTTCAAATAAGGGAATATGTTGATATTTCTGCAGTTTTATTTCTGCAGTTTTGTGATTTATTTTATGGACATTGAACTAATAAGTTTAAAGATATGTTTTAACACATTTCTGCTGGATTGACACAATGTCTGAATATTGTTGTGGGATACTACAAAAGAATATCGAGGTCTTCATTTTTGCCTGTATAACTAACTGTTGTGTAAAGCTGAGTGTGTCACGGTGTCAGGTGGTGGAGTTACAGCAGCAGCTGAAGGCGGCTCAGCACATGCTGCGTTTGGAGGAGGCTCGAGCCGGAGACAACAGTCGTTTGGAGAGAGACAGCAGAGACCTGAGTGATGCTCTGTCTGCTCTGAGGACACAGCAGCACGAGGAGCACATCACCAGGTCACACTCCTTTTGTTTTCTTCATGCCTGTGTGCTTGATTACTGTTGTATTCTCTGGTGTTTACGTCAACAAATTCCTTCAAACTCCAAAGCAAATGTTAAATGTTCTAGCCAATCTAAAGTATCCTACTTTTCTAACTGACTAACCACTAGAGGTTATTTGTTAAGGACTCCAGTTACAAGTGTTTCACATAAATATAGACTAATATCATGGTGGTAAAACAGGCATGTCCAAACTCAGGCCCGGGGGCCAAATGCGGCCCTCAGACCAATTTTTCTTGGCCCTTAGACTTCCTGGTGAATTGGCCCACATTGTCCTCATAAGTACTATTTACAGCACATTTCAGATTTTCTACAATTCCAACCTAAATAACTAACATTTTGGTGCAATACAGACCTGATATTAAGGCAATGAGACTGAATGTAGATGTGGTGGTGCTTAAAACATCAGATAAATGCAGCTTTTTTTAACGTTTCGTGATTGATTTGTGGCCCTCTGCTTGGTCTATATTTCAATATGTGGCCCTCAATGGAAAAAGTTTGGACACCCCTGTGGTAAAAAATACTACTTCTTTACAAAATGTGGTAACACAAACTATTCTGCCTATTCATCATTAATATTTAAGGACTCCTTTTTAAACTCAGGCTTAATGGGTGATTGGTGTATTTATGGTAAAAACTCTATTTTCGTTCACCTGACATACCATTTTTAACATTAACGTGATTGCAGTTATTACATTTTGAATTCAAGACTAATGAAATTGTCATATTGTGACACTGAGTGCCTCGTTCAACTGCGTTTTTGAGAACATGACTTACCTATGTTCTGTTCCTTCAGGAAGTTGCTGGAGCAGAGGGAGGAGGAGCTTCAGCAGCAGGTGAAGGCCCTCAGGCTCAAAGAGGCATCTCTGAACAGAACCAACTCGGAGCTGAGCCTCAGGAGTCAGCAGCTGGACACTCGACTGGTGCTCTTAGAGAGCGAGCTGAGCAAGGCCCGCGAAGAGGTCAGCGCATGACACAGCTCCAGTCAGCTTCTGTCACAGGCACAGTTAACCATGCTGCCAAAATAAAACTGGTGGAGTGCACTTAACAGATACAACGTTCAGCCTAAATCCAGTGTTGGGTACACACATTTGATCAAATATTATTAAACTGAATGTCATGCCATTATGCTGAGATTTCTTTTCTTTTTCTTTCTTTCTTTAGTTTAGTAAATTTAGCCATTTTTTTCTGGTAGTTTTTGTCAATGTATGAGGCATGAGGTATTTTTTTTCCATTTACTCAATAATTGGCAATATAATAGTAAACAGGAGTAAATATGAATTTTAGTGTGTGCTTTGTATCAACAAACATCTTACATATATTTTTTTAATTTGGCTATGAGACTGAAATATATTCAAACAATAAAAAGAAAAAAGAAAACAAGCATAAACAAGCATAACAAGACACACAGAGCGAAAATGCAAAAAGAAAAATGAGTAGCCCGTTTAAAGTCCGTGTGGCATGTGTCCCCTTTAGTACCTGTCCCATTTGTCCCAAGGTTCGTCTGCCTTAAAACAGTTTCACACACACAAAAAAACATTGTTGCGTTACACATTTTTGTAATAGACATTTGTGTTGTCTTGTTTCTAAAGGGGAAAAATGGTCAGAAGTCCTCTCTCAAACTGCAGGAGGAGCTGGCGTCTAGTCACTCCGAGTGTGAGCGGCTACAGTCAGAACTGCAGCAGGTGCTGCTCCAGCTGGACTCAAACGTCAGGTAATGCACTCCAGGCTTAATCACACAGCACTACAGTTATTCATAACTCTAACATTATCTGTGTCTGAACCAGGAAGTACAATGAAAAACAGAGCCAGCACAAGACCAAGCTGCGCCAGGCCAAACAGGTGTATCTGAAGGCCACTGCCCAAAGAGACCGAATCATTCAGAAACTGGAGAACGACCTGCTGCTCGCCTCCAGCCTCTGCCACAAGGTACTGCCCCCTGGTGGTGGTTCAAGTGCTAAACGTAGTGAGAACTTGAGATGTGAAGAGTACACTGATAAAAACAGCATTTCTGTTTTTTGTTGTTGTTGTTATTGGAGCGTCGTTATCATGAAGTGGTTAGTAAATTTACTACTTACTACTGTATTTAAGTAAAGTTTTGAGGAGTTGTATATTTATCGAGTACTTATTACTTTAACTCCACTACATTTGTTGTTGTCCTGAAGTATTTGTCACTTTTGTGGATAGGTTTTCTGATGTGATGTCACTACCACAGACTCAAAGAAGAGGGTTTGTCCCCCGAACAGTGGGCGCTTTAAGATTGAGTCAGTTTACTGTTAAGACTTGGCTTGAATCTATTTTAGAATCTGACGTTTTGTTGGACAAGTTTAGAGTTTGCTTATTCTTGCTTTTGTGTATTAGATACACACAATTAAAATCCAGTTTCAAATGTACTCATTCTCACCAAACATGTCTTTTTATCTCATCCTTTACGTAATTTATACAAGTTCTACAGGATGGACTGAACATTATGAGACTAACATTACATATTATGAGAATAACAGTTTTCATTTTGTTTTTAGAAGTAGCGGTAGAAGTAGTAGTAGTAGAAGCAGGTGTCTGTATATTCAACTCTTGTTTGTTTTGTTAAAGTGCTTTCAACACTTACTATACCAAATACTTCAGTACTTTAACTTAAGTAATAAGTTGACTGAGTTTCTTAACCACTACTTAAACAAAATCTGACCAGGTGTATCTGCAGTTTTACCCAAGTCATGAAATGGGTGGGTTGATATGGATTTTGTTTTTGTTTCTTCCTTTTTTAATTATTTTTTGAGCCGATACTGATAGCTGATCAAACTTCAAATCAAATCAAATCAAATCAAATCAAATCAAACTTTATTTATATAGCGCTTTTCATACATATAATGTAACACAAAGTGCTTTACAGTGCATTAAAAACATTCCCACATCCCGTTTCCCTTCCCCCACAGCCATCCAGCCCACTCAACCAACCCCCCCCCCCATAGGCAGTCACATATACAAACCTGTACATTCACACGCACATGCACACACACACACACACACACACACGCACACGCACGCGCACGCGCACGCACACGTTCTAAGAGACATGAGGCTGAGTACAGATACACCAGCTGAACAAGCATCATCAGAGGAGCCGTCTGCACCAGGAGCAGAGTCGGCCACAGCCACAGGACACAAACTCAGGGCCCAGAGATGAGGCAAACACCTCCACCAGGGGCCCATGAGCCAGGGCCCCACAGCCACAGACGACCGCCGCTCCTGGTACAGAGGGCCCCTCAGAGGAAACACTGGAGAGTCTAAAATGAATAAAACAATAGATAAATATTAAGAAATAAGTCAATAAGTGGGTTGAAAGAGAGTAAAACTAAATAAATAATAAATAAATACAACTAAAATACTAGGCCTAAGTTAAATAAACACAATAAATAGGATAAATAAATATATTAAATGAACGGATTAAATTAAATATTAGTCAAAAGCTAAACTAAAAAGGTGGGTCTTGAGCCTGCTCTTAAAAACCTGAACGTTCTCTGCGGCCCTGAGGTTCTCCGGCAGGCCGTTCCACAGACGAGGGCCATAATACTGGAAAGACGCCTCGCCGTGAGTGTGTGTCCTGACTTTGGGAATGACTAGGAGCCGGCTGTCAGAGGAGCGCAGGGGCCGCGAGGGTTCATATGGTAAAAGCAGTTCTGAAAGATAAGAAGGCCCAAGACCATTAAGACATTTATAAACCAGTAAAAGAACCTTAAAATCAATCCTGAAACACACGGGGAGCCAATGCAGTGATTTTAAAACCGGTGTAATGTGGTCCTGCCCCCTGGTCTTAGACAGGACACGTGCGTGATATTTGCTGATACTGATATTTAGATTGTGAAATTCATTGTAAGGCCCACAAATCTATTTTGAGTTGAAGTAAAGTTCACAAATTACCTTTTCATAACAAAAATAATAACAAAGTATTTAATATGTGGATATACAATTATGAATTGCATGACTGTGTAAACATATGGCCATGTTTTCAGCCTGATTGCTCTTCTGTTATCATTTTTATTATATTGGCCTTTACTGATATCGTCAATACTGACACTGGACCCCATATATTCCCCATCCATCAAGTGACCACCTCTGAGTATGTGTTATTTATAAAATATATCATTGTGTGCTGTTTGTCCAGGAGAAGGAGCGCACAGACACGGTGATGCAGGAGAACGAGAAACTGCTGGAGGAGAGACGAGAGCTGCTGCAGAGGATCAGTGAGGCAGAGGAGATGGGCAGCAGAGGCATGAGGACCGCCTCCACCATCGAGCACAAGTACGGAACCACAGAGGGGCTTCATGTCGGTAAACTTCCTCTCCTACACAGGGATGAGGACGTGGAAGCCATTAACACAACACAAACCCCTGAGGATTAGTTTCCCATCTCTGTTTGACTTTGTCGTCTCTTTTTCTTTTACACTTATTCAGAGTAAACGTCTTGGAGGCTGAGAATCGGCAGCTGCAAGAGCGAACTCTCAAACTGTCCAATCAGGTGTGCTCTTTGGAGCGTGCCCTGAGGAATGTACACTCCCTCTACAGCCTGGAGGTACGGAAACTCACAGTTCAAACCAATACATTGTGAACAAAGAGCAAATAAGTTGTCTATTTACTGTTTGCAGAAGAAAAATCCCCAGGACAGTTTCAGTGAGCTGCACACATCGTCTCTCAGGTAAGTCCTGTGCAAATACTGAGAAAAAAAAAAACAGGTGAAATGGCTTTGCTCTTGGCTAAGTAATTTTCGTACTGTAGGTTACCTGTATTTTTATTGGTTTATATTGTTTTCTATTGATTTTATTTGTTTTTAGTAAGACGAAATAAAATTATCACCCAGCCTCACTGGAAAAAACTGACTATGTGTGTACTGTGTGAATAAGGGCTTGAATGGAGTAATATTTAACCTGTCATACGCACTTTAATTTGAACATATTTTTACTGCCTTTAAACAAGATTTGCTAGGTTATGTTGTTATTTGAGGAAATATTTGTCTTTTTCTTATTTTAAGTAAAACAAGATATTATATACAAGATGTTTGCTTGTTCCATTGGCAATTTCATCATAATATACTCAAATCAAGATAAATATTATTAATGCAAAGACCTATTAACTTATTATTGTATCTAAGATAATATACTCCAGTGTAAAGTTCATAAATGGTACAATACAAGATGATGAGTTTGTTTTCCTTTTATCTCCAGCTTTTCTTCAGCGCCGCGTGAGAAGCTGGACATTTTGGACGCTCTTTGCCGTGTGAAAGTGGACGGAACGCGCCTCTCCTCTCACAGCTTCACGGAGCAGAGTTACCTGAACCTCACCTCACCCGTGGCTCCTCCCGACGCCAAAGAGCCCGAGGACGGCCCCCCGAACCAGGACACGACCTGAGCTCATCCAGGTTTGATTCAAGGGCCTAAACAAGCTGTAGCATCCCCCACTGAGACAGAGGAGATCATGTGGAATGCAGAATCAATGCGTAAAAAACAATCGTAGCGGTTTCCAGTGCGTTTTGGCTCAGGTATTGTCCATTGTATTAAATATAGTGGAGGAATAATCCTAATTTCTTAAGGCACTTTGACCGTCACTTGTTGCCTCTGTGGTAAATGGGAATAATGTACAGCGTCGCCAGTCACATTTAATAGTTGATGCTGTGGACTCTTGGTACAATGAATTTGGTTAAAAAGGACTAGAAATATTGGGATGTTTGACACGAGCACTTTATACATTTTTATACTACTTTATCATGTGTTTACATTTGGAGATGTAGCAACTTAATAATTGTCTTAGAAAAACAGTTGAAGTATTGGGTTTTGTGTCAAATCTTGTTTTAGTTCAAAAATGAAAGATACTGGAGAGGCACTAGACACTGATCAGCCAATTATATAAGAACTGCACCACTAACAGTGCTTTACTAGAAAACAGCTTCTTCCTCCTCTCTCTCTCTCTCTCTCTCTCTCTCTCTCTCTCTCTCTCTCTCTCTCTCTCTCTCGCTCTCTCTCTCTCTCACTCTCTCTCTCTCTCTCTCTCTCTCTCTCTCTCTCTCTCGCTCTCTCTCTCTCTCTCTCGCTCTCTCTCTCTCTCTCTGTCTCTCTCTCTCTCTCTCTCTCGCTCTCGCTCTCTCTCTCCATGTATTTGTAGATTGACTTAAAATCATAAGGTGTTGATCAGTCCTGAACTTTAAAAAAAATATATTTATCAAAATATTTGATTTTGAATTGTTAACTGATAATGGTCCTAATTTTTCATCACCCTGAAACCCACTGATGGTCATCGACAAAGTCAATTTGAAGTAATAGATAAATATTGCAATTAAATGTATTTGAGAACAGTGTTCTCACATTTTCTGGGAAATAAGAAATGATCAAATGTCTGCAAAAATGTATCCCTAGAGTATTCTGTTCTACATTTCTTTTTTTCATATGGGCCTCACTTAAAACACCACAAAATAGAACCTACTTTAATATCCAAACTAAGTGTAAGTGTCACCGGCTGTTCTGTGTAAAGGTAATGGTATTACTAAATACAGTGGTTTTATTGGTGGTAGATTAGTCTCTCCAGTACTGTTTTTACACATCTTTAAAATTGTTTTGACGAGGCAAAAGCACTTTTTAATGCTCAGATTTTCAACACATTTCTTCAAAAGTATGAGTGTTTTAAACCACTATTTGCTTTGTATTAAGAGTTGGTAAATGTACAATGTGCCTGAAATGACTAAGTTGGTCTTGCTGCTGCTGTGTCTTAAGACAGATGCCTAAATGCAACAGACAAGTAACAGATTCTGTATTCTTGTACATACCTTTTGCAAAATAAAGTATTTTCATAAATAAAAATCTGTCTAAAATCACTTGCTTGGTTAACTTGCACGGTTAAAATGTAGTTTTACTGCTGCAGCTACTACAGCTGTACTCACAACTAACTTTGACACAGTTAACAACTGGTACAGTGCTGTATAAAAATGACACATACTTTTAAGTGTCAATAAGTAAAAATACACGTCTGCAGAATGCTTAATGTTGGAGTGAGAGGCGGGATGAGGCCACACTGCACACCTTAAACAACATCCTGAGGCGCCTCTCCTCCTCTCCTCCTCTCCTCCTCTCCTCTCCTCCTCTCCTCCTCTCCTCTGCCTGCCTTCAGAACCCAGGCGCCATCTAGTGGTTATCAGCTGAGACACCAGACTGTTTCTGGTAAACAAGAGCAAGACCAGAAAACATGTCTTTTATATCTCAAGCTCTTTGATTGTTTTCTTAGTGTGCCTTTGTGTTTTAATATTAGCTTTTCGGTTTTCGGTGAATGTTTTGTCTTTATCTGATGTTGTGACATATAGAGATAGATCTAAAGATGGATGGATGGATGGATACAGTAGTCCCGGCAAAGCTCAATATCTGGAGATGTGTGACTGTGCTGCAGTGACCGCTGCTCCTGACAGGTTACCCATCTGACATTGAAGAATGGGTCAAAATGACGTGTACCTTAACCTTAATAATTCATCTAAGAACACCCTTACTTGATGCTAATAACTAGTTACTGAGAGTTTAATATTGTAGAAAAGGTCATTCAGAATAAAACATTTCTTTTTTTTTAAGGTTTTATTTCCCGAGATAGTTGTTACGAGAAAATGGTCGATGACTGGAAGCACATGTGCAACACCCTTATCCACTGCACCACTAATAAAGCACAGAATACAACATTCTTAAGAGCTTAACTAATTCTCATTAACAGCTATTTAACCTCAAACTGGTCTGCAAATGAATACTGTGGTATAAAGTATAATGGCTAAAATAATGACTAAATAAACATGGTAAAACTCTACTACTGCTTTTACAACTTTTGCTCTGATCACATCCAGTGTTGCTCTACTGCGACTACAAACTCACATGGGTTTACCATATTCTCAATGAATACAATACAACACTCAGTTTATAACAGTCTGTTTAATAAACAAGGTAAAGATACAAAGCTTGTTTTCCTTTTTTAAACATTGATAGTTTCTCACTCCTGGCTGTGCATATTTAGTAAAGTCTAGAAACTGTTTTAATATGAAACCACAATGCATTAGACAGGAGGAAAAAGTGTCTAAGGAAATCTACATAATACTTTTCCATAGAGAAACATGGGTTAATACAGATTCAGCTCGTTGCGTTAAAAAAAACAAAGAAATTAAAATTATACGATTGAATACTGCAAAAAAGGACAGAGAGGCAGACCGTCAAAATATGGTTCAGTAATTTGTGAATGTGATTCTTAAAAAGGGACAAGGAGAACAGGGCACCGCTGGAGGAAAAAACACATCTGACCTAGATAAGTAACACTGCCCAAAATATCGCGTGTTAGCCATAGATCCATGGTTTTAAAACGGTACTTTTTACACGCTCTGCACCAATCATATACATACACGTTTGGTAAGGTGTCTTGCCCAAGGACACGACAATAGCATGAACTGATCACATTTACAAAACACTGAACCGTCATTCAAAGAGTTAGTTAAGTTCTCTTGAAATGTGGCTGAGAGTGGAAGCTGAAAACACTGCTGTCTCTGGACTTTGTAATGGACCGAACAATAACCGGACATTACGTCAATAGTGATTTTTATTACTACATTTTGACTGTGACTAGATTTGCAATTATTCGTTTGTATTTCAATTGAGTCATGTATGTTTGAGTAATCTTGTATTGTTCTTCTGCTGAAGAATATGTCTACCTCCTATTTCCTGTTACTGCTCTGTACTAAGTTGCAATTGTGTATAAAAAAAAAGTCTCCAGGTCAAGAAATGTAGGGTTAAAAAACATAATTAGATTTTTTTCCCGACAATAACAAAAAAAAAAACAACATGTAAAGGACAATTCGCTACAAATAGCTTATCATTTCTGCAATTTTGAACAGCAGGAAGTCAATGGACCCATTTCTATTACCAAGCCATTTAAATCAATATTGCCGTTTACGACCAACAAAATGTAAAATACTGATCTACGTGAGATAAATTTTAATGGTAAATACCCTCAAAATAGCATTAAATGTCTTATTTAACATGTCAGCTGCTACACTATCTCACAAAGGGTCCATTAACAAACAAAAAATACATTTCATTTACGATTGTGAGATAAGTCTGGTTTACTGACAGTGATATTTCTTGTCAGCGTAATATTTGCAGCTACCACGTTCAACCTCAGTCCAAGCAAAGGTGCACTATGTAACTTTGCCGTTGGAAGCCCCACCGTTGAGATGTCATTGCTTTGCCTTGAATGTTCCACAGTATGGCTTTAATGCATCTATCTCCACGGAGACAGACGCGTAATCGTTACAGGTCAGGTCTGTGGAGAGGCGAGTCCGCACAGTGAGAATGCGCGCTCAATGCCTTTCTGTGGAACATCACAAGTAACGTCTCACAAGCGCTTGGCAGACTCTCTACTAATAAAGTTAACCGTTGCGCCTTTCAAAATAAAAAGAACCGATATATAAAACATGGTTAACATAAACATCAGCTAAAAATAATTACAGTAACTTCTTTATAAACTCGTACAAAAAGAAATATGTTTTAAAAAAAAGCTACTATGAATGGATAACATGTACAAACTCCCGTAGAAGAGAGAGTTGAAGAGGCAGGGTTTGTTGTAAATTCTGTCTTGTTTTTGCCCAGTGGCTTGAGTAATAACAGTATTTTCATCTATATAGTGTGTGTATATGTATTTTACATTGTCCTCCAAATGTCCAGCACTTTCTCCATGAGTGCCCCGAAGAGGATTTTTGTACCGTCCAGAGGTTAAAAGTTACAGTCAAAATACAACCATACGGAAATACAAAGTAGAAATGATAACGAGGCTTATGGGAGGTGGCGTATACTGTCAGTAAAGCTTATTATGAATATAAAAAATACTAAAGTGGACTGGATAATCTGTACAGGACGTCACAATTTGGTCCGAAGTTACTGTGGGGTTAAAGGTCACAAATGATGTCATTTCTAAGTTATTTCTGTATTTCTTTTTTGAATTTATTTCTACTTTTTTAGCTTTATTCTATGTGTACCACAGTCCTTTAGCGAGTTTAGATTCACTTAATCCTTGTTTAGTTCCTGATTTATGGAGCAAAATATTAGTTATAAAATATATTCTTTTTTGTGTCTCAAACTGACATGAGCCAAACATTGGGTAAATAATTGTCCTTGTTTGTCAAAAATGGTATGAAAGGAAAAAAACTAATATTTGAAATCATTGTGTATTCTTTTTAGAGAAAAAGTGAATTGGTGAACTTAAAAAATATATTTTTGACTTTTTTAAAATTGCAGGTATCACATAGTAGGTATAAAAACAAAATTTTCTAAATACACATTTAGTTTTTAAACCTTGTCAAGGTTTATATGGCACTAAAAAGTGAAAACTAAACCTAACAAAGCAGTGTTTGATCACTTTATGATCATTAAAGGTGCCATTAAAAACGTGGAGTAAGATTTGGGGATTAATTCAACATTCATTTTACATTTTGCCCTCCTTTTAATACAATCACCAAATTATTTAATTGTCTTCCACCGATTGCCTTTTTATTATTCATTGACCCTGTAACAAACATGAAACAGGAGTGAGGCTATAGCTGCCTTTGGCTTCTCACGATTTCGTCCAAACCCAAGTGGCCTCAAAGTGCTTAAAATCATCTTTGGATGCTTCTAGATACACCCAGAAAATAGGAATTATGAAATATTTATTTTTAAAAGGGCAAATATTGTGTGGCACAAAAAAAAATCATGGTAGGAAAACGAGGCCTCCTTCAGACCAGACAGATAAATGTCTTTCTCTCATTAGATCAGCTGTTCACTTCCACATGCTTCTGCTTCTGTTTGGTTGGACAGCACTTAGTTACAATTACTCTCTTAACTGAACATTCATTAGATTTAACCCTGTATATTTGCACCGTAGATAAACAAGTGCTGCTTCACTGATACATAACTCTCTTTCATCGATGACAGCTTTGCATCATGTTAAGTGGGACGACTTGGAATTTAAGTTCATGCTTAAGATTCTTAGTAGCCTGGCCAGCCAGACAGCCTCTTCTATTCAAAGAAGTTATAATCAATCAGAAAAAGATGGGTCATGTTACATTTGCCGACTAATTCTTATGTAGATTCTTATTGTTTTTATTAGTATCACAACTTTTATCTATTTGTGCAAAGGGACGCCACAAAAATGTATCCTGTTGATTACATTTGATCTAACTCTAAAAGGATCTTGAAGTCTGGTCTGAACGAGGCCATGGACAAACTTAAACATGTCCTGTCCATCCTGTGGTTTACACAACGCTTACCAAAAAGTGCTTTAGAAATCTGACGCATAACAATCTTCAATCTTTCCACCATCCAAAAATCAACAAGCCGGGACATTACATTCGCAAAATACTGCCGTTTGTTTTTGTTTTTTTCAAACCACTTCCGTACGATTCGAACGGCCCGATGATGCCAGCCGTGGGCCTGTTAGAGCCTGATGGAGACGGCCGGAGGTGCAGGGCCCTGTGAGCGAGCTGCGTGTGAGGCCCTGCTCTGGATCAGATGAGGGAGATTCGGATGGGGATGCTGCTGGGAGAGTCGGTCCTCTGCGGAGACTGGTGGTTGACGAGGTGCTCCACGACAGTGTGTTTGGACATGTGCTTCATAAGGTAGGTCTCCTGGAACGACGCAACACTCGTTTAGGACATTGTTTATAGTATATTGTATTCAAATCATCAAAAATCATAAAAGCGACTCATGTTAGCTTAACTGAAACCATGTACTCCAACAGCTCCGCTCTGAGTGATACAGGACTACATTCTTAACATACCCTGTACACCCTTATGTTAGAGATGACCTAATGTTACGTCAAAGCACCATGTTCATCTTTGTACTGTATCTCCTAAATCCCTCATTTTGTAAATAGCCTTGACATTTAGATGTACAGTATATTGTATTCACTTTTTTACTTGTACATATACTTAATTATAACCTTATTTGACCCATCTTGCTAATTTAATTATGTAAAATGTTGTTACCTCTTGCATTTTGATCTGGTCAATGTATTGCAATGTTTGAGGTACTGTGCCCAAGAAGTTTCTCTTGTGGATCAAAAAAGTTTGTCGAAGTCTAATAGTGCAAGGTACATAAAAAATGTTGTTGTCGCTGTTTTGTAAATATAATAATAATATTTGAACTTTGCATATTGTCTATAATTAAACCAATACAAATACCTCAAAAATAAACCAGGGTATACACAGTGATATTTCTGCCTCAACCAAGACATTTACAGGCACATTTTAGCACATTTTTGTTGCATTGTTAAAATATCATCTGGAAAATGTTATTGAGGTGCAAAGGTTTTGTCATTATTACTCACCCCTAATCAAAGAAATATTTTAAGGTTACAGGGTAGAGTCACTTCTCCAAAGAAATTGTGATTCATTAATAATGCTCGTCATTATTGTGCTCGGTTTGGGGTTTTGTCAGGCTTGGGTAAAGAGTCTACACTCCACAGTGTGATCCGAGTCCTGGTATAGTACATCTAGCATTTGTGGATGTAGAAGAAATCATTCAACTTCTCTATTTTTAGAGTTTCCAGCAAGAAGTTTGTAGTTTGATCCCTGCTACTGGCAATGCATCCTGTTGAGTCTGTTTGCTGTGGGTAAGACATGTCACCCAATTTAAAATAATGACTGTATTAGTGTTGTCACAATACAAAAAGTGTTGTCACAATACAAAAAAAAAACTTTATTGCAATACTAATCAAAAGGTTTGTTACTCAAAAGTGATATTGATACCACAATAAATAGATATACAATATGTGTTTTATTATGTGTTTTTCATTCATTCATTTTCTACCACTTATTCCCGTTAGGGGTCGCGGGTGACTGGAGCCTATCCCAGTGACTTTGGGCCTTAGGCGGGGTACACCCTGGACAGTGGACAACTCGTCGCAGGGCTGACACAGAGAGACAGAGACATAGACAGACAACCATTCACTCTCACATTCATACACGATGGGCAATTTAGAGTTTCCCATTAACCTACACAGTCATGTCTTTGGACGGTGGGAGGAGCCGGAGAACCCGGAGAGAACCCACGGTAACACGGGGAGAACATGCAGACTCCACCCAGAGAGATCGTGTGATGTTGGGGTGGTTCGGAATTCGACCCACGATCTCCTTATTGAGAGGCAGAAGCTCTAGCCCAGAGGGGGGCAAACTAAGGCCCGGGGGCCACATTTGGCATTTTGATCCGGCCCGCAAAGCAGTTTCCTGAGCAGCTGCTTGTTCATTAAAAATCAGTTTTGAGAACAGCCACCACTAGAATAAAACCAAACTTTGATGCATTGGATAAAAGGAGTGATCAACTGCACTGTTCCCACTAAATAAAGGTAATGATTTTTGCTATTCTGTAGTAATTTTTGTGTATTTTAGGCATTAAGTCTATGTATAGTAGTATGTGTGTATAATGGTCCGGCCCCCAGGCAAGTGTAAAAATCCAATGTGGCCCTTGCGTCAAAATAATTGCCCACCCCTGCTCTAGCCGCTCTGCCACCGTGCAACCCAAATAATAATAATAGTTTCTTTTACCACATAATTGCTGCTATAGATCAAGACCATTTTTAAACTATTCAGGAAAGTTTGCCCTATTTCTGCGATTTTTCTTTCAGTATCGTGTTTCAATTCTTTTACTTTTAATCCGTTCTGACAGGTCTAGTCTGTGTGAAGATGGCAGATGGTGAAGAAAACAGTTATATCCCAGCAGTTTGAGGTAAAAGACTGTGGCGTCACTCACTGAGGTGTAGGCGCGGCCGCACATGCTGCAGCAGTAGGCCTTGGCATTCTTTATGGCATGAGCGGACAGATGGATCTGCAGCGAGGCCGAGTCCGAGTAGGCACGGTAACAGTTTGGACATTTGTATGGTTTGTCTTTGTTGTGCTGCCTCTGGTGAGACTGTGGACATAGAGCACACGTACAATACAGCAGTATGAACACGGACTCAGACATGTGGGCTGGGACTGACCTGGAGGTTGGACAGCTGAGTGAAGGCCTTTTCACAGCCGGGATGAGCACATTTGTATGGCCGGTCACCAGTGTGGATTCTAGAGGAGGAAGAACAAAGATTAGCCTGATGCGATGTGTGCACTGTGTGAAAATCCCATTAGTGTAATACGCATAGGCACAAATACACTACTACTACAATACATTGAGGAACAATGCAGCGTCCCATTTATCCTCGAATGTCGGAACTCAGACCTTGGAAAGAAGTCCTCTCCGAGTCTCTGTGTTCCCGTTTTTAAGTCGTAAAAACAATGAGCAATACATTACAGTTTATAACGATTCAAAACAAGTACCGTAAAATGCGGGTTATAAGCCGCTACTTTTTTCTCACGATTCCAACCCTGCGGCTTATACAGCGATGCGGCTAATTTATGTATTTTTCCGCGAACAGCCTCTAGGGTAGAGTTTAGATCGGGCTCAAAGATTCAAGTCCGACCTGCCCGAGCCCGCACACGTACTGTCCGAACCGACCCGGGCATGATTCGTCCCGAACGCGACCCGTACCCGCACGGGTACTGTCCGAACCGACTCATTTGCTTCATTTGTCATTTGCTGCATGATTGACCGGCTGCGCATGTGTGTCCGAACCCGAACCGAGCCCACGCACGTTTAGAACCGGAGTTATGTAAACTAAGTTCCGAGCAGAGGTTTATAGGCAGAATAAGTAAGTAACTATATGTTTAGTGTTCTACCTGCACCAATGGGACGTATGATCTCTCTCCTTCACCCCTTTCTTCTCTCTCTCCTCCGCTGCGCTCTTTTTTCTCTCTCCTCTGCTCCGTTTAGCAGCCGCACACTTTCATTATGGGTTTTTCCCACGTAACATATCTTGACCACTTTATTCGAGGATATCGAATAGGATATCACACAGCACTCTGTCACAGCGCCGCGTGACAGCGCGCATGTGTTTTGTAACATGCGCGCCTCTGTCACATGCGCATGCTCTCCCCAGACCGGCATGGCTCAGCAACGTAAATGTCTTATAGTCAGGAGCGGCTTATAAATGTACAAAGTTGTTTTTCTTTGTAAATATGGCTGGTGCGGCTTATACTCGGGAGCGCTCTATAGTCCGCATTCTACGGTAATACAAACAAGAAAGTGCTCAAATCAACCAAAATGCGATCAATTTAAATTTATTGTCACATTTACAGTACATAAAGGATTATTTGAGTGAATTTGGTTGACGTTAGGTCCAAGTAGACTTTGGCAACCTGAACATACTGGAGCATATTAGCGCATTTATAACTGCAGAGGCTAAAGGGCAGCCGAGGAGCAGGACCACAGCAGGTGGACAGGAGAGAGCAACTGATGAGAAAATAACACAATGTTTTGACTAACTAAGTAGCTAACTGTTGGCTATGTCAGCTATTGTCTAACTTGGATAAACTCGAGTCTTCAACTAAGAATTACAACATCTAAGGCTGTTTCAGTGTGGGTTTACAAGTCGGAACTTAAAAATTCAACCTCAGAGGACAACGGCAACGCCACATAAGCTCAATACTAATTTTTGCACCACATATGACACTAGTAATGTCTTTATGTTACAATGTGGTCTTAAGTAAGTATGATAAAGAAAATTAGGATGTTGCGATTAAACAGGGTTAATCTGTTTGCAGTGTATTTGTGTGGGTTATTAAATGCAAACGATTACAGATGACATAAGAAGGCTCTTCTTTCTGCTCCTTTTCCTTCATTTTCCTATATCTTTTATATGACATGAATGAAATAAATAAAATAAGTAAATAATTCTAGTTCTGATAAAGCTCAAGGTCATTCTAAAACTGTTCAGGAAAGGACATTTCTTGTTTACACTGTTTGGTCCTAAGTATTTATATTAGTTTTGATAGTTTTAGTATTGATTAGTATGTGATTTTTGAGAAGCCTTGACAACCCTAGATAATGTTTATCGATTATACAATTCCTAAATAAAGTACTTTAGAAGATTATCTGCGGTTTGAAACTGGCTTATGATTAGGTTTAGGAAGAAGGTTACTACGGCAAGATATTATATAATGAAGATAGTTTTTTTGCATTATAGTTCATTTCACAACACTACAATTCAACACAATAACCATTCCATAAATCCCACAGTCTAAAGCTTTTGGGACGATGCTTATTTTCTGACCTGGTGTGCTGCTGCAGGTGGGACAGCTGTCTGAAGGAGTTCTCGCAGTAGGAGCAGTGGTAGGGTTTGATGCCCAGGTGAATGCGCAGGTGCTGGGACAGGTACGAGGCGTTGGCGAACGTTTTGGAGCAGTGCGGACACTTGTGAGGCTTGGCTTCTGTGTGCGACTTGGAGTGAAGCTGCATCTCCGACTTGGACAGGAAGGTCAGCGGGCACACTTTACATCTGAGGGAGGAGATCAGAAGAAGCTGAAACCACTACCACCTTTGTTGTCAGGGATTATATTTCTAAAAGCTGCCATCATTATTACTTGGGTTGTTTACACGTTTTGAGACATAACACCTTTAACACCTTTAACACCTTTAACACCTTTAACATTATTGTAACGGTTATTATTGTGTTTTGTGGAGAGAGAGAGAGAGATAGTTAGTTCTTCTTCGTAAGATTCCATCCCTATTAGTGATGGGCAGATCTGTACCAAAATGTCAATATTACAAAAATGGTGAGTCGGAATAAGGCAAGATCTTGTGCTACAAGATTGAGCACAAATGTGAAAAATGAGGATTAAGGAATGGTCAGTTACAACACATGAGAAGCCATAGGTGCAAAAAGCGGTGTTACAATGAAAGCAATAATGTATGACAAAATAAATAAATTTTTAGGCCACAATTGTGAACTGAACCTAACCCGTTTTTAATAATAAATTATGCCCAGATATCGTCTTGTCCCGGTATTGTGGACCACGTCTAGTCTTGTCTCAAAAAGTAGAAATTCTTAAACACTTTTTAAATGTAGTGTTTTTAAATTAATTTTTTATATTTTATTTTATCTGCACAAATGTAATTGTTAGATCAGTTAAAGCAGGGGTAGAACGAAAATGAGTATAGCCTCTATATACACCAGGCCCAGATTGTAATACGAACATTGTATTATTTCGTATCAAATCGAAACAAAAATCACTGGCGTTGCCCATCACTAATCCCCATTCCTTCATCCAACCTGATTCAACATCCTCTATGTTTTTATGTCTGTTCATTTATTTCAAAACTGCATATGAAAGACAGGTCACTAACTTTAGTTCCTCTTTCACACATCTGCAAAAAAAACCTTTCTAATTCTAGCCTTTACTACTCTTACCAATCATTATTCTGTTATCCCTGTCCAAACCAAACCTTTACAAAACTATGATTCAACTATTACAAACTGTACCTTTTGTGCTTTCTCATGGATTATTCATAAAGTGTTCATTCATAAGGGCAGATGTGACCCTCACCTGTACGTTCTTCCCTCTTTGGGCGCCACAGTGACACAGCCCTGGTCTGCGAGGATGGGGTAGGGCACCACCAACAGAGGTCCGGACGGGTTCTCGGCCTTGATCTTCTTCCTTCCGCGTGGAGCTTTAGGAGGAGGTCCCAGAAGTCCTGCCAGACCACCGGTTTTCATGTGTTCCATCCCGGGCACAGCGGTCAGCCCTGAGAGGATGTTGACAGAGGGGGCGCTGCTGAGTCTGTTCTGGGAGCTGGAGGTGGCCGTGGTTGGGGTCAGGGCGTCTGAGGAGCTGTGGGTGTCTGCTCTCGAGGAAGGAACTAACCCTGGAGCTGGGGAGATGGGTAAAAGTAAGTCAGCTGTAAGATTTTAGAATGTTCCTGTCATTTCTTGCCATTGTTTAACCCTCTGTGTTTCAGGCTACACAATTTATCTCAATCAAAATCTCAATATGAATTGTTACTACTCACAAATGACAAATGACTTTTCTTTGTTTTAGTTTAGCAGTGTATATTTTAATCTTCTCTAAAATGTAAATGCGCCTGGATGCACCACAAACTGATAATTAAATCACCCATCTAATCACAACAAACTTTACACAAATACTCAAATAAGAATCAGCATCAGAGGATATTTTAAGGATGTAAACTACCCAGAGAAACTCGCAGTGTCATAGACTCATTGTTTGTCCAAACCATAATTGTGACAATTCATTTTGATCATGAATGACAAATGAATGAATGACGTCTTATGATTGGGACTCCTACCTGATCTGTGGTTGAGCCTCGCTGACTGCTCACTAAGATGTCTCATATGCCAGTCTTCCCACAATCCTTTGGCCTTCACTGCGGACTTATCATCCATATTTACATCTGCAATTAAATATATAGTTATACAATTTAAAGGAGACAAATCATACTTTGTTTCTGGTCTTCGTTAGCACATAAATATGTTTTTTGAGGCGACAAAAGCTCAGTGGTCAGATGTTGATTCCCATTTCAGACCAAGTTGTTGTTTCTCTTGGGCAAGACACTTCGCCCATATTGCCTAGTGTGAAAGATCTGGATTTGACCAGTTATACAACTATCTGGGGAAAACTGAAACAAAGTACTAAAAGTGTTAAAATGGAAAAGACAGAGAATTATGGAAACAAGTGCGACTGAAGCTAAATACAACTCCAAGTATGTTTTTGACAAGGGAGCAAACATGGTTAGAAGCTAAAACGATACATGCATGATATGTGCCCTTTAAAGTCCAATATGTGCATTCACGAATCAGTTTACACCTTTTTACACATTTTGCCTCTGTACCTGGTCCGGAGCTGGTAGCGGGCCGGGCGTGTAGAGCGATATCCGATTGTCCCGTCCCCTGTGTATGGTGCCCTGGTACTGACTGCTGCTGCTGTGACTGAGGCTTGGGCCCTGTCAGACCATGAGGAGCGCCCCCTTCTGGAGAGGGGGAGTGCGACACCAGTAGCGGCTGTTGGGACGGTGTGGAGGTAGGGGGCAGGTGCAGCGGGCGGATCTTCTCGCCCATCAGTTGCTCCTTGATCTTGTTTATGAGCACGAGGTTATCCAGCTGAAAGGGTTAACGCGTCATGCTCAACAGAATACAGCAACCAGTGTCAATGTCTTCTGCCACATCAAAAATGTCCACAGATTTTTGGAAGATTTAGTTGCCTGTAAGTGTAACACTAATGTGGATAAGCTATAGATATAGAACACTAACAAGCCTCGAAACACAAGGTCTAAGAATTGAACCTGGAAGTTTCCTGTGTGTTGTGAGGCAACGACTAGTAGAGCTGAATAGAATATATATTTTTTTATTTTATGTAAACTACTGTGCAGCACTTTGGCACTTGGTTTTGTGCAACAACAAAAAATTAAGAAAATTAGACCAAAGGATCAAGGATATAGACCAAATATCCTCACAAAATGTCCATCAAAAATACCCAAAGTTTTAGTGTTGGATATAATGCTGCAACCTAAAAACAGCAGGACTGAACTTGGAAGGTCAAATAGGTGTTTAGACACTACAGCAGGATTTTGTTCTGACAGAGTCAGATGGTAGAAGGTGGCTGAAGACATTCACACAGGACTAAGAATAGTTCTGAATGTGATGGAAATGTCAGAGCAGACGTACCTGGCCAGGCATCGAGGGAGGCGGAGGCCAGAAGTACGGGTTATTGAACCGAGGCTCCGCCATCCTGAGACAAGACAGCTCTGTAGTTAACTTACAGCAGAACAACAGTTTGTGAGTGGTTTCTGTAAGAAAGAGGGGAACCATTTTATAATAACTACACCTTCATTTGCCATAACAAAGTATGAACAGTGACATATAATAATAATAATGAACATGTAGTTTATTAAGCATGATTCAGGCTTAGTAACTACTTCATTAAAGCTAAGGTTAGGGTTGGGAATTAGGGTTAGTGTATTAGTTAAGTAGTCACTAAGCCTGAATCAATCTTAATAAACTATATGTTCTTTATGAATAGTCTTTGTTCATGCTTTACTAAGACAGGAGTAAGTGTAGTTATTATAAAGTCTTCTGAACATAACACGCCAGCAGGATACAAATGTTTCATTATAGCTTTTAAGAGCTGTATTCTACAGTGAGCCTTATTATTACTATTACTCACTTAAAAGCCAAAAGCAGCTATTTTACAATTTACTAATAATACGCTATATATCTTAGTAACAGCAAGGTTTGCACTAAAAGTACTGCAAATAGCCAACTAAATGATTAATCTTTAAATTGTTGTGAAAGTATATTACGCGTTAATAACTTGATTTCACCAAACCCTCTTCAATAGTCACCTGTGTAATTCAACCACAGCACATTTCAGCCAATCAAATGAATTCCAGTTTCAGGTTTTTACATTCTCAATTCCTTTGTCTCGCCGTGAACTGTTCACAAATGTTATCAAATGTTGTTTCAAACGTTGTTCAAAATGCGTGGATCCCTAAAGCTAAGTTTGGCGTGCGTGACTTTTCGGACATGTGTGCGGCCCGAGGGCACCGCCGCGGCCATCGCTGCGTCCCAGACTCTCTCAGACACTCTTAAAACATTTCCAGACAAAAGAGAAACAAAAATGGCAGCCTTATTTTTATAAGGCGGGGACGCCATATTCTGCAGACCCCAAAAATGTACGCCTTGGTCTCTTTTGTGTTTGGTGAGAGCTGGTTTTTAGTCGTGAGGAGCGCGCGGCCGCTGAGACAAAGGTGTGTTTATCATGTCACAGGCTTGAATGATTGTTTACAGCGGCTTTGAATAGCCCGGCCTCCCTTAAAAAAACTGACACTTCCTACAACAACCATCCGTGCCCCGTAAAAAAAACAGACACAGCACGGAAACAGCGGAAAGACGCGAGCCCCGAGCAGGGATAGCGCTGTTACTGCACCGCTGCGCGCAAAGCTCCGGCTCCGCTCGAAAACACTAAGCCATGTTGTCCACTTTCCATTTTTATCCCCATTCTGCAACTTTTGGGCGAACAGCAGCTGCACAATTGAATGCACCCGCCTTGCATCTTATCGCCCAGTGTTATTGATTGCACACGGGGACACGCATTGCCTTTCATGCATACAAAGACGTGCACACATACCTTTTGACCAGCTTGCAGATAATGTCTTTTGCAGCTATTTTTTTTTTAAAGCTAGATGTTCTTCTCTCTCGCTGCTGCTTCCAGACGGACCACCGCTTCCGGGTCGCTTTGTTCACTTCTGGGTGTCGCTCGGCTGCAGCGATGCTACGGCTAATGCCTGTTACAAACTGCACTTTAGCCACATTAATGCTGATTTTCATGCGTGTGGCCGCGTCTGTCCCGTGGCTCACAGATACGTGTCGTACGTGTGGAGAGAAAACAAGCAGAGCACGGCGTCTTTGCGTTACAGAGTGAATAGGTCTGGAAAACCTGACAATGCACTGAAGAAAAATGACACATAAAGCTATTTGCATAACTCGAAGGGTGTTTTTCGTCTGACACCTATGTTTGGGGATGTGCTTTTACAATGATTACAGATTAACAGCTTTCTCATTTGGAGTAGCAGACAAGCTCTAATTGAAAATAGGCTTTGGAAATGAGTAGAATTAGGTTAAAAGTTACGTTGTGCCCCTTTAATGACCAGAAAGTCTGATCTCTTTCGATGTGTGTGTTATTAATATCATTTGTAAAAACGTGTTGCATATACTTTGGCAGGTGAACCATGACATGAAAGGAAAATAAGATGAGTGTGACATGAAGGGAAATAACCCCTGAGGAGAGACTGAGGCGGTGGATGGTGTATTGGAACAAATCATGGAGATGTGGAGAGGAAAGGTTGCAGCATGTATGTTGGCAGGATGAAGCAGGTGAGACAAGAGCACCGAACCGCTGTCCTACATCCCGTGAAACACAATTAATTAACTACAAAAATTTTAATTAGTGTTAGTGGACTCCAAGCAGAATGGCTAGACTAAAAAATAATGATAAATGTTGACAATATAATCAATTTACTGGTGCCACGTTACATACAGTATGTTATATGGGCTTCTAGGATAAATTAATAACTTTCATCAATGAGCTGTTCAATGTTACACTGTGTAAAAAAACAACTACTTTGCCTATTGTGTATCACCTCCATTGAACAATTAACATATGAGGCAACACTCCAGTGCAGAACAGCCTTCTAACTGTGCTGAATAATCACAATAACACAAAACTAGACATACAGTCCTGATCAAAAGTTTAAGACCAGTTGAATAAATGATAAAAGTCACATTTTGCATGGTTGGATCTAGTAGAGCTTCAATATGCAAAAAGAATTGGATGTGAGACAAAAAAAAAGTTTGGGCGAACATTCTATTAAAAACAACAATTAAACTGTTCTGCAACATATCAAAAGTTTAGGACCACACGCTCTTAAAACCATAAATCTGTGCAAAAATGCAGATTCCGTGTCATTTTCCGTCAGGTATTCACACTGCCCTGAAGTGCTGATGCCAAAGGCAAAAAAAAAGTATTTTTTTGAACGTGGTTGGGTGGTTGAGCTGCATCAGCAGAGCCTCTCGCAGCGCCCCATTGCTGCTGAGGTGGGACGTAGAAAGACAGTCTTACTTCTTAAAAGTCAGATGTTGCAGAGAGCATCCTCATGACTGAGGGCCTCGTCTGTGGAACCACTGGGTTTTTCATCAGACAACACTACAGTTCACAAAGCCCGCAGGACAAAGGACTTCTTCAGGAGAATAACATCACTCTTTTGGCGTGTTCCCCCGATCTAAATCCATTTGAGAACCTTTGGGGATGGATAGCAGTTTACAAAAATGGACAACAGTTCCAGATGTGGATGTCCTTCTTGAGGCCGTCTTCACCACTTGGAGAAATGTTCCCTCTCACCTCCTGGAAACACTTGCATCAAGCGACACAACCAATTTTTGAAATGATCAACAATAACGGTGGAGCTAGTCATTACTGAGTTCATATTTGGGACATTCTGTTTGGAGGGGGTCTAGGGGTTGTTTTTTGAGGTGTGGTCCTAAACTTTTGATCAGCTGCAGAACAGCCTATTTCAGTTTAATTATTGTTTTCAATAAAATGTTTACTCAAAACTTTTTTTGTCTCAGTCTTGCTTACTGAAGCCCTACTTGGAACCTTGTTAAGATTCAACCATGAAAAATGTGACTTTTACTGTCTTAAACTTTTGATCAGGACTGTATAATAATACTTGAAACTGAAATGTACTGACACTTAAAGAACACATTTGAACAAAGACAGGTACAACTATTAGGCAAGGCAAGTTTATTTGTAGAGCACAATTCGTACACAAAGTGCTTGACATAACAGAATAAAACTGCATTAAAATCACAAAACAGTTAAGACATTGTCAGAGTGGAGGCCTGTCTCACGTCTTCAGGAGACTGCTGCAGAGCTGGAGGGTTTGTGACCCACCTGGACCCAGTATAACATGCAGAGTAAAAGACTACTGGCCCAGCTGTCATGACCAAGACCCTGGCTCAAGATCTGCAGTAGGGTCACTCTGGTCAATTAAATATAGAGGACAATTTTCTATATATGGTCAAGATTTTAAAGAACCTCTTTATTTCCTTTTTAAGATCAAGTTCCCACCTGATTCTAATACCTATTACAGCATAAGCAAGTGACGGAGAATCGTGTGCATTTAGGTTACATTACAGTTCCTGGGTAATAATTTTAAATGCTGGTGAGTAAATGTCCATACATCGCACATTTAAAGAGGAGGAGCTTAGATAGAAATCTCAGGATATGAGACAACTTCCTCATCATTAAAATAGGGTTTAAAACAGCTTAGTTTCCTTGAAACTAACCTTAAAGGTCAAAGGCATGAGCATTTACTGAATCTGATAGATTCCCAAACACAGAAAGAACACGCAAACTCCAAAAAAATAACCGCTCCCCCGTTACTCTTTCAACAGTAGCAGTGTGCTAAAAGGTTACGATCATGTTGTAGAACTTGACAGTGTGTTTAATATAAACTTAGATGGTGGGGAATATAATATGTAACTGTGTGGGAGATTGACTGTTTTTGAAAGAGATATTGAACATAGAAATCCAAACACATTGAATCCTTTCATTATTTGTTAAGGATTTTCTCCATACACTTATATTAATCTCAAGGTTTAAAGTCCTTTCAGCTGACAACAATCACACACTTTGGAGTCGAATAATGGCACCAGTTTCCAATACTATTGTGAAAAAAATGATTTCACTTTTGTTGGTTTGTACTGACAGAGAAGGCGCTGAAGCGTGTGCCAGTTTTTGTTTCATGTGGCCCAGTAATTACAGCGGTATGAACTATAATCCAGGTCAACAAATCTGACAGTTAAACAAATCTAATCTAATCTAATCAAATTCTAAATGAGTATTTTCCTGCTCAATATTAAACTAGGGATTCTAGAATGTTGTCATGTGTTGTTTTAGTTATTATATAGTTGCAGCGTTGTAAGTACTTTGATATAATTACGGTGAGACATTACAGTTGAATAGGGAGAAATCTTAAATTGAAAGATATTGATTTGAAACTTCTCTTGTAGTTTACTCACAAACATGTAAAAAAAAATGTAGTAAGTTTTTCATCTATCTACCCCTATCTCATCTAATGTTTTCATGTAGAAATAAGGCATTTAATGTGTAAAAACAGCCTAAATTGCACATATTGGACAGAGCCAGGACAAAAGTAAATTTGTAAATTTTGTACAAAATATAATAAACATTTACAGAGCAGATTTTGGATATCTCTTGTAGTTTCTAACTGAAAATTGTCCTAAAAACTCAAACTTTTCTTTTTAATTACTTAAAACTTTAATAAATCTGGCTTGGTTTATCCTTCTGTGCGTTCTGTCAAACTCTTGTTAAGTACAAAATTGTAAAGTTTGGTGTTTGTATTAGCTACTTTAGCTGGTGATCTTTATGTCTCTGTGGGAGAAAAATGCATTTTAAGAAATCAGCCTTTGAGGTTACAAGGGGTTTGCCTGTAGTGTCTCACCTTAAATGAACCATGTTGCTACGAAGTGTCTTCATCAACAACCACAAGGTTCCTGGTTCGTTTTCTCCTACTCCAGAGTATGGTCTTGTCCCTGCGCAGATAAGGCATCTCAGTCCCGTCTGGAAGGGCATCTGACTTTAAACACAATCATGTGAATATGTAACTGCACATTTGTCATTTTAATACATTCAACAGTTGGTAAGAAGAAGGTTTACACATAGTACTAAGTAAGCAAAAATGGTAGTAATACACCAGTTTAAATGTGTTCAGTACACTTGAATTTCCCTCTCTGATATGATTAATATGAAAATTGTCTGTGAATATACCTCTAATTACATTTTTGTCCCAACCGCAGATGGACTGTAAAGAGTGGGTGACTGGAAAGGATACGTTGGATATGTTCATTCTGAGAAGTTTTGACGCGTTTCTTCTTGGGAGGCTGGTACGGTGACGTGACCTCTTTGAATTTCCTGTTTTGCTTACCACTTCTGTTAGCGATAGAGATGGGTGACAACTCTGGCCCACAGCCATTCATCTAAAACCGTAGATCAGCTCAGGATGGAGAGTGTTTCTGGACGCTAGATCACAACAGGATGAGAAGTTAAAGAGCTCCCGTTTGAGTTAAGACGTACATCATGAGCATGGTAAGACAACAGTTTGTGTTTTCGAGCGGTGTTTCTGTGCCATGACAAGTGCACCGGTGAAGATGGAAAAAACGTGCATAGTTCATTTTGAATCATTTTGGCTTAGGTCTAGTCTGGTAATTGAACAAACAAGAAGAACAGGAAATAATACAGATATTGCTGTATTTTTAACAAGATTGTACACGAAACACAGAAGATATATATGAGGTGGGAACTGTATCAAAATGTTGATAATATCGTGAACATTGTTGTGAAGATATGCAAAATTTGAATATTGAGTATATAATTTATATTAACACATGACAAAAGTTTTATTGTTAACATAAAAATAAGGGTGTAAGGTGATATTTATGCACTGTTCACATTTATCTGATAATTAAACATGTTTAAAGATATGTTTTAATGCATTTTTGTTGGATTGACGCAATATCGTTTGGCTATAGTTTAAAAAAAAAAAAAAGAATATATTAATTTCTGTCAGTAGCGCCCATGCCACGCCAACACTCAAATAAGACTGCTGAAACTCAAGTTGAAATAACTACTACGTTTGATTTCTTCTAAAAGTCACTAAATTAACTGTAGCGGGCTAAATTTAACTGACAGAATTGTAGCTGTATCTGCAGACGCAGGCATGACCCTTTTATAACACATGTGTTCATCATGGAGCTGTCACTGTGTGGGGGAACACTTTGTCCTTAAAAGAAATCAAACCCATAAGAATGAGACTGAGTACTGCATTATGATAACGACTCAATCAGAGCATCCCATCTCAAGTGGCTATTGCGTTATAGTTCTATGGTTTTGTATCTGTATTTATTAGATAGTGTTGAAAATCTAAGGTGTTAAGCAAAGAAATACAAACGACTATTGAGTATTTATATTAAAAAGAAAACTAGCACTTAACAGAACGTAATTTGATGATAATAAGATGGGAATGACATGGTAATTGAGATTATAATGAGTGATAGATTCATTCAATATTACTAATCATGTTTCCTGGACATTTACAGTCGCTGTCAAACTAGGTTATAATTTGTTTTTTTGAAAATTTACTAGGAGAACTTATGTAATTACCATGATTACACTAGTTACCATTCTATTTCCATCTATGCTATTTCTGTGCTGTAAAGTAAAGCGGTCCCTGTTGAGCAATGTGTGCCCTGCGTTTGACCTACCTTTAGTAGAACACTGAAACTGTGAGGAGAAGTGGGTGAGAAAATAGAAAGATGTGACATTAACCAATCATTTTATTGTTTATATTGTCAGTGATACCAACTGAGCCGCTGTAGAACCCAAAGAGATTTTATTTTATTGTCAGAACAACAAGAAAAATAACTTTACTTGACTTTACTTGACTTTAAAAATGAGTCAGTCGGGTCAGTTTATGATGCGTTAGACACAAACCACATCAAAATTTGGTCTGAACTGGGATTTCCATTTTAGATCAGGTCTCTTCGACTTGGTTTGTTCCTGTGTTAGTCTTCGTTTTGTCCTGGTCTAGTTCAGGTTTAATTACATGTTTAGTCCCAGTATAGTGTGTATTTTGTATTTTTAATCTGGTGTGTGTGCAAGTAAACCATAAACCTGGAACTAAACCTGGACTGGACCTTGACTAAACCAGGACATTTTGTTATTTGGTTCCAAACTGAGCCCATTTTAGTCCTGGTGTGAACTTGGTTTCCTGTTTTAGTCATTGTTTAGTTCGGGTCTAGTTAACATTTGAGTAATATTTATTTCTCTAAAACTATATAGTTCTCATCCATATATTATGTTCTACCAGGTTTGTGCACTGATTCTCCTCTTTATCTCTAAATCTTTGGCTTTGCATTCGCTGTGTCTACAAGAAGACTGTCCTCCTGGTAAGGACCATACATTTACCATTATCAACATTGCAAATAAATAAGTAAATCCATCTTGGCATTCGTCACAGGTTATCACAGAAAGTCAAGCTGTGGTCAGGATGGCAAATGGAATTTATGTCAACCATGTCCCAGAGGATATTACATGGACATAAGCAACACTGATAGAACTTGTATACAGTGTGACAAATGTGGTCGTAAGTACACTTTACATTATTACAGTGCATAGAGGCTTTGTTTTCAATGTTTCAAAATGATATGTGTGACAATCAGGACATTCAATACCGTACGCAGTCACTGAATCACTTTTAAATACATTTGAACATACAACACACATTTGCTGTTTGAAGTTTTTGTTTTAAATTCGATACATTTGCAGTTTTATTTTATTCTCACCCTTAAAAAAATGAAGTGCTGTAAACAAATACTGTTGTCAAATTGATCACACTGTATACCCTCACTTTGTTTATGTGGCAGAAATAAAATCACATTTAGACATTTTGAATCTTAGAACTCCAAAGTGATCTCATATTGTACCATATTCTCTGTTCAGCAAAAATGGTGATAAAGACTGAGTGCACTTCTGTAGCTAATCGCCGATGTGTAAAGAAAGCTTGCTCTTCCTGTCCGAGTATGTATGAAAACGTTTTATTTCAAAATACATAAATATAAAGATTGTAATGACAATGACAATGATTGTTTTGTGTGCACCCATCAGACAGGACGCCGGACACCAGGTAAGCAACCGACACTGATTACCTTTTTATTATGGGGCCTGTTCGTCGGTGAGAAACGTCTGGCAGTAAGAACATTTAAGTTCCCCCGTCAGCGAATAGAAGCAGCAACTTATCAACAAACATAGGGGCTCGCACTAGGGCTGCTGCAGAGAAGAAAAGGATTTATAAAAACTACATAATATGCTACTTATAATATTTACAAAAAAAAAAACAACAACAAGAAAACTGTATGTATCTGTCATATGAACGTCCTTACCATAACCTGTGATTCAAGCTCTGGGCAGGGGTCCCCAGGCGGTGCGCTGTAGCGTCCTCGGCTGCAGCGACACTGAAGGGGGAGTGGGACGCAGAGGACAAATTTCTGTTACAATAAAGTGTACCTGATCTTAATTTGATTGCGTAGAACAGTCTCGCAGTATCAGTCCTTTTATGATGTACTGTGCAGCCCTAGTTAATATTTCTGGGTTAGCGTAGGATTCTCCTGCTTCGCTGAGTTTTCTCAAACTTTGTGTTTTGTTCATCAGGATAGTGGAATGTAACCCATTGTGCCGCGTGATTCCAACAAGTCCACATACTAACACCACAACTACTACTACTACCACTACAAAGGAGACAAATGTCACAACACCAACAGATGTTAACCGTAAGTCCACTCTCGTGCGTTTTATATTCAGCGGAGAAATACTTCTATAAAGACCAAATAACATACAGAACTGTGTTGCTATACAGAATGAAAAATAATACAACTATTACGAGTTCTTAACTAGTTTTTAAATAATATTAATACTAGTTACAACGTACAGATATATTTCAATGCATACCATCACAGCTACTACTACAGCTGCAATAGAACAACAGTAAACTATCACCCAACGATACAAAAGTATGAAAACCCAGATACTAATCAATACTCAAACTAGTATTGGAACTAGTTACTCATTTACTCAAGAATAAAAAAAAATATCATAAATATTCAATCAACAAATATTCTCAGAACCTTTCCTGAATAGATTTAGAATGTATTTGATCTTTATCCGTACTAGTATTATAAGACAGAATTTTAGTTCTGATTAGGCAACAGTTAATAAACTGTTTGTGTTGACAATGACATTCTGTTGTTCAAGAAGCGCTGTCAGCACTGTATTTGCATGTGGTATATTGTAATGTAGGCCTGTATGGTCATTTCTAATGGATACTTTCTACTGTGCTTTTAAATACTGAATGTGAAATGTGATGTTTTGAGTAACAGGGTGGGAGACTGCTTGTTTAATTGCAAATAGATGGATATTTGGATGTATTTTAATTGTGTTGCCAGACTGCACAGGGACTGCAAATAGAGACTTACTTTGGCTAAATCTGTGGTAAAAAAAAAAAAAAAAAAAAGAGGCACTCAAGACAAGAACGGTTGGGAACCACTGCTGTACAGTGTGTCCATGCGTTTTTATCCATCCCTATCAAATGAAATACTTCCCTACTTTCACTTCTCTTGAATTCACTTAAGCTCACGATAGCACCGAAGAGAAATGACTGGTGTGTATTTATTCATTTATTAACAGGTGATGTTGTCTGTTTCTCAGCCTCTCCAGGTCTAAACCTGCTGGTCTGGGTGCTGCTGTTAACTGTAATGTTGCCTCTTGTGTGCTGCGTCCATGTGTTGTACAAACATCAGCAGCTCTGCCCCTGGAGAGACAAGCTGCACATGGAGGCCCCTCATCAGACAGACACAGGTGAACCACAAACCCCACCATGTTCTTAACCTACAAACTATACTTTTTTATATTTAAGATGTTGCTGCTGCTTTTAATATGTTGCGATCACGTTCTAGAATTACATGCAACATTTGAGGACTGTTTCCCCTCAAAAGGAATAATAATATCACTATGTAACAGTCCTCCTTTTTCATAATTCTGAACCCCATGAATATAATATGGGAGATTTTTTTAATACATTTATGAAATTATAATCCACAAATGTATATATTAAAAAAACAAATAAATAAATAAATCTTTTGATTAATACCGACAGAGAAAGAATTTAACACTGTCAGGTTTTGTCTCGTGTGGATAGGCCCAGTAATTTCTGAAATATGAACTATAAACCAGGTCAGCAAAAAAAACAAACTATAAATATTCTTGCGATGGTGTGATGTCATGTGAAACAACCTAAAAGAGGAATTATGACACAGACTGTTACGTGCCACTCAAACTACAGCTTCACACACACTAGATAAATGTGCCAAATGTTGAAAATAACATAAAAAGTTACTTGTCGAATTTGTTTTCCTGCAAAAGCTGCATTTTGTTGAAACAGGAAGCTGACTATTATCTTTTCTCTGAACAGACCAAAGCTGTCTTCGAAATGCAAGCTCACTGGTGCGTACATTCCTGATAACTATCTTCATGTTTGTGTCATTTTGGCCTGATTCATTCGCTCACTAAAATGTCAGTAGGGGGTCATTTAGAGGCTGATAAATGAGGTCATTTTGAACCTTTTTTATGTTCAGAATTTTGCCATCTCTGAGGAAACTCCAATGATGACCGTGAAGTGTACTGTTCCATCGGAGAGCCCTGCCCACTGCGCCCACCAGCTCCCACCAGTGGAACACAGAGGTAATGCACACAGACAAAAGATTACAATTCTCTTCATGTAAGATACACCAAAATATTATAATATAGTAGTATTAACCATTTGTCCTAGAGGTTTTATTGTAAGCCTCTTTATAGTTTCATATTTAATCATTCTTTAGTTAGTCCTTTCTTTGTTTAACCCTCAGGGCCTTTTTAAAAAATACTAGACGTTTTTTTCCCTCTTAACGCCATTTTATGACACAGGGTCCTATTTAAAAATATTGAGCAAGAGGAAAAAAAAATGTGTTTCTTGATTTTTGATCCCTAATGCATACAAAAAGTGGATTCATTTTCATAATTTTCTGTATTCCCTAATGAAAGTTTTGGTGTTATTTTGAGAAATGGGTAAAACACACACTCTTCCTCTTAAAGCCATACATTTTAGGACACAAGGTTCTACTTAAATGACAAATGACTTAAAAATGACACACAACAAATGCGTTAATGCAATTTCTCCAGTGGAATGCCCAATATTTTCTTTGTTGGTACTTGGTGTAAGGTTTGAAATCTGCATATGGCGGTGCTAAACTTCCCCTGTAACCACAGCTGCCCTGGGACGTGTGCCACCCTCCCACCTCCAACCATCTACCATACAGTACTACAAAGGCACTAATAAAATGAATTACATTTTTAAGTTAAACATATTTGAACGTCCACATTTTGAAACTGTTGTGAATTAAAATTGTACTTATTGGCCTTATTTGTTTGTTGTATCCGTATTACCTCTATAGATGGACCAGTCTCTAATCTGATCAAGCATGAAGCAGTACTTTATCGTTGTACTTTTGAAACTACATGCTCGTATTAATCGTGTGGTTGTTGTGGTGAGGTAGAACTGGAAAACAGCAGCTTCTCACAGAGAGCGGCTCTGTCTCAGATGTGTGAGCGATAGTGAGCGATCACCGTGTCACTAGAATGTATATCATTTGTTTTTAACAATGGGAAATTCTGCATAACGGCTCACTTTGGGTAGATGGCTTTGGGAGTCAGGTTTTTGTTTTTCCTCATGTGGAGATTTTTTCTGTCCTTTTTTTTTCTTCTTTTTGCATTGTGGACAATATTTTGTGTACATGATACTTGATACTAAGATGTTTATAATGAGGAGACATTTTTTTAAAAATGCAACAAAACAAAAAAAAACACTAAACACTTTATTGAAAAGAAAAATAACAGAAATTTAGAAGAAAATTCTTTAAATAAGGGCAATATATGAACCTCAAACATTTACAGAACATTTCGGGTGCATTGCAAATTGCAGATTATAGATAAAAATATATATATATATATATAAATATAGGATTTTTTAAATCAATATTGCAATGTTATAAGCTTAATCTTTTTGTTAATATTAGGTACACAGTGTTGCAGTTCGGTGTATTGTTTTTTGTTCTTTCCTGTTTGGTTTGGACTTGTCTTAGTTATTGTCTGGTTTAGGTCTGAATTAAGCTGAGTTTTAGCTGCTACCTCCAGGACACTTCCACTTTGACCCACTTAAATAGCAATATATACTGAATGAGGTCAGTGGTTTCATCATGAGTTGGGTAAAGCGCAAGATCCCATAACCAACACTCCACTTGCCTTTCTGTCTCTGCGTTTGCCATTTGCTCTGAAAAACCCTGTGGTTTGGCTGGATTTGAACAGAGCAAGACAGCTTGCCTCCCTCCACTCATATAACCTTCTTTATCTGATTTTTGTGTCTATTGTTGCTGGAGATGCTTTGGAGATACCATCGACCACTGAGAGCTGCACCAGGCGTTTACAGTCGCATATTAACATGCAGGTTGTGCGGCGGTCGGGTGGTGATCTTTCAGAGGGGAGGCTACATTTCCTCCTGTATTTCTGTGGGGTTTTTGTCTCGCCTTTTGTCTCACCCTCCCACCATATGTGCTCTAGTAAATTAAAATGTCTGTTTTTTTAATATGAAAAAATGTGAGCGTGAACTGTGGCCTGCTGTGCAACAGAGTGGACGTGTTGAGATATGGAAATTCCTAGTAAACAGAAGTACATACCTCTACAGTAGGTGCCAGGTACGAGCAGTAATAGCAGGAGTGGAGGAGGTAACGGCAGCAGAGGCAGCAGCTATTTTTTTTTATTTTTGGCTCAAATGCTCAATGCTTAGAGTGTCTACCCACCAACTGGACGGTCAGTGGTTCAGTCCCCGCTCTGACCATGGCATCCTGTTGTTGTGTCCTTAAAGACACTACACCCTCTTGGACTAATTGTTGTAAAATTAAAGTAACTAGGCCTGTCACAATAAAAACTATATCAACTTATCGTTCAAAAAGTGTAGACACAGGACACAGAATTTATCGTGTGTGCCTTTTATATACAATTTGGAGAACTTTTATGACTCGTAACCAGCACCAGCTTACTGAAAAAATGTTTCATCTTGCTGATTATTTATTGTAGCTCATGTTTTTAACAATATTTAATATTTAGTTTGGGATTTTCCGGCTTTAGGGTTACTGTGTCAGTGGCATAAAGTAGTTTCAGTATTATCGTTTATCGTAATATTTTCTCTCGGCATATATCGCGCTCCAAAGTGTTTTATCGAGACAGGCCTATTGTTGTAAAGAGAGATGGGAGTATTTGTGTAAGTGATAGATGGTGATCAGAGGCACAGATTTCAGACTTCAGAAGCAGTTTGCCACCATAGAGAGTGGAGAGGGAACGCATTTTGTAGTTTTGAGCACTTGCAAAAGCACTATAGAAGACTATTGAATCTTCATATGAATCTAATAAAAAACATGTGTCCTAATTATCCACGACAATACTGGATCCAAACAGTGCCCATAACAAACGAGGTACCACCGGTGGTCTGCTGAGAAGTTCTTACATGGCCTTTGTGTGTTTACAGATTCGCATTTAGGATTGCTGGTTTATTTATTTAGTCTTGGATTTGTTCTGGTGTTTCAGGCTCATATATCCAAGACAGTAGACCTCATTGAAAATACCACATTTTTATTTAATTTTTATATTTCTTTCCATTTTGAACATTGCCGTCATCTGTGTCTGTCCCTCCCCCAGCTCTCCCAGACCGGAGCCTGCCCGAGCCCTTCCCCGCCAGTGTCCTGTACGCCGTGATAAAGGAAGTGCCTCTGCGTCGCTGGAAGGAGCTCATGCGTCGGCTGTCGGTGGGCGATCAGCAGCTGGACAGAGTGGAGGTGGACGTCGGCTTGAACTGTATGGAGAGACAGTACCAGCAGCTCAGACTGTGGAGCCAGAAGCCCTCCGCCAAAATAGAGGACGTTTACTCAGCACTTCACTACATGGAGCTGACAGGATGTGCACAGATGATCAGGGAAAATATCAACCAGTTACATTCTGGACCACTAGGGAACATTAGTGTAGTGTAAGATAAACTAAAGCACTGTAAACTCATGAAGATTATGATATGACTGGGACGGGACTCGTGACATGATTCAGACAAAATCGCTCACTTGTGACTCGTGACTTGACTTGACGTTCAGGCTCGAGCACATGGGCTTGGCTGGAGGCGTGGAGCAAGGACTTGGACTAATTGCAGCTCTCGAGTGTTTATACTGTCAAGCCGACTTCTGTGTATCTATGCGTTTATGAAACAAGTTTTAAAGTTTGTATAGACCTATAGAACTTCACAGGAGGGCCCTCTGAGTGAGCACTGGCTGTGACTCAAGCTCCGAGTCGAGACGCATCACTTTTAGAAGATAATGACGAGCCAACTCTAAATGATAATGACCTGGACTTGGACTTGCACTGGGAGACCTAAGGACTGGCCTTGGACTCGGACTAGTCCAAAGTAACACTTGGACTTGAACAATAATGACCTGAGCGTGACTTAACCTAAAAAACTGCAGCTTGACAATCACACTCATGTAAATAGCCGCCGTGTCCTTTAGTGCAATTTTAATGGCAGCTGTTGTTACTACAGCGTCATGACTGGAGGTTAAATCTATAAGACCCACAGTATGACAGAGTGACTACTGACTAAATCTGACAGCAGAATGTTGTCTTCGATATGAAGAGAATTGTTACTAATTTAATCTGTTATTCATATTCTCATCTTTAGCATGTATTATTTGTACTATCTGAGATGATATATTGGATTTTTAAAATTAATTATTTACAATTTTTCTTTACTGTGACAAGATGGGAAGCACTTAATAGCAGTATTAGAACAAACAAGCAGTTATTTTGTTGTTTTGACAAATTCTTCTTGAGTATATTCCATATTTGTAATAATTGTATCTGTGACTGAACGTGAATCAAACAAACTAATGTGGGTTTGGTGCTGGCTTGTAAAAATTGTAGTTAAATCAAGAGGGGATTTCCCCTGTGTGATATGACATATACAGTAGGCCAACGTATGCGCCAACTGTATGCCCAAAGCCATGTCCTCTTATTTGAAAAGGCAGCTGTTATTTTTATTGTGTTTCTGTGAAAGGAACATGTTCTGCACTCTTGGTCTGTACAGAGGAAGAAGCTGTAAATCCCCACACAAAAGGAAGTCTCACCACACTTCTTCCATCAGACCTGGTCTGTCGTATCTCATTTTGAGAGTTTTAACTGTTGGTCTGCTTGGACTTCTTATGAACTGTATAGTTTGAATTTGTGTTGGTATTTTTTTGTTTCCAAAATAAATGAGTATTCTTTTTTTAAATATTATTAATTCCTGTACGAAGTGTTGTATTTGTTTGTTTTTTGTTTGTTTGTTTTTTTAATAAGGGGTCTTTCTCCTACTCCCAACAGCACTGTTGACGTTTCTTCTGCAGAGCACTGACTGAACTCTAGTCTAAAACACGAGCGGGAACACCCACCTTTAGACTGTCAGGAGACCGTATGGAGCATGCGCACCACTGTTATGTGCCTTACATTAATATTAATTTCGTTTAGGCTACATACATTTATTTTAAGTTAATGAAATCTCAAATTGTCACCTCTGTAGCCTGTATATGTCCAGCCCAACTGTTTGTAACTGTTTTTTAAATGATTAGAACTCAAGCATGAGCAGCCAAACACTGTGCGTAGTTTGCCCATTGAATCCGAAGTGATCTCATACTCACACCGAGCAGCACATCAGAGTTTATTCAGGGCAGGGCTGTAAACGTGGAGCTTCTACTGCGTAGAGCGCGCAGAGCGTGTGTTGTGTTCTCTATTAAATGTGTGTATGCAGTAAACCGTAATGTCTCACACTCGCTCCTCTCTCTGCTCAGTGCTGACCTATATCCGTCTCATTATCGACCATGGATCCGTCTGTTCAAACATCGGATCCACATAGTGCCAGTCCTCAGTCTCTCATCAAATGGGACCATATGCTCAGATAAAGTGCCCTGCGCGTTTATTACCGTCACCACAGGAGGGCACTACTCCACTATACATACATACATATGCCGTAATAAAGTGATGACAAGGGGAATCATGTAAACTCTGACAAATGTTCATTCATATGGTCAATAGAACCTGCGACATGTTGGACTTCCAATTATTATTTTAATTTACATTAATTGGGTTATGTGTATTTTGTATATTCATTTGTGGATTCCCTTTGTTTAGAACTTTTTTTATGAACAACTTATTTTATTATTTGGGGTACATTACATTTATTGTCCTTCTTACACACTATTGATTCCAATTTGAAGTGTTTTTGGTACAACGCATTTGATCATCAGCGCACCTTGGCTCCACAAATACAATGTCTGTGGACATATTTGTGCTGCTTTTCTGTGCCGATACCTGATCAAATAAGTATCATTTTGATAATAGTTGTAATATCTATTAGTATCAGTCATATGTTTTATCAGTAGTTGCAGACAGCACGCCGGGATCTGATGTTGTCACAAAGTGCTGCCATTACAATATAATGTATGTATTTGACTGGAATCCCAGCTGTATTTGTGCAGGCTTTTATTCTTTTCAATGTCACAAACCCTCGAAATCCAATGATTCTGCTGTGAATGTGGTTTTAAATCAAAAGCAATTCTGAATCAAAGAAAGAGCACGTGGCCTGTGCTGTGGCCTGTCACCCAGACAATAACCTTAGAGTTCATAACGAGGCTGAGGTGGAGCTCTGCCGACATCTTAAAAAATGACTCTAAAAGTCGAGGCTATAATGCAAGAGCACAGCCTGTTTGAAACAACTCAAAATATAGTGCATTCTGTCATGAAGAAAAGCTCTAGACGTTGTGCACCTGTTGCGCCGTGTCCCTGTTGAGCCACACGATGGCGCAGCTGAGGCCGTGTGTGGCGTTGTACGTCCAAATACAAGGCTAAAAATCCACGCATGCATCGATGACACATGTCACCAGGGTTTTGATGATCACATTTCTCTTGTGCAGTTACACACAACAAAAATCACATGGAATTATTGGGATTTTATTGTGGCTTTTTTTTCTTTCTTTTTTTGGAGCGAATTATGCAGAAAAGTGGCTGAGAGTGAAGTCTAGCACAAATATACAGCGAGACTAATAACTCTAGATGATGTGAAAGGCTAATATTCATTCATTGATTGTTGTTATTATTAATAATGTACAGGACAGTTGTCTGGGACACAGCACATGTTTCTGGTTCAGTCTGAAACGCAGACGCGCACGTGCACGCTGTTGTTGCGGGCGTCATTGCAAACTTTGCAAACCTCAGCTGCGATCAAACCCCGCTTTTGTGAACTTCAAACGACGATTTTCAACAAAAAGGAGACAGACCTTTGAGACCTTTTCAGCCAGACTGTGACTGAGCTCCCCCTGACTGAGACTACGACAGATTCGTGAGGAAAAAACGTGAGGTTTTTAACTTTCACTGTTCACCTATAGCCCTTATGTTACACACCAAAAAAAAAAAAAAAAAAACAATAGTTAGACACAATGACCTTTTGTCTTAATCGTGTTTACGGTAGTTTTATACAAAGAAATGTGTGCCTTGTGCTTCTGATCTCCTTCCCATGTGTCAAATGAAGCATTCCACCTGGACAGGACACTGAGCACAACTAACGTTAACGTTAGAGCCTAAAAACACTTGTGTATTTGTTATTTCGGTTTCCACAGACTGTTCATGCTTAAGAAATGTAATTACTAGGTCAAGGGCACTCTATAAATTAGTGTGGTTCCCACATTGAGGTTTCTACAGCAAACACATAAAACATGAATTTGAAATCCACTTTATCCACTATAATTTGGAGAATATTTAGATAAATTCACAATATATCTATATCTAATACTTTGAATCAGTAATACGAATACAGTTCTCAATGAGTATGTCGATCTAAAAGGAAAGAATTAAAACGTTTAAAAAAGAGCTCAAAAGGAAACTCCCCGCAAAAAAGAAAGTGATATATCTGCACTTTTGTGGTTCATCTTAAAGTCAATCAATGTTTTGTGCTGAACTTGTCCCTCAACAAGACATTTACGGCACATTTTAGCATCGTTCAAATATCGTCTGATTATAGAAATAATACAAAACATGAATAAAAGGACCAATATCTCCCATCATTAATGTCTTTATGGAGACTGACAAAGCAGGGCACATCCAAAACCTCCACATTCTAAGCCTAAAATTTAAGGTTATTCTTCAACACAACACACACATACACACAGACACACTCACACACAGACACACACACACACACACACACACACACACACACACACACACACACACACACACACACACACACTCACTCACACACACACACAGACACACACACACACACACACTCACACACACACACACACACTCACACACAGACACACACACTCACACACACACACAGACACACACACAGACACACCCAGTCACACAGACACACACACACAGACACACACACACCCAGTCACACAGACACACACACAGACACACACACGCACTCACACACATACACACACAGACACACACACAGACACACACACGCACACACACACATACACACACAGACACTCACACACACACACACACTCACAGACACACACACACACACAGACACACACACACACTCACACACACACACACACACACACACACACACACACACACACACTCACACACACACACACTCACACTCACACTCACACTCACACACACACGCACACACACTGCTATGCCCTCCGCCGCTAAATTTCCCAGGTCTAGGCCTGGCTGGAGCTCCTCCTCCACCTCTTCTGCTCACCCCCCTTGCCCCGCTCCCCCCTCTGCTCCTCCCGCTGACACCTCCTCTGCTGCTCAGCTCCCTTGTCCTCCTCTGACCTTCGGTGTGTTGCCTTCCTCCTTTGTTCTGTGTGACTCTGTGTCATCCCCAAAGCCTCAGCCTTCCTCTGCTGCATCTGCTCAAGCTCCTGTGCCTGTCGCAGTTCCTTCTGCCTGGAGCTGCTCTTTTCTTCCTAAGGCTGCTGCTCCTGCTAAGCGTCCCTCTGCTCTTGCTAAGCGCCCCTCTGCTCCTGCTAAACCCTGTTCTGCTCCTGCTAAGTCCCGTTCTGCTCCTGCTATGTGCCCCTCTGCTCCTGCTATGCCCCGTTCTGCTCCTGCTATGCGCCCCTCTGCTCCTGCTGTGCCCCGTTCTGCTCCTGCTAAGCGCCCCGCTGCTCCTGCTAAGCCCCATTCTGCTCCTGCTAAGCGCCCCTCTGCTCCTGCTATGCCCCGTTCTGCTCCTTCTATGGGCCCCTCTGCTCCTGCTATGCGCCCCTCTGCTCGTGCTATGCTCCCCTCTGCTCCTGCTATGCCCCGTTCTGCTCCTTCTATGGGCCCCTCTGCTCCTGCTATGCGTCCCTCTGCTCCTGCTATGCGCCCCTCTGCTCCTGCTATGCCCCGTTCTGCTCCTTCTATGGGCCCCTCTGCTCCTGCTATGTGCCCCTCTGCTCCTGCTACGCCCCATTCTGCTCCGGCTATGAGCCTCTCTGCTCCTGCTATGCTTCCCTCTGCTCCTGCTAAGCGCCCCGCTGCTCCTGCTATGCGCGCCTCTGTTCCTGCTAAGCTCTCCTCTGCCAAGCCCTTCTCTGCTCCTTCGAAGGCCCCTAAGCTCTCCTCTGCTCCCCCTGCCAGGGGCCTTCAGATCATTGCTCTTCCCGACTATATGCTTCCTGACATCATCACTCCGCGTCATGCTCGTCAGGCTCTTAAGCGTTCTTCTGCTGAGCAGGCTCATCCTGCTAAGCTTAGCTCCTCTTCTGCTGCTGTCCCTGAGCTGAGCTTCTCTGTGTTGCCATCTTCCTTTTCTCTGGAACACGCTGTGCCGTCGCCTACTTTAAGCCCTGCCTCCAGCTCTAACCCCGCCCCTCTTGTCCCACAGGTAGAGGCGGAGTCTGCACCCCTGTTCCCTGGGCCTAAACCGGAATGGGTGCTGCAGATGGAGGCCTACATGCCAGCTGGACTGGAAGGACAGGAAAAGGTCATGTGAGCCACAGACAACTTACAGTTTAAGGGTCATGGGTCATTTAGTGTTTTAGTATGTTAAGTGTTAGTTTGGGTGTGGCTCATTATTTTGTTGTAAATAACATAAATAGTTGGACTGTATTAGTGTGAAACAAACGAACAAAAAATACAAACAGACACACAGAGACGGACAAGTCCTAGAGACGCACGGGTCTTGGAGACATACAGTGCCATAGATGCAGAAAGATGCACAGGTCCTTTAGATGCACAGTTCCTGGAGACATACACGTCCCATAGACGCAAACAGATGCAAAGGTCCTGGAGACGCACGGGTCCTGGAGACGCACGGGTCCTGGATATTCACAGGTCCTGGAGACGCCCAGGTCCTGGAGACGCCCAGGTCCCATAGACACACAAAAACGCACAGGTCCCGGAGACGCCCAGGTCCTGGAGATGCACAGGTCCTGGAGACGCCCAGGTCCTGGAGACGCCCAGGTCCCATAGACACACAAAAATGCACGGGTCCTGGAGACACACGGGTCCTGGAGACGCACGGGTCCTGGAGACGCACGGGTCTTGGAGATGCACGGGTCCTGGAGACGCACAGGTCCTGGAGACGCACGGGTCCTGGATATGCAAAGGTCCCGGAGACGCCCAGGTCCTGAAGACGCACAGTTCCTGAAGACATACAGGTCCCATAGACGCAAACAGATGCAAAGGTCCTGGAGACGCACGGGTCCTGGAGACGCACGGGTCCTGGAGACGCACGGGTCCTGGATATTCACAGGTCCCAGAGACGACCCAGGTCGAGGAGACGCCCAGGTCCCATAGAAACACAAAAACGCACAGGTCCTGGAGATGCACGGGTCCTGGAGAAGCACGGGTCCTGGATATGTAAAGGTCCCGGAGACGCCCAGGTCCCGAAGACACACAAAAACACACAGGTCCTTTAGACGCACAGTTCCTCGAGACGCACAGGTCCCATAGACGCAAAAAGATGCAAAGGTCCTGGAGACGCACGGGACCTGGATATGCACAGGTCCTGGAGACTCACTTTTGCTATAAAATCTGTCATAAATAGGTTTGTGTAATTCTTTGTAACATATTTCCCGCTTGGGATAGAAACAAACCTTGGACAATGACGGTGAGTACTGATTTCTTCATATGAATACATACTTTATGAATTGACTTTTTTTTCTCCTTATTTTTTAGCTTCAAACACCAAGCAGATGTGCTCCTGCAGGAAGAGAGCAGCAGGAGGAGAAAAACACAGAGATTTACACAAAGATTTACAGTAAAGTTATAATTGTTTTTATAAAATATTTTTCTTCATAAAAAAATATAGTGGATTTTGTACAAAAGTACAAAACCGTGCGTTTTTCTTCCAGTGACATGGAACTTTTGAGCGTGGATAGTGGAGAGATGGAGCGGAGGAAGAGGAGGCTTACATCATGTTCTCATAAAATACAGGTTTGTCATCAATATTTGTACAATTCGTCCTTCTTCCAAGTACATTATATATTTGTATTTTTCATAGGAATAGAAATAGGAGTAACATCAGAGCAAAGAATGAGGATCATCAAATGATGAAGAGATGAAAAACTAAACAAAAGATACGTTAATGTTATCAAAGAGGATTTTTTTCTCACACTGACCTTTGATCCATTTGTTTTCCATGTGTAGGAGATGGACAATAACAAGAAGAAGCAAAGAGGCCGAAAAAGATAAGTATTTTTCATCTATTTAAGGGACATTTGAATATTTTCTACGTTTGCTATTGAAAGTAAAACATCAACATCGATATGTTTTTCTTTGTTTTTTAGGTTTTGCACAACACAAAGAGGACTAGATGGGAGAACAAGAAAATAAGTTACGATTCTAAATACCTGACCAGACCTGAAGAAGGTCAGAGGGACTGAAACATATTAATAAGTTCATGAAAAGTGAGACTGTGCGGGAGTCTTCTTAAACGTTTTCTACAATTCTAAATAAAGGAATAGTTTTATTATTCTGTAAGTGTGGTCAATGACTCAGACTGAGCTGTATATCATTGCTGTTAAGGTTAGAAGTGGTTTTAAAAGTAAAGCGGATGTAGAAAAGAGGCTATGGTTTGGTTTAGTCCTGGCTGCAGCAGGAGATGGACTGAATTGAATTCTTATTAAAAATAAAGAATTACTTACTGAACATGAACAACTGCGTCACCTGAACCAATATGGCGGGTTCTATTAGAGATTGGCTCCAAAAACCTAATCTTAAATGAATGATGGCAAATGTCTCTCAACATTGGATTGAATTATTTTTCATGTAAAATAATAAAGCATTTTATGCCCCGAATTGCACATATTTGGGACAGAATAAATTTTTTGACATTTCTTGACATATTAGTTACAAAAATGTACAGAGATTTTGGATGTCTACGACGGAGTATAAGGGCCATTCTAAATGAAAAAAATATTTGTATATTTCGAGTATAACGTCGTAATATTTCGACATTAAAGTCGCAAATTTTAGAGATTAAAGTCGAAGCCAGAAAAGTCGTACATTTACGAGAATAAAATGGTAAAACTATGAGAATAAAGTCGGAATATTAATTGAATTAAGTCGTACAACTAGGATAATTTAACGTCATGGTTCTATGAGAATAAAGTCATAATATTTTGAGAATAAACTCGTAATATTACGAGAATAAAGTCGTATTTTTTACCCAAAATAAAGTTGTTAGTTAAAGATATAGGGACTGGTGTCAATATGTTTCCAAAGTGACGCAGAAGAGCGATTCACTTTCGCAGGACGCAAATGAAGCTTGGAAAAGTTGAACGTTTACATAACACATAACTTTATAATGTTGGCTTTTAAAACGTTACAAGATTCCCCATTGTGGTGGTGCCCCATGTCCTGCTGGGAAATGACCTGCGCGTGGAGCGTGCAGTGGGCAGTGAGCGGGACATCCGGGCCAGAGCCGCGGGGGAAGGAGTCTCGGCGCGATTTTCATCAATAGTCCACTCCCCTAATCTCTGGGTCTCTGTCCTTCTAAACTGCGCACATTCACCATTCACGGGGCTGTTTGTGCCACAACACAGCATCAGTTCAGGGGCTCGTGGAGCTGTGCGTAAAGTTAGGCCAGTGACAGTATGTCTGGGACATCCACGGGATGCGGGGTGAACACAGTGCTCCAGACCCTGTGCTGCGTCTGCGGGTCAGTGGGGACAGTGTGGTGTGGTATGTTCTGCAGAAGGAATTCCAAATCAGTGACTAAAATAAGTTTCAGCTCTGCGTAATGGACTGATACACTTTTGGAGACATCGAGCGCAGTTGGATGATGCTCTTCTGAGGAGCAGGTCATACATGTTTGTATTAGTTTTAGGCAATTCTGGGGAGCCTCACAGTTGAGATGTGTAAATGAAAAGCCTGTCGCGAATCGCGATGTGCTCCAGTGTGGGATGCGCGCATCGTGCGGTTGTTGGCGCTGTTGCCATGGCAGTGCGCGTGTGGACGTTGTGTTACCAGCGGTGGACCGGATTGAGGGGAGTTTGGATGTTGGCCGCGTGTGCGTTGTGCTCTGACTTTTCAGAACCAAACACGGTCCAAGCGCTGGCCCGGGGACCAGAATGAGTCCGCCGCTCTGGCTTTAGTTCCACTGGTGTTACAGCCTGTGGCTGCTGCGCTGCACACAGTTGTTCTGGTGTTCTGTCTTAATAAAAAATATAAAAAACTAAAACATTAACACAACTGGTGCGTCCCCAAAAATGTATCACCAACTGCCAATCTGCTGTGGTGGTGTTATCACTTTTTATGTCCAACAGGGATACAGCCACAAAGGTTGGAATCCGTGCGTAAAAGCGGTCCTTCCCAGTGCGCACGAGTCCAAGAGCCCGTGACGAGGGGCTGCGGTAAAGTTTCTCCACAAGAAGCACTTCTATTCACGGTGATTGTGCGCAAAGTGCCCACGGAGTCTGTGTGAAGACCGCGCCGAGACTCTTCCATCTGTCTGCGGGCGGCTGTGGCTTGGAGCACTGTCCAGGCTTTTCCAAGGCGCGCTCTGCCGTGGACAAAGTGCACCAACTGTTTGTGAATGATGCGGAACTGGGACTTGACTGGGAACATTGACATCAGTCCCTAACGTGGAAATGTCGTCTTTATTATCAGTAAAATTACGTCTTTTTTACTACGACTTTTTTCTCATAATATTACGACTTTATTCTCGTAGTTTTATGATTTTATTCTCGTAAATATACGACTTTTTCTAGCTTCGACTTTAATCTCGTAAATTTGCGACTTTAATGTCAAAATATTGCAACTTTATTCTCGTAATAGACAAATAGTTTTAAATTTAGAATGGCCCTTATACTCCGCCGTAGATCTCTTATTTAGTATTTGAGTAAACTAATCTTACTGAAAAGTGGTGCAAACATTTAAACTTAGAGTTAACACTTTAATAAATCACAGGTTTGAATTAGACATCAACAAATCCTTCTGTACCATTCCCCAAAATCTTGTTAAGTACAAGACAAGTAAAGATAAAGGTTTTGTCAGTTACGACGGAGTATAAGGGCCATTTGGGGGAAAAAAATAAAAATGCGGACATTACGAGAATAAACTCGTAAAATTTCGACATTAAACTCGTAATTGTATGACTTTTTCTGGATTCGACTTTATTCTCATACATTTACGAGAATAAAGTCGTAATATTACGAGAATAAAGTCGTAATATTACGAGATTAAAAATTGTAATATTACGAGAATAAAGTCGTAATATTACGAGATAAAAAGTCGTAATATTACGAGATTAAAAATTGTAATATTACGAGATAAAAGTCGTAATATTACGAGATTAAAAATTGTAATATTACGAGATTAAAAGTCGTAATATTACGAGAATACAGTCGAAAATGTGTATGAAGCCAGTACCTGTGTTATGGAGATATGGAGCATTTTGTGCGGTTATACTTTGAACTAGGGTTTACACACGAAGAAATACTGTGTCTTTTAGCACAGCATCACCACATTATCATTAGTTTAAGGACTTTGAAGCGACAATGCAGACGTTTGGGTTTGTTTCGTCGGAAGAACCAAACAGATTTGGAAGAAATAGCTTCTTTAAATTAATTATCGTAATATTACGACTTTTAATCTCGTAATATTACGACTTTATTCTCGTAATATTACGACTTTTAATCTCGTAATATTAAGAGATTAAAAGTCGTAATATTACGACTTTATTCTCGTAATATTACGACTTTTAATCTCGTAAATGTATGAGAATAAAGTCGAAGCCAGAAAAAGTCATACAATTACGAGTTTAATGTCGAAATGTTACGAGTTTATTCTCGTAATGTCCGCATTTTTTTTTTTCAGTTGGCCCTTATACTCCGTCGTAGTCAGTGGCTGAAAGTAAGTACAAAAGTAAAAGCACTGTACTTAAGTAGATATTTTAGGCATTTGTAATTTACTTTTACATTTTACAGTAGATACTTTTTACTTTTACTTCACTACATCTGAGAGCATGTATCTGTACTTCCTACTCCAGTACATTTTTGAACTGGGCAGAAAAGTAAAAGTATATTTTCTTAAGGTTTTAGACCTTCTGAAAAGGCTGAAGCCGTTTTTTTCTAGGTCCTTTTGAGCAACAAAAGAGCCTCTTGTAGAGAAAAAGAACCTGGAAATCCTATAATGACCAACACTCAACAGGATAAATCAATCAAGATTACAATTTGATGCTTTAATAGTTCTTCAAACCAAAAATAATGACTTTTTACTCTTAAAGAGCATTTTTAAAGGAGTGCTTTAATTCTTTTACTTGAGTAGATTTTAAAATGTGATACTTTTACCTTTAGTTGAGTATTTTTTGCTGCTGTATCTGTAATTTTACTTGAGTAACAAAATGGAGTACTTCATCCACCACTAGGTTTTGTGTGTATTTTTAGCGCATGCTTAAGTAATACACAATTTTTTTTTTTTTTTTTTTTTTTTACTTATGCAGAAAGGACACCAACAACAGCAGCAGAAAGGCAAAGGAAATCTCGTGCACGAATAAATTCAGACCCAGAAAGAAGAGAAAGGCAAGGCAAGGCAAGTTTATTTGTAGAGCACAATTCATACACAAGGCAATTCAAAGTGCTTTACATAACAGGAAAAGTTGCATTAAAATCACAAAAGACATAGAATCATTTTAAAATAAAGCGCTTTAAAAGAGAAGAGTGCAGATAGATCTTTCAGTCGTTTGCACATCTAAACAGAACTGTTTTTAGCCTGGATTTAAATATTGTCCGAGTGGAGGCCTGTCTCATGATTTTAGCTGCAAAAATTTGAAGTGCTGATTCCCCATGTTTAGTCCTGAGTCTGGCACCAGCAGGAGGCCGGTCCATGTTTAGTCCTGACTCTAGGCACCAGCAGGAGGCCGGTCCATGTTTAGTCCTGACTCTGGCACCAGCGGGAGGCCGGTCCATGTTTAGTCCTGACTCTGGCACCAGCGGGAGGCCGGTCCATGTTTAGTCCTGACTCTGGCACCAGCGGGAGGCCGGTCCATGTTTAGTCCTGACTCTGGCACCAGCGGGAGGCCGGTCCATGTTTAGTCCTGACTCTGGCACCAGCGGGAGGCCGGTCCATGTTTAGTCCTGACTCTGGCACCAGCGGGAGGCCGGTCCATGTTTAGTCCTGACTCTGGCACCAGCGGGAGGCCGGTCCATGTTTAGTCCTGGCTCTGGCACCAGCGGGAGGCCGGTCCATGTTTTGTCCTGGCTCTGGCACCAACAGGAGGCCGGTCCATGTTTTGTCCTGACTCTGGCACCAGCAGGAGGCCGGTCCATGTTTTGTCCTGACTCTGGCACCAGCAGGAGGCCGGTCCATGTTTAGTCCTGTCTCTGGCACCAGCAGGAGGCCGGTCCATGTTTAGTCCTGTCTCTGGCACCAGCAGGAGGCCGGTCCATGTTTAGTCCTGACTCTGGCACCAGCAGGAGGCCGGTCCATGTTTAGTCCTGACTGGCACCAGCGGGAGGCCGGTCCATGTTTAGTCCTGACTCTGGCACCAGCGGGAGGCCGGTCCATGTTTAGTCCTGACTCTGGCACCAGCAGGAGGCCGGTCCATGTTTAGTCCTGACTCTGGCACCAGCAGGAGGCCGGTCCATGTTTAGTCCTGACTCTGGCACCAGCAGGAGGCCGGTCCATGTTTAGTCCTGACTCTGGCACCAGCAGGAGGCCGGTCCCTGAGGTCCTCAGAGTGTGAGATGGTTCACATGGCACAGGGCTGTGGTTGACAACTTTCACCTGGAGCACGCGAAACCACCTTCAGCTCAACATGACGAAGACCAAGGAATTGGTGGTGGACCTGAGGAGGAACAAAACCGCTGGGGTCAGTGTGGACCTGGACCTCCATCCAGGTGGTCAGTGCGGGGGTGGTGGACCAGTACAAGTACGTGGGAGTATATCTGGACAAGAATGTGGATGCTGTCTACAAGGATACATGAATATATTCTAAAGAAAAAGAATGTATTGCTTTATAATCTATCATATTTACAATGTAATTAATGATGACTGATATCAGCTTTGAAACTGCAAGTCCAAATGTGAGGTCTTGAAAATCTAAACACAAAATTATGACACAAACAATTTGGCCATCAAGTTAAGAGTTTTTGTAATTAAGAATAAATCAGCATCACAATCGTTATCAGCAAAAGCTATATTTGATTTGAATCATGTTTTACACATATCTGCACGCAGGACACATGTTTATGAAATTTGAAACACATTTACAAGACCTCCATTATTAACTCTCAGAGCTAAATGATTTAGTGCTGTTGTGTTTGCAGTAGAACACAAGTACAATTTAACAGTTGTAACATAATGTGCCACAAATAGATACAACACAATCGCAACTGAACCTGGGTGCACTACCTGTCGCACACTGAGGACTCGTCATATCATCCAGAGCCCTTTGGGGATTATTACATGTCCAGAAAGCCAATTAATGTCCAGAAAGACATGAATAATAAGTACTCATTAAAAATATGCAGAAAGTAATACAGAATGTTTGAAGACAGAGCGTGTGTGACCCACCTTCCTCTTCTTCTGGTAGGGTACATGTATCACCACCGATTACCACAAGAGGGCGCTACTCAACCAAAATACATATACCCAAATAAAACTGGTGGAAGTGGAAATACCACGTAAACTCTGTAACATACTGTATGTTCATATGAACAAATAGAACCTGCAACATATTGAGCCGCAAAAGTCAACATAGTCAAATTGATTCATTGATCAAGAATTAAAGGTTATAAATCGTACGGTCTGCAACAGCTTCCATCTGTCACCATCAGATACACCCGCAAGCAGCAGTGAAGGGCTGACATCAGCACTGGTCTTGTCTGTATATTGAAGCGTGTGCCCACCTATCCCCCAGTGCTGAGCAGAGTGATGGGTAAAGCGCATTACTTTGAATTTACCAATAAAATACTCCGTTAGTTACTTTCAACGCCAACAACAATGGTTAGGAAGATAATGCAGCCTTCTTCTGCAGGAAACAGCCTGAACAAAGAGCGTGTTGGATGCTCTCAAAGTGAAAAACCCATGGTCATGGCTTCTACTGTCAGTAAACACCTCAGAGGCAGAGATCAGCAGCTCGTAGCAGTGTTGTTACTGTTGTTGACGTTATGGTTTATTATTTAACAATTTATTTGTTGTTTACCCCTGTGTAATTGTCATTAATAAAATGTAAAATACAATATCACTAATAAAGTAATCCCAAAGTAATGTAACTTAGTTGCTTTCCTTGGGCAGTAACTGAGTAGTGTAACTAATTACATTTAAAAAAAAAAGAGCCATTCGTTTTTCAAAGTATCTTCCCCAACACCGCTTATCACCAGACACAAGCAACCTCCTGGTTAAAAAAGTATAAATATTCACACAAAAACATAAAATATTTAAAAGTTAAAATTAAAACGAATAAAAACAAATAAATAAAATGTAACCAGAAATAAGAGAGAGAGGGGGAAAAAATAAAGACACTTAAGACGCACTCTGATTGGCTCGCTGCAAAGGGCCATCAAGCGTTCTGATTGGCTGACGCTGGGGGCCAAACATGCTTCACACACGGTAGGTCCGTGTCAAGATAAAGGACCGAGGACAGAGCTCTCCCTCGTTAGCGCACCTCCACCCTTCCGTGCGACATGAATGGGACTTTATTTAACTAACTAAGCTAGTTAGTTTCAATAAAATCGCTTATCAGGACCCACCTATTCAGAACAAGCTTATCTCATTGCGCTGCTTGTTTTTCTCGGTCAAGTAGGTAGCTTAGCCTGTTAGCTTCTATTTTGTGCAGGACGTGTGCTCCATTTACGGAAATATTTCAACGGATCACACTAGACTTGGTTCTTGTTCAGTCTCTGCACACCGGGATCTGTAACAGCGAATCCAAGTTGAATTTGCATGCGTGATTTTATTTCAATCTTTGAAAAAACAAGGAAGTCCACGAGTGTCAAGTCAACGATGCTATGCTAACTAGCTATTAGCACCCGAGGCTGTGTCTGTAGCTGCATTTATTCAGTGTGTGTTTCCGTGCATTCTAAAGGAAGGCATTTCTGCAAACCGCAATCTGCATCTAAAAAGGACATATCGGATTGAGTTTGTGTGGGTAGTTTGGAAGAAGTTGCCAAAATGATTCCAGATACAGCGCCAAAAGAAGACGTTTATCTCGCTTCTCCAGAGTTTTGCAAGACTTCGCATGTCCCCAGCTTTGACAAATACAAAGAACTCTACATGAAATCCATAGAAAACCCCGACGGTAAGTGCTTTTGGTTATTATTACGAAAAGAGGATTATAATGTTGCAGCTCATTCATTCAGTCTGCAGCGCTGATTGGCCAAAGACAAGTGAAGGGCTCCAAATGCAGTTAATGATTATTTTAGTAGTCGACTTGCTTTTATAACAAAGACGGTGGCAATAACGTATTAATAATTAATTGATCAAGAGTATTCAATTTCTGATTTTCATCAACACGCTTTATTCATAAATATTTTCTATCTAGAATTTTGAAGTCACCATATTTCAACCCCCATTTGGTTGATAATGTGTTTAAAAACTCAATGTACAAGAGAATAACTGTGTGACAAGTTGATGACTGAAGTAATTGTCTTGATAAAGTCTTGAGTCTTGTCTTGATTAAGAATAAACTGTATTTGATAAAAGCAACATATTGTTTTTGCCACATATTTTATTGTTTGATCTTTTGTTTAATAATTCTTATGTCTTAGCTTCTAAAAATGTGTTTTTAGAGTATATATAGTCCAGATAAGCGATGATCAAAACATGACACAAGGCTCAATTAGGGCTGTAGTCGACTAAAGAAATTCTTGGTCGACTAAATATCTGCCCTATCAACTAAAAGGGGGTGTGGCAAAAATATATTAAAAATATAAATGTATGTATTTGTCCCAAAGTGCACTCAAAAGACCAAAAATGCACAGGAGTTCACACTAAAACAACTATTTATACAGAAAATTAATAGGAAACAGTATTTATGTTCCAAAATTTGCCTCCAACTCTCTCCATATCTTCTAGTTTTTGCTCCATATCTTTTTTGAATCTTAATAAAATGGTCGACTTGGTTGATTAAGACTCCATCGACCATTTTATCGACTAAATGATTACAGCCCTAGTCACAATTGCTTGGATGAGTAGACGATTGAAATGAAAGAAGTTTAGTATCATGGAATTCAACTGAATAATACTTGTAGAATTGTGACAGTTCTCACCAATTACGGAAACACCAAATGCAACATATTTCTCAACATGCTGTGTACGACCTGTAGACAATAACTCATATGACAGCCAGTGACTGTTTCTACTTAATTTAAGCAATATTCATTACTCATGCAGCACAAGGGAATTTCCAAGGTTGTCTCTAATCAATAGCAATTCCAGTAATTGCTACACCTGCCATAAAGTGTTGCATCAATCACGTAAACTCCACCAAATCTGAGCTTCTGATCTTTATATGCTTCAGTGGCATGTTACAATGACAAAACTGTACAAGAATTGAATGAAATACTATAAACCTTCTTAATATCACTTGCCGAGGGCTGCAACAGTTAATACATTACCATTACATTTATTATTTTTTAGTTATTCCAATTATATCATGGCCTGAATAAGCAAACGGTATTATAGCAAAGTTGTATGTATATTAAACAGTGTACAGTGTTTAATATAAAACAACACATTTTCCCTAGACCAACAGATTTCAGACCATTTGTTGTCTAACAGTTTGTTTGTCACGGCTCAGTGGTGAACGCGAAAGACAAGCTCTTAAAACATTCAACTTGTTCCAAATATGCCACCACATGTAATAGAAAGTGGTCATGCCAGTTTTTCCTGAAGTTGGTCACCGTCGCTGGACTCTGAACTGTGGTTTATTAAGCTTTATCACTTCCAATATTCTGGCAGTTATCATGAGGAAAGAGAGCCAGAGTTATACAGTAAACAACCGACAGATTGTTTATTTCGCATACATTTCCGTGTTAAAAAATAAAAACAGGACAAACTTCAGTATCTCCAAAAATAGTTCATATACAACCCCAGAGAATTGTGGTTTGATTCTCAAGGTTATCCTGGCTAAAACTGCAGCTGTTAGTGTCCACTGAATGTGCAGGTTAAATGTATAACGCACCAAAATGTAAACTGACTTGGATTCTTGGATTTTAAAGCACTTGTGATTATTTTTTTGACACGAAGCCATGGACATTGGCAGACAACCATTCTCTCTCACATTCATTCACTAGGCCCAATTTATAGTTACCAATTAACCCACACATGCATGTCTTTGGATGGTGGGAGGAAGCCAGAGAACCCATGGAAACACTGGGAGGACATGCAGAGGGATCGCTGGTCTGGGATTTGAACCCACAATATCCACGATCTGTTGGGAATAGCTCTAACCATCATTGTGCACCCTGTGATGTTTTGTGTTCATTCATCTGTGTCTCTAATCCTCTGCAGAGTTCTGGGGCGACATTGCCAAAGACTTCTTCTGGAAGACCAAACACAGCGGAGATTTCCTGAGCTACAACTTTGACGTGACGAAGGGAGAGATCTTCACCAAATTCATGGAAGGAGCCACCACCAACATCTGCTACAACCTCCTGGATCGCAACGTCCACGAGAAGAACCTGGGCAACAAAGTGGCCTTTTTCTGGTGAGCCGTTGTAACTCCCCTGTGTTTTTGTTCGAACAGCTTTAGTAGTGGCTTTTTGGATGGGTGTGAAGAAGTATCGTAAACCTAATTTCATGAATGTGTTTTTAAAACGGGATGGGCGATATTTCCAAAAATGAATACAGTGATCCCTCGCTGTATCGCGCTTCATCTTTCACGGCTTCGCTGCTTCACGGATTTTTTTTACAGTGCGGATATTTTTACAGTGCGTCCACTGAACTTCAGCGCACGCACAAGAACGGGACTCTTTGACGAGTCGTTCATTGCAGTTCTCAAATATAATCGAAGGTGGCATATCCGTTTATAGAAATCTTCTTGCTCAGAAAAAGAAAGAGCGCCAACAACTCCCCATAACAATGTTCTTCTCCTGCGCCTTCAGTAGAAACAGACGCTACAGCGGAGCGGAGTCAGGACGAAGAGGCACAGCTGGGACATACGCGTGAAATACGCGAGTGACAATGTTTCCAACCTTGTATTACTATATTAAAATTATTGTTTTAAACAAATTTTGGGCTTTAAAACAGGTTTTGGTTTTTGGTTTCATTCCATAGTTCAGTATTGCATTGTAAAATAATAAAAAATAAAGCTGTGACTACTTCACGGATTTCACTTTTCGCGTGTTATTTTTGGAACGCAACTCCCGCGATAAACGAGGGATCACTGTATTCCTATCTAGTTTTGTTGGGTTATCTCAATGACAATATACAACAATATTATGGCAGTCCATCGCTAAAACATTCCTGTGAATGTCATGGTTGAGGTTCAAAGATTGCACAAATTCTGGATGAACTCTAAAACTAATCATGGGCGTACATAGCGATCCCTTTGTATTTGTTTTCTTTGTCATTTTGACCTGCTCTTTTTATAGCCTTATAGCCTTTTTGTTTTGTTTTTGTTGCTGTTATTCACATTATTGTGGAAGTTGCCATACGCGCCGCCATCTTCTTCTGTTGTAGTTTACATGGGGCAGCCGAGCCCCCAACAGAAAATAAGTTCTACATGGACTAAAAAGCAGTTTTTAGGCCGCCCAGGACATCAATCCATTGCTGACTTGTTTTTGCTCGTGTTCATTAAACATTTTAGACAAATCAATCTACTTTATATAATGTTTTAGCGAGAGACTTTCCCCTCGATCGCCACTTGTGTGAACACTGTTAGTGTCAAAGCGGAAGTCCCTTTACTACAAGAGAGCGGATCATAGACATAAACAGAGGCAAAAGTGGGCGGGGCGGAATAAGGTGAATAGACTCATGTAGGGGATTGGCGATATTGACAAAAATGTATATTATTTTTCTTTTTGGAGTATCCCAGACAATATTATGTCAGTCTGACAGAAATGTGTTTAACCATGAGGTTTAATTATCTGACAAATTTGAAATGATATACATATCACAGTATATCTATATTTGAAATTTTAAACCTTTAAAAAAAAAATTTATCAGCTTTTTGTAGCATTTTTAATATAGATTTTCAAATTCTGCATATCTTCAGACCAACATTCACATTACGATCTAAAGAGTTCGATTTATTGCCCTCCTCTAGAGCCGAGATATTCAAATTTTCATCTCTCCAAAGCAACAGCTGAGGTATTATCCATTATATGCCACCCACCTCTACTTTTGAACAAGCTCCAAACTCGTAATATCAAACGGTTCAATCTGACTCCTACCGGTGCCCTCCGTACTCTGAAGGCATTGCAGGGATGTTGTCCGCCCCCAGCACAGGCTCAGTATCTGACATGGACACCCTCATTGCAGAGTGTCCTTGTAGTTGGAGTGTTCTACCAAAGTTGTAAGTTCAAACAAGACTTCTATATTTTTCCCCATTTCCTGGAACTTACAGGACGTACTTCCTCCTAATTCATTACAAAATTGTACACGTCTGACACAAACATAACACTATAAATATCATCAATATGGTGAAATATTTTCGTTTGAACAAGAGAGCCGACATTTTTCTAGTGTTATTTAGTGTCCGAGTCCATTTGTTGAGTTCCTCCCTCAGTAACTCTAACAGTGGTGTCTGTTGGCATTGAGTCAGCGTTGGATGACGGCCAACAAACAATCCTGGTTTTCCATTCATTCTATTTCTCATTAATTTCGAAAAGGCTGAAATCTAATCCACTGATTTTGAATATATCTAAAGGTGCACTAATGGAACTTGTCACCTTGAAGATTAGGGCTGATTAGTGTTTTTAAACTGTTTATCAGCCAAGGAAGTAAGGCTGCACGATATTGGAAATTAGTGCGATCTGCAATATTTAAATACACTTTTTGACTAAGGCTGAAACTAATGAATATATTAGTAGTCAACTAGTCAGCGATTGTTTCTATTGTAGATTGAGACTTAGAATAAGCTAACATTTTGAACCAAATAAAGGTTCATCATCAAAATACGACTGCATTAGTGTTTTATAGTCGACTAGTCACATTCTACTAATTGTTGCAACTCTATTTTTGATGCAATAATGTCTGTTATATTAAAATAAAAACCAACAAATACAAAACCGAGGGTAGTTTAGTTTTTTCCCTTATCTTTGTTTTCATTTTAAAAACAGAACATTTGTATCAGGTGGAAGACTTTGGTGTTTCTGTGATATATTTTGCTTGTTGTGATATCGTTACTGCATCAACCAGTATTGCGATATCGATACTTTAGTGATATATTGTGCAGCCCTACAAGGAAGTGTTGAAATATGGTGACTGTTGGCGTCAATATTTAGATTATTTTCGAATTAAGTTTATTATCATCATTGAAAACCAGAGATTGTTCTTTCTTAGACATTTTGATGTAATATTACCAGTGTTTACGAAGTTTTTTTTTGTGTATGCGTGTGTTTTCGAGTCTAGATAGTCTTGATTTTCAACCAGGAGTGCCTTGAAATAATGTCAAATTTGAGTCAACAGATTCACACATGGAATTACTAGAATAATTTACTATTTAGGACCGCCCTGAGCAAACATGTGATCCAAAAACAGTAGCAGAACAATCATAAACCTTAACCAAATTTTACTTTAAATTTATGCCACTTTTTCTTACTAAAAGCTGTGATTTGGTCATGTTTTAGTCAGTGGTGTGCCGTGAAATTGTTTCAATTAAAAAAGTGTGCTGCAACTCAAAAAAAGGTAGGAAAACCCTGATCTAGATACAACCACAATTTTGTTTTTTGTCAACTAGTTACAATTGGTTAGTAAATTGTTGGAAATGTTATTGCTTTGCCTGGAATGTTCCACAGAATAACATTAAACCATTCTGTCTAGCATTTATTTAACTGCAGACGTTTTTATTTGCTCAGAAAATAATATTCTTACTGTGAGTGGGATTGCTTATGCTACATGTACTCGTTTAATCCCAGAAATGTTTTAGTTTTTAATCAGAAATGGAATCGTGTTGTAGGAAGTAAAGCTTGGCCAGTTCTAAAGCCTCTATATGTGCTCCAACAATGGGAGAAGAGCAAATGGATCTCATGAATGGAGGCGCTCTCCTCCTCTCTCCTTTGTTTACATCTCCAGCTCTGAGCCTTTTGTCCACTCTCACTTCCACTACAAAGACTTTCCAAGCTTTTGTTTCAGCTGTTCTTTAAGGGTCTTCACAAGTAGGTTGTGTTTTCTCTTGCAATGGTTAGTTTGTTGGCAAGAAAACATAAGACCATTTGAGTAGGAAACTCGAGTTTGTATTCAGCTGTGATGACTTGCAGTTCCATGCAGTCGCAAAATGCTGTGTCATTAAAGGCTCTGTACCAGGTTTTTACTGTTTTGAAACGTGGTAAACAGAACTAATTAATGTTCTTTACAGCAGTCGCATACAGGTCTGGGTGATAAAAATGGAATTGTGAGCTCGTCACTGTGACAATCTGCTATTTTTGTGATTCCCTGTTTGTCTCTTTAATGCAGCTGTCTGTTCAAACACACTTTTTCTCCTGTTGTTTAGCCTCTGAAGCCTCTGAGCAGATGACTTTATTACCTCTTAAAGGCCAGAGCTGCACAATTAAACCAAATCCACACAAAATCGCAATTTTAATGGATGCAATTAGCAAATCACAAAGGATGCAATTTTTGAATTGCAGTCATTTCTTGCACAAACAACAAAATGTCTTGCTTTGATTTGAATTAAAAACTGCTAACACTGTAGTTTGGATTTGTTGTGTGTGTCGTTTGTTGTTCTAAAACAAGAGACAAAAGTGCAACCAAAAGCCATAAAAATGCGCTCAAAGGTGACAAATGCGATCAAAACGCAGCTAAAAGTGTCAAAACGCGGCTAAATAGGACAACGACGTGTCTAAAAATGACAAAGACTCGTTTAAATATGACAAACACAACTGAACATGACAAAAATGCGACTAAAAGTGACAAAATTGTGTTTAGAATGTGAATTTGAACTGAATCCTTTTATTAAAACATAAATCGCAAATCTAATCACAATTTCACGGTCAGAAAAATCACAATTAGATATTTTTTCTAAGCTCTATTATAGGTAAAATACAAAGTGAACACGAATCGTGACAAAATCATAATCTGGCCTAAGAAAATCGTGACTATGCCATATCGCCCAGCTCTAATCACACATACAGTATCTCTCCCTTTCCTACTGCAGCCTCAGCATCCTAAATATTCATCGCCTTGAGTTTATAAGCCCTTTTCGCAAGTTTTGCCATTCCGGGTAAAACTAACAAACATTAGCATACCAATGGCGTAGCACTTCCTGTTTCTCTCGTAGAATCTAACGCTCCATAAATAGATGCAGAGAAAGTGGAGAAGATTTTACCTAATTGCATGCAAAAAATGCGGTACATGAACTAGTTCCTCTTTTTTCACATTTCAAAACAATAATCATATTTTCATTGACATTTGGATTGACTTTTGTTTTGTAAAATGATTTTCACAGATCAAAAGAAAAAGTCTTCTATAGCTTATGTTTTTTATTATAGTTTAAGGAAGTAATCCATGTCGTCATATATTTAAGTATGAATGATTTTTGTATTCCGTAAAGTAGTTTGGTTACGTCTTTCACTTATTGCATAACTGGCATGTCACGGTTAATGAAAACTGAGAACAACTTGTACCTTAATTGGATATTAATATTATAATTGTGCGGTCATTGTGGACGAGCAGTGAAATCATTCAAATCAAACTTTCTGAATGATAAAATAGAGTTAATGTGACACAAACGACCAGATATTAAAAGCACTTAACATTTAGGTTTACTTTTTTGGAGTTCAGATGGAATTTCTATGTGTTATTTGTGCTTTTAAACTGATCACAATTATATTTAACCATGCATTAACAGAATAACCTTAACATCCCTAGTACAACCACTGTGTGTCGAACGTCATTGTCTGAGATGCCACTATTTCAGTTTATCCTCAAAAGCCCTCTATATTCTCTAACCCCCATCATCCTGAGTCTCTTGTCTTCGTCCTCCTGTCTCTTTCGTGTTGTGTCTTTTTCTTACTCTTACATCACTGACTTCAGAGAGTGGTGCATCTTACAATGAGGGCAGTCATGCACTTAAGGATATGAGGCTTTTAAACAAAGAATGGCAAGATTCTGTCATTGTGGAAAAATATCTTATGAGGAAGCAGACACAGAAATGGAAAATAAAGACATTAATCTCATTTTTAGTTAAGGTACAATCTTAGGTATGTTTTTGCTTCATAGAATTTTGTAGTATTTGGGTAACTGTTGAACCAAGCAGCAGACTGGAGAAGAAAGAAGACATTGTGTCGTTGTACTGCACCATGTTTTTACTGCAAAATATTCCAGCTCTTGAATAGCTCCAACAGAAAATGTCCACCAATGAGCAGCACTTTGGGTTTTCATGCATTAGAGTGGTAAGGCAGCGGTAATTCAACATGTTTTTTCTTGGAAACATCTTGTACTTTCACTTCTGCATAAAACGTTGTCTCCTGAGTCTTGAATGAAATCAAGCACAGGTGGATTGTAGCCAACAAGTTAATGTTTTATCTATGAATTTGTTTCCCATGAAAGATTTTGGAGCTGACAGCAGATGAGTGGTACAAGCAGAAATTAAATGCAGTCCTAAAACTGAATATGTTTTTATCTGTAATTCTGTGACCTAATTTAAACTGTATAATTCTTTAGGGATGGTATATTTGTTATCCGATATCGGTATTGGTCCGATATTGAAAATGTAGGCGCTATTTAGCCCCGGTTTTGTTTTTCTACACTGCCCCAGTCTGTGTGTTCTCATGTTTCATTCCCAGTTTGTCCCCACTGCATGAGATTTCACTTTTTGAACAGTCTAATGAGTAAAAATAGAAATAGGAGGCCAGTTGGGCTAAAAAATATGTCTGTATGATTATAAAATCATGCCAGAAATTGTTTTATACCCCAGATAAAAACATTGTGTTATTATTTTTCTTTTTTACAAAGGTGAAAAGTTTGTGAACTTTACAATAACCTGACATAAATTTGTCTTTTTATTGGTATCAGAAAATATTAGTTATCGGCCACAATAGTAATATGTATATTGGATATCGGCATCAGCTCAAAAAATTCTTATCAAATCTAACCATCTCTACAATTAATTTTAAAAGTTAAGTTTTAAACATTCTAATTTGTCTAACAAATGCAATGTCTTTAAATTTCAAGGACAAGTGAAGAGTATAACAGTAAAACTGATATAAATATTTGAGCCTTTCATGACTTGACTCAGGTCGTCATATGAAACCAGTGTTGAAGCAGTCCTGCTCTGAAGTGTATTATTAGCTTTAGCCTTCATGTGCTGTTATCACTATGTGTCCAGATAGAGCCGCATACTGACCTCATACAGCCTGCAGCCCAAATCAAGGAATGCATGATACCTATGTTGTAAAAAGTAGAAATTCTCTTTTTAAACACATCCAGGCATGTAGGTGAGCGATATTGACAAAAATCCCCATAAATACACTGAACAAAAATATAAACGCAACTTCTGTTTTTGCCATCCACTGTATATGACAGTGCGTACCAGTTCCTGCCCATATCCAGTCACTCCAGTGGCCATTTTGGTGGTCACACCAGATACTGACTGCCTTTCTGACCCCCAAGACCCCCCACAATAAAGCAAAACTCAACATTTCAGAGTGACTTTTTATTGTGGGCAGTCTAAGGCCCACCTGTGCAACTTTCATGCTGTCTAATCAGCATCTTTATATGCCACACCTGTAAGGTTAATTAATATTAATTGGTCAGTAAGATTTTGACAAATTTGTGAAAATTATTTGAGAGATTCTCTTTGGTGTATGAAGAAAACGTTTCATATCTTTGAGTTCTGATCATGAGTTGAGTGCATGTTCAGACAATATTATGCCAATCCAATAGAAATATGTTAAAACATGGCTTTAAACATATTAGTTGAGATTTGATTTGGAGACAAATATGAAACCACACATTTCATAAATGTCACCATATACCCTGATTTGAAAGTTTACAACATAACTTTTATCTTTGATCAGCTCTTTTTTTTCCCCCTATGAACGATATACTCAATATTAAAATTTTGCATATCTGCAAAACAACATTCACGACATTTGCTACCTCTCGATATATAATCTCCCCTACAGGTTTAACAAGATGTTCCATTAAAGAAACTACGGTAATGGTTTGTTGTATTCATCTTAAATTTCAAGCCATTTCCTTTCTATTGTGGCATATTATGCAGCTCTACAGTGAGCAAAACAGACACATGCTTCATATTCTTCACAAATATCAGCTTATTCCAAACATAGTGACATTTTACAGTTAGTGTTTTTTTATGTATACGTCATTAATTCACCAATATTTCACTTTGCAGCAGCATCCTGAAAGAATTCAGGTCATGCCTGTCTCTCGCTCCCCAGGGCTGACTGTGGGTGTAACCAGAGCCTGATGACCTCCATGATGTCACCCTGACTTCTCACTTATTTCGGAAATGTTTTACTATTGACTAGATTAACATTTTTGCTCACTGTTGAATTGTAAACAAATTTCAAGAAAAGCTAGAAACCGATTTTATAAGTGAGATTAAGATCCATCTCAACTTTGAACCTTGCGTCTATATTCCTTTAGCCCTATTGTTTGAGGTTTGTGCTTATTTCTCTGTGTGTCTAGCTTTGGACCTGACCCCTAGATGTGCAACCCCAGATTAAAGTGAATTACTGACAATGCTGGTTTAAGATTGGTTTATGCTTTCTGCACGCACGGAAATCAGGATACTGGATTTGCGACGTCTACAGCATCCTATATGGACCTCTACCACAAGAATTTCCCCATATTTACTTCCATGCGGATCGTCCGTGTAGTTACAAATTTTTCCCCTGGCGCCAAAGCAGAAAATCTCCTCTACACGAATGCCGCTACACTATCAAATTCAATGACCTGCACACAATTTTGAACCATGAGTGATGATCATGTTTCAGAAAGAGCTGAACCCGCACACAAAGTCCCTTCTCACTCTGATGTTGAACCATGAAACAACTGATTGGAATAGTTAGACAGATTCTCATCCAATAAAATGTCTTTTAAAAATGACTGTCAATATCATACAAATTTTTTTCCCCCCACAACAACTAGAATTTTCCTGAATCAGAAAGAATGAAGCTCAGCAGTTTGCTGGTTCCAAAAGTAGTCTTATTCATTTTTACACAAACTTTACTTTAAAAAAAATGTAATATTAAGCGTTTAAATTGGAGGCTAACCAGCTATGTGTCAATTAATGGCTGTTTTATGTACAAAAACCTCATTTGTAATTTAAAATTCATCAAAATGAGCTCCGTAAGTACAGGTACAGGCCTTTAGCTAAATCCATTCAACCTAATTTCCCCTTGAAGCTGAAATTGTCCTACTTCCTTATCTTGGTAACACTTGTTCATTTCTCATATCGTCACTCTGAATGTAACGCCACGCTGTCAGAGCAGATGATGGAGACCTCAGAGCTATGCAGGCTGCCCTCCCACACTACCAGCAGAACAACCACGCGGCAACAATGAGGGCTCTGAAACACAAGCTGCTAACTGGATCCAAGCTCCGGCTCACTCATGTTGTGCAATAGGTCGCTCTCCCTGCTAAAGTCTCTGTGGAAAGTCGGGCTAGTGCATGTGCCAAGTGGTTGGGAAATGCAAGAAAACACACATTCAAAATCGATCGGCAACACTGTGTCATTAAAGCTGTGACCAAAATCTGTAAATTCCAATGTTTGTATCCAGTTTTAAAGCCAATCGTTTTCAAAGAACGTCGTGACTTCCTGTCAGTATAGTTTGGTGGACTCAGACTGTTATTTAATGTGTGTTGAGATCGCTCCACTTATTTGCCCTATAAAAACCAAACTTGTTCTGTCCTGTAAACCCATTCAGAGGAAACCGTTTTTGACTGATATTGCTTGATGTTTTTAATATAATAAAAATATTGTAGAGCTGTAGTCCTTTTAGTTGTTTGTTCGATTAATCGACTGATGATGTCTTAAGGCTCTGTCATATTAAAGAGATTATTCCCTGTCCAAACTGGTCAGGCAAGTTTTGGCAACAGGCGGCTTACGTGTATATGGTGTGAATGACTGTCAGAACTCAGGAGTACGGAGGAGGTCGTAGGGACTGGTTGTTCATAGAACCTGTGTCTCAAGTCGCCACAAGAGGTGTGCTTTGATAGGCTGATATCTTTTCACTATTATTTAGTTCTTTACTAAACCTTAAATCTTAAATTACTTAACTTTAAATCAAACAACTCATCTTTTTTCGGAAACCATAACACGTTGCAGTTAGCTTTCCTTTAGTTTAGCCTTGTGTAAATCCAAACATAAGTGCTTCCTTTTGCCGAAAGCTGTAATAATCCATTCCCTATTGTTTGTATGGGATCCATGCACTCGTGACACGTTCAGGACTAGAGTTTATTGATAACTAAAGCAAGGGTTTTTAACTAGTTTGTTTATGAAGTAAGCTCCACACAGTATTAACTGCTTTCGCCAGTGGAAATCTTTGAATTGTTTTATTTTTCTGATGTGCCAAAATAAATAAAAGAAAAGGGAAAATTGAAGCGTTTCTATTTAATTTAAGACATATTAAACGTATCGTAATTGAATCGATATCGTCACCTACATATCGAGATATGTATCGAATCGTGGGCAGACTGTATCCCACAGAGTTGCATCCCTATTCGCCACCTACTGTTGTACAGGGGAAGCACAAGGACACGTTTAGAAGACGTGGAGAGACCAGGTGTCGCCTTGACTCGGTGACACGAGTGGGAGGTCGGGTTGGTGAGAAAGAGCCCTTTGGTCAACCACATTTTTCATTGGTCAGCTAATTATGTTATGAAATTTTTAAGAATATATCTGCACATCAGCAGAAAGGAAAATGCATGGAGTGAGTTACCTGAAGTTTTGGGACTGGACTGGGCAATTGAATATGTCTTTTCACTGACTCTAATTTCTCTGTAATTGTTTTTGGTTTTTCGTGCAAGATACAAAACATTTTGAACCTTTTTGCCAGTGCCACACACCACCCCCTTTAGTCGACTAATCAATGCACTGGGCATGTCTGTAGTCGACTAAAGCCTTGTCACTTATTTCACTCTCCACAGCTCAAAGTGTATCAAAAAAAACAAAAAGTTCCTCGAAGTGCAAAAAAACAAGCAATTAAAAATACTGAGCCACTATATTTTTCTTTCAGCCATACTGTATATTGAAGGCGATATACTAATTATTGTGACAGGCCTAGAATCAATATCACTTACTTTTTTTTTTCTTTCAGAGGGGCCACCATAGTTTCTTGTATTAATGAGAAACACGGGTTGATCAGTCAAAACAAGGATTTTTTTCCTCATGTAGCATAAAGTCACCTCATGTGAAGATATAAAGTTGGTGATATCTTTCCAGGTTTTAGCTCGTCCCCTGCTCTTTGCCTTTGGGTTTCTCTGTCAGCCGTGATTTACAGTCCAGTCTGTAACACTCTCTGACAGCGGAGGTGATGCTCACTTAGCCCGGCGCTGGCTGTTAAATAATCTGAAGCAGACATGTCAGAGCTCATATCCCTCTCTCGGTCCATTGTTCTCAAATGACTCTTAATATAATGTCCAGACAAAGCCCCACTGGTGTAACTGTGTAACTCACTCTGAACGTGACTTTTGCAACTTCCTCAAACAGTGATGACGAAAAAGAGACAGTACAGCAAGTTGCATAATCTATTAAATGTTAGATGTGTGTGTGATGTGCCTGGAGCGCAAAAGCAGCATACATCTAAGGCAAGGCAAGACAAGTTGTAGAGCACAATACAAAAGTACAAAAGGCAATTTAAAGTGCTTTACATAACAGGAAAAAATGCATTAAAATAAAAATGGCATTAAAATCTAAAATGTTTTTCATGCTGCCTGCCTCTAATATTTCACTTTATCCTTGAAGTATTGTCAGGTTCACTTCAAAGTGATATTACTTACTTTAACTACTTAAATAGGCACTATGTACATTTTCTGGCATGGCCGGTTCTTGGCATTCGGAGGCCCTAAACAAGACTTTATTTGTGGCCCACCAAACACACTGTTTAAATAAATCAACATAACAATGGAGTATAAAATAAAGACTATAAATCAGGAGTGGATTCGGGAGAAAAAGTGATTTGGGTTTTCTACTGGAGCAGGCCATATTTATCAGCATTTACATTTTCCTTTTTACAGACGATGTGTGTCATGTTGTGTATTCAGGTGCATTTTAGATGTATTATTTTATTTGATCTAATTATCCATTTGAATAGACCACACAGATATATATTTTTTTTATGCTGTATTTAGAGATAAGATAAAGTTTTTGAGTGGAGTGTACACATTATTGGGTATAATTTGGGTGTACACTAACCCAAATTAATTAACATACATTTTTAACTTTATTTTATGGCTTTTACCAGAGCCACCTATTGGTGGTGTCCCTAAACATTTGCTTAGATTGTTTATGCCACGGGCCGGCCCTGGGTGGCTTTGCTTGTTGCTTGCTTGCCTGGAAAGTTCCACAGTGGGATATAAATATACAGTATATATTTTATTTATTCAATTACAAAGGTTTTTAATTGCCAAAAAATACAGTTTTGTTGAACATTTCAGACAAAACATCTCCATCCATAGAGAAAATAAAGGTTTGAATCATTTGAACAAAAAAAACAAGTGCGCCTTTAACTATTGGACACAGCATTTTGTAAAATATACCGTGTTACTATTTTATTGAACGTCATGGTGGTCGATTTTAAATCATAAACTAATAGGGATGGGATGAGACCCAAGATACGATCAACGAGAATGAGAGAAGACTTTACAACAAATATAATTTGTTGTAAATAAATTGTGCAGTTTAGTTTACAATTTTAGCTTGTGATTATAGCACTGCTTTTTAAAACTACAGCTTCTCAAAAAGTGTAACTTATGAGTGCTGTACCCTCTTCTTTTTGTTCGAGCCAAATGTAAACATCTGGGGAAAAAATCTCACAAGATTAATTTCCTCATATGTGGGGGTTGCAATTTTATCCTGGAAGATCTTGTGGCACAAGATTTTGTCCCATCTCTACAAACTATTAAATTACATTGAAGCTGTTCTTCTCCACATGGTGACACTGCATAAATACCAGTTTTCTAATTTCAGTTCTGACCCAGATAATAACATAAATTGCTTTAATTTGGCTTATTTCTCTACCCCTGCACACAACATACTTTTTCTACCCCTGCACACAACATACTCGCAACATACTCTCAGTGCCTCAGCAGTGATGTTGGAGTCCCACAGGGCTCCGTACTCGGGCCCTTGCTATTTTCGTTATACATCAATGATTTACCAGTTGTTTGTCCTGAGTTGAATATGTTGATGTATGCCGATGATGCTGTTCTCTTTATCCAGGGCAAGGATGTTAGGACTGCTGCTGCCAACTTATCAATAGGACTCAATAAAGTCCATGACTGGCTTAAACAAAGCTGCCTCATGCTTAACTCTAAGAAGACTGTTTGCATGACGTTCAGTAAAAAAAAAATAAATCAGTCAAGATCCTTTGTGTTTTTAGATGGAAAGGAACTGGAGTTGGTCACTCAGTTCAAATACCTGGGAGTTGTATTGGACTCTAGCCTTACATTCAAAAAACACATCAAAAGAGTTACAAATATTGTTAAATTTAATATGCATAACTTCAAACAAATTCGACCTTTTATCACAACAGAGGCAGCAAAGTCCTATCTCCACTGTATGCTCCTTTCTCACATTGATTATTGTTTTACAGTGTGGTCGTTTGCTGGTGTCACTGCTCTTAAGCCCATTGAACAACTCTATAAGAGATCAATCAAGATACTTTATCGAAAACTCCAGTCATTCCATATATGCCCTCTTCTTGAGAAATACAAATTTTTAAATTTTGAAAATTTTAAATTATTTAAGAATTTTAGTCTCATATATCGAGTAATAAACGGTTCGGCGCCACCACCTTTAAGAGAATTCATTTAAAAAAAAAACTGTGTGACCAGCACTAGATCCACAACACGAGGGGATTGTGAAGTGCAGTTCAGGAAGTGCACTTTCTCCCAAAATGTGCTTTCTGTGAAGAGCTGCACAAGCTGGAACACTCTGCCAACTGTAATTAGGGACAGCCCTACACTCGCCTCATTTAAGAAACAACTAAAAGAATGGTTTATTAACAGTCAAAGATGTGATCATGTGTGAAACATTGACACGTGTGAATGTATGAGTGTGTGTGTGTGTATGTGTGTGCTGTAGTAGTGCACAGTTATTAATTTAAAATAACTATTCCAAGATTCCTGTCATTTTAACTGTTCCTGTTTATGTAAAGCACTTTGAATTGCCCTGTGTACGAATTGTGCTCTACAAATAAACTTGCCTTGCCTTAACTAATATGTATATTGCTTTGTCTAACTGTGCGTTGTTTCTATTTTATGTCATGTTATATGTGTGCATTGTATATAGTTGTACACTTATTTGTTTTTAATTCTTTGTCTTATGGGACTACGGATGGAAATTAGCCCTGAGCTAAATCTGGTGTATTTACAGTGTAAGCTGTTCATTAATACATGCTGTCCCATTCAAATAAATAAAACAAACAAACAAAACAAACAAAGATTAACTGAAGATTGACTTTGCAGGCGACAACTGTACGTGCTATTCCTGAAAAAGATGAATAATTCTAATAAAAGTTAGCTTAAGATGCATTAAGATCTGTCTAAGAATAAAACAATTAAAGCGCTTGAGGTATAAAAGACATTTTGTGCTTGTAATGTCTGGAAATGTATACTTTCTACTCATGTAAAAAATATGACTTGCTTGTACTTTATTAAGCGAGTTTGTATTTTGTTTGTTTTTTTCAGGGAAGGAAATGAACCCGGTGATGAGCTGACCGTCACCTACAGAGAACTGTTGCAGAAAGTCTGTCAGTTCGCCAATGTCCTCAAATCACAAGGTAAACTATATTCGCTTGACATATATTAGAATAACATTTTATTATCAAACTCTTCGTCAACGACTTCTGGTTCCAGGAGTGAAGAAGGGCGACCGCGTGTCCATCTACATGCCCATGGTGGTGGAGCTGGTGGTCGCCATGTTGGCCTGTGCTCGGATAGGAGCAGTGCACTCCATAGTGGTGAGATATTCTGTAACACTGGAAACAGAAGAAAACAGATAACTAGAATAATCAGATAAAGCAATTATAAGATTTGAATGTTGCTATGTGTTTACTAACCCAAGAGGAATCTGGTTGTATCATTGTGGTATCAAATTTGGTACTTAGCCTATTTATTTATAAAGGATTTACAAATGATCTGTTGTATTTGGAAGTACAATCAATTACAAAATGACTCTTTCAGTCTTTATCATTCTTGTCTTTGCTACATTAGTTTTGCAGAATGTTCCTTGTCCAAACCTGCACGTGTGAACAATCAGAAGGAAATCTGATTACTCACATCAACTGTAACTGACTCTGGGAACACGTGCATTCAAAATCTGATTAGCGTCTGAGTAGTATCAGATTTTTGGAGTTCAAAGATAACTAAAAATAGTGTGGAAACAGCAAAATCATCTGATGTCTTTCTTATCATGATCCCTCTGATTACTCGCATCAGATTTTGCGGTTTACATGACAATTTTAATCATCTAATAACCACACATCAGATCATGATCAGATTTTGGTGCATGTCCACTGATATAATTGCACTTTCATTAGTTTGGTTTCTTTTTTGTAATCAAGGCTTGAGTTTACAATAATTGTAACCAACATTACAATTATTAATCAAATGAATTGGCTAACAAAAATGTTGTTAAATAATAATATATTACTAATTACTGTATTTTCATCTCAATTCCTGGCTATCTAGATACCCAGTTACTTCTAAATCATACATAAAATAACGTAAAAATATGTCAAACCTCAGTAAGTTTCTCAAACCAAGTCCAATTCTTGACTTTGTGTTCAGTACAAATCCACTTCTGTGCTCCACTCATTTACATAACTTTCCACATTAACTGTTTGACCTCTTTTTGCCACTTTCCACATTCACGGCTCAGTTTTTTTAGCCTAGAGTGTAATATTTATTCCAACTCTTAATGGGCCGTTTACTTTTCTCTTGCAGTTTGCTGGTTTCTCTGCGGAGTCTCTGTGTGAAAGGATCATGGACTCCGAGTGCTCACTGCTCATTACAGCAGGTGAGGAACAGCAGTATATTTTAGTACTATTATTCATTCAACATGTTTTGTAATTATTTCAACAATTTCTAAATCTTATTAGTCGTGGCCACTGTAACTAATTTAGATCTTATGGTAAAGGGATTGATCTTTTTACCTTTAACTGTATACATTCAGTTCATTTAACCTAAACAGTACTATCTAGATTTTTTTTTACAGTTCTGCAGTAGTCTACTACTAAAGTGTTGTTGTTTTTATTTATTTCCTGTATCACACTGCCTGCCAGGATTTGTGGACTCAGACGCAGTGCTGAGTTGTGCCCCTTATTAAAGTCCTATTAGACGGATTAGGGTCTGGGTCTCTAAACCTGTTAATCCTGTGGCTGAAAACTACACCAGCTTTTTCCTCCTTATTCAGAAACCCACTGTAGTCCATCATATAGTCTGTCTGCAGCAAGTGCTTCTGATATCCACATGTTTGTTTTAATTTAGCATGAGTAGATTATTCTTTGTTTAAGGCCAGATGCAACAGGCAAAAAGTCTTTTTTTTTTGGTTTGTTCTCTCAAGCCTTTCATGTGGAAATGACAAACTTGTCTGAGCTACTCCCGAAGATGGTTTGTTGATTCATTTGATTTCATTCCACTTCATCCATAGATTTCCTAACTAAAAGTAGCTCCTACACACACCAGACTTCACAATCTTAGACTGAACAATATTTTAATGGAACGTACTGAAGGATTTATTGATCTAATTCTCCAAGACTTATTTATTAAAGTCTTAAGTGTAAATAATGAGGCGATATAAAGCGTCTGAACAGCATGTTGCGCGTGCATTTGCTCCTCTCCCCCTTTGATCCCTCGCAGTTTTCACACCAAATGTGAAATTTGACCCGCGGTGGTAAAAGTGATCCACAGTGACCCGGGATATCGCATGTTCTCCTTTTGAAGGTCACCGCAGTGAAGCGCCAATTCTGACAAGCGACTGACCTGCAAAGGGAGCCGAGACGAGCATTGTGCCAGTTCTTATGGCTTCATGCACAAACCAAAGAAAGACCGTTACAGTCTGTGAAAGCCTAATTCAATGACAATGACACTGGCAGGCAACTAAAATATATAGAATTTATTTAAACTCTAGTTCTTTCAGGCTCATGGGCATTTATATAGTTTAGTTTTTATATAGCATTTTTTGTTATTTTGTTTATCATGGGCTACAACATAATTTGTCCAGGCTGTGGGGGGTCGTGGATACATTTTTATATCCTAAGGCAGGAGCACCAGAAAAGGTTTGAGAAACACTGCTCTAATGTATTATTTATTCAACCCCTCTACCGCTGAAATTTTAATGTTACCAAAAAATAACAACAAAAAAGATACACACGATAAATATTGGGCTCCAAAACATACTCTTCCAGCTGTGTACTGAAACATAGGTCGATATAGTAATTGTGACAGGCCTACATTTAAGAGAAGAGTGTTAAGAGAGTTTCTGCGCAACTTTTTCTGAATGAGCCCTCTTGGCGATTTTAAAGTGTCTCTGACAGGTTGAAATACACATTGAACTAAAATGCAGTTAAGATAAATATATTCGAATTTCTACTAAAATCTTTACAAATTTGACCCCAGTTTAGCGGTTTTGTAAGTTTTTAATTTTACTTCCTGGTTGTAAAGTATGACGTCAAACTAGGAAATTACCATAGCAACCATGCTGTACAGTGGCCAAAACTCAGCTAACGTCACAGATTTTGTTCATTTGACAAAGAGAAACACATGTGAACACCTTTATTTTGTTGAATCAATGTTTAAAGGGTCAAAAAAGTAGTTTCTTTTGTGTAAATTATGCATAACCTTTGTCTCCCCAGCGTGATGTCATCAGTTTATTTACTTCCTGTAATTGTCAACAGATTTTTCAACTTTTCTCCACAAATAGCGACTTGATTGGTGTAAAACTATAATTTATATTTACACGAGGTATTAATACACTGAAGAAAGTCAAAATTAGAAAATCATAAAAACCCGTCATACGCACTTTAAACTAGAGATCGGAGATGCGTAGATTGAATAATTGTATAATAGGATGGTTGTTTATGCAAATCTCAAGTATATTGCATATTATAAAACCAAAAAAGCTGCAATATACTGTATATATTGAGTTATATTTCTGCACTTTTCATGTTCATTTTACTGTCCATTTAAAATTTTGTGTGATAGTACTCAAAGCTCAACCAAGATGTTTACATGCACAATTAAATATATTATGGACAAAAAAATGGCTGAAATTTGTCATCCAGCTAATCAAAAAATATTAAAATATTCATTAAATTTACCAATGGAATAAGACTTAATACTTGAACACGATACCTCACTAAGATTGCTTTGACTTTCTATACAAGTCTCCTCGATTAAAACATTTTCAAACCTTTAAACTGACATAGCAGATCAAATAACAACCTGCAAAACTACAAAATGAAATGATTTCTCTTGTATCACTGCCAACGACAAACAACCCACCCACTTCCCCCGTTCCTATTCTTAGTGCAAATTCAATAACATTCATCTCTGTCCCGTCAATGCATTCTTTCCTCTTATTTGTTCAGATGGCTTCTACAGAGGGGATAAGCTGATCAACCTGAAGCTGTTAGCCGACGACGCGCTACAGAAATGCAAGGACAAGTACGTCAGCCGTCTTCTTGGCCCAGGAAGTTTTAGATGAAATGGATGTGATTAGATTCTCTGGCTCTAACGTCTGTGTCGTCTGTGTCCTTGGCCCGTCTCCAGAGGGTTCACGGTGAAGAGGTGCATCATGCTCAAGCACCTGTCCAAAGAAACAGAAGAGGGCTCGCAGTCTCCACCGGCCAAGCGCCCATGCCCAGATCTACAGGTAAAGGAGGGACCCGCTGAAGCTAACATGCTTTTCTTGCTTTTCAGTGGATTTTTAAAAACTTTTTTCTATATTATTTTGTAAAATACAGTGGGGTTCAAAATGCTGTTTTTGTGCATTGTTAATACCAAACCTTAAAGAATTGCCAATAATGCAAAATTCATAATATTTTTCTTATTTCTTATTAAAAGTTAAAGAGGCATACGGTGCAAAATTGACTTTCCGAGCATTAAACTCATCATAAAATTGTTCTCTCATCAAAAACATCCCTGGAGTTGTATTTGGCTTCATTCATGCTGTTTAAAGAAAATTGTTTATGAGGCACTCTTTCCCTGAGCCTCAGAATACTCTCAGTTCCAAATTTTCCAGTAAGTAGAGCTCATAGATTTTAGCAGGTGTTTTTAGGTCCACAGACTCATTATTTCCGCCGTCAAATCCCGATAATTACAACTGCGTGCTTACATCGGCATGTCTGGGGCAAGCTAGCTTTTGTGTTTCTCCCCATGGTAATTCCCTCTGCTGCCAGTAGAACGAGCTCTAACACAAATCGTGATGAAGGAACGCCTGACTGATATAAAGGATTGTGTGCTTTCACTTGATACATTATTTGAGTTCTACCAAATACCAAATAATGCATAATGTGTCCTCTTTTTAAATGTGTTTCCCAGATATATTGCAATTTTTAGTTTTAAAACGTAAAATACGAATGGCAAAGTAATAAAAATAAAAAAACAGGTCTTCTTTAAGTCCAAAAATAATGAAAAACACTTTTTTTTTTCAAGTTTGTGTGAGTTTGTCCATAAAAAATTGTATCTTTTCTATTTTGTTTGTTTGATAGCATTTTTTGTATTTATTTGCAGACTATATTTTTTTTTCTTCACTCCAAATGCTAAGCTATTTAGTTTTGTGTTTCTGATTTGTGAAAAATTTGCATTCACAATTCAAATTTATTCTAGATTAACATTAATTGACCACTGTATTTTACCACATCTCTAATCCAGAGGTGTGTTTAGTTCTATTGTCATCTTCGTTTTTGTAATTTTTTTGCCTTTACCTCGTGTATCTTCAACCCTCACGTGGACTTACTGACAAGAAACTCCCTTTTTACTTTGATTTGAATATTATTTTGAGTAACCATTCGGCCCTCATTAACCTGTGCTCCTCCTCCTTGTTCCCGTGGCAACAGGACAATCAGACAGGCAGAGTAAAGAAAAGGCGGCCGGTCCCCCAGGTATTATAACCCCATAACCACATCTCTGGTTTTGCCTTTTCAACGACGAATTCACTCTGAATTTGCCCTGCACTGCTGCTCTCTCGTAAAATGAACTGACACATTTGTACCTTCTTTAGTGCATGTTTTTCTCACATTACAACACACATGTCCAAAAATGGTTTGAGTAATTCACGTGACTTGGTTCATTTTACAGAAATGGCAGTGTTTTATTCCTGTGATTTCAGACAGTCTGGCAAAACTGAAAGGGTGAGAGAAATTCTTGGTTATGGCAGAGGTTTAGCTTGTTGGATTTAAACAGAGCCATAGTACAAACCAATTTCCATACATTTTGAGATTGGTGCTTCTTCATTAATGACCAGATTTTCAGAAATTGCATTGAACTTTTCACAATATTTAATTTACATATTCAGTTTAAGTTTTTTAGACACGTTTTAAGAGAGAATGTGTCTTTCAAACAAGAATACCGACATTGTAAACACTTTGGAGGTATGGGAACAATCTCTTATATCATGCCCATGACGCTTGCCTTTTCTGTCTGAAATTTGTGGAATAAATGTGTATTTAGTCGTAGTAGTAGCAATAGTAGTGACATTAACCTTTTCTCTTTTGTCTTGTGGCTGTGTCCCGGTTAAAAATACACTCCCGAACCTGCTGTTCTATACAACTTGTGTGTGTTTGCAATAATGTGACAACTCCTCTTCTGAAAAATGAAAGAATCATGGGCCATAGAAACTGTCCCTCGTGTAGTATTTGTCCCTGGATCATATGAGCAAGATAACAGTGTGACACAATCCGACGTTTACATGCACTTTAGAAAAACCGAACCTTTAGCCAAGTCCGATCTGAACAGTTATTTCTACAATACATAAAAACAGAGAACTTGAGGGCTGTGATTTGAATTTCCCAAATCGCATGCTAATTGGAGTACTACAGCCGTACTTTGAGCACGGCTGAATGTATACAACTCTCTCCCGCTCCGAGGCGTTCAGCTGCATGTGGTAAGAAACACATCGGACAACATTGGATGTGTGCTCGCTCGTTTTAGATCACTTGTTTCGTTGTTTCATTTTGGTCTGCTAAACTACCAGAGCTTTGTGTTAATTGGGCTGCAGAATGCAAATAACCTGTGTAGTGCGGTCATAATGGTGGCTTAGTGGTTAGAGCTTTCGCCACACAACAAGAAGGTCCAGGGTTCTGCATCTGGGTGGCGTGGGGCCTTTCTGTGTGGAGTTTGCATGCCTTTCTGCGTAGGTTTACTCCGGGTGCTCTGGTTTCTCCTATCACTAACAACATGTACAATAGGCTCCTCTTCTCTGGAGCCTGGAATCCGCTGAAAAAGTGATGCTAAATCTCAGTGGGACTTTCCTGGTTCAACAAAGGTCAATAATACTAAAATCTCAAACTCTATTAGAAATGAGTGCGATATGGGTGTCATGTATTGCGATAACGATATTATTCCCCCATTTGTCCCTCATTTGCATATAATTTCTTCTCCAGGTATAAAGGATTACAATTAAGTACTCAACTCTTACTTTAAATGTAGTAGCTTAGGTACAAATATACACACATTGAAGACATTTGGAGTGTTAAAACCTGGAGTCCATTACTCTGCAAACCATAAAAATCCATTACTCAGGCTTTTTAAACATTTCAGACATTTTATTCACCTTCATTTCTGTGTGCATGAAATAGTGAAAAAATTGCTGAGGATTTTGAAGCAAGAATTTTAACAATAAAACACTTAAACATTCACTTGCCATCTCTGTAGGTGGCAAAACGGCGCTTTTGGGGGTGAACTTTGAAGGGTGCATCTGATTGGTCAAAAGTAAAAACAAGCTCATGATTCAAAAACAAAAAAATTAATGCATTTAACCAGTAGAAATGATCGCACATCATTGTGATATGCATATCGTGATAATAACAAGTCTGATGATATTTTTTGATGTATTATGCAGCCCTAATACTAAGGAAAAGGCTCAATACTCGATACAGATATTATACCACAATCACTAGTAAACTGCTTTAACACAAAATAAGTATTGCTTAAAAATGCTTAATTACTTTTTAAGATGTTCAGGAAAGGTCTAATTTAGTTGCTCAAATGAATTAGTATTGGTGTTTTGATACAAACCATTCTTCAGCATGTCTCAAAATCAAATGCCTGATTATCTATGTTTGCCAAACGTGTGGCCAGAGCTTTTGCATTTGCAATTACAGCTACAAAGTTTTAGTTTTAACGCTGAATTACCAGACACCCCTAAACATCTCTCAGGTCCCTGTTCTTTGACCTGCATGTAGAGCGGTCTGACAGATTCTTTGGAGACGCCAGACAAAAATCTGTTCAAAATCATCGTCGGAAGTCACCTGTGCAAGTAAACGTAGTGATTGTCCTTCCAACTATTCGCTCTAATATATTCATAACGAAAGCCTTGTGTTGTTGAACATTGGCCCCTGATTCTTTCTCTTACTTTGATATACGGTAAATTATGCCACTGGGCTATGAGCTTTATTGAGTGACTGCCTATGCATTGGCAGTCACTATTTGTTCTTATATTTTCCTGTTTTTCGGCACGTTTCACAGGCCACAGTTTTTAAATTCTTTTAATTTTTTTGTATTTTTCAATAGTCCCTAGTCTTCTAATGTCTGCTATTACTTTTGGTACATGTACCTTTTGTAGTTTTTTCATAATTTGCCGAGCAGTTTTTCCCTATCTTTTACAGTGGGAGCATTTCTGTTGGTCCTCTACAGGAAAGTTTGCTGTTTAAACTGTTTTTGGCGGGAGCACGGTGGCAGAGCGGCTAGAGCTTCTGCCTCCCAATAAGGAGATCGTGGGTTTCGAATCCCGGACCATACCAACATCACACAAATTCAATTGCGCAGTCACTCGCAATAGCTTCAGCTATTGCAACAGCATCTAGTTATATTATTCGTTGTTTACTTTTATCTTATCAAATAACCTTGGCAGTCACGCGTCCTCAAGAGGGTGTCCTTGTCCTATCGGTGTGTTTTTGTACGTGAAATTCAATTGCGTTTCTGCCTTATTTGTTTTTGATAGTGTGTCAATGAGCGTGAAGTGTTTTAAAAAGGCTGAATAGTAATAGAACGATTCAGATTCAGTAGCTTTTTTCAACATTTGAGCAGGAACAGACTTTTACCAGTTCCACTTACTTTCTTTACTACTTATTATTTCCATGTCTTTTAACACTGATTGTCACTAATATTATTTTGTCTGTGTCTGCGCTCACTCTTTTCCAGCCGGTTTGGAGGCATGTTTGTCACACTAACTTTCTTTCTGGCTGGTGTTTTCGAGGCTAGATGCGCTCGTTTGTTCTTTGTTGTTGTTTTTCCCATGCCTGTGAACGGGGGCAGGTTTTCTCAGGCGAGGGCACTTGTGAGTTTTGTCCCTGGTGTGTTTCCCGTAGGTGCCGTGGAACCCGGAGGTGGACCAGTGCTGGCACACGCTGGTGAAAGCCGCCTCGGACCAGTGCGAGCCCGAGTGGTGCGACTCCGAAGACCCTCTGTTTATCCTCTACACCAGCGGCTCCACCGGGAAACCAAAGGTGCAGTCGTTGACTTTTTAGTGAAACTGTCGCACTCTTGATTTGAAATGTGGTACAAAAACGAATGGGGACATACGGCACGTCACTTTAAAGGTGCATTGTGTAGCTTTACTGGTGCACAATCCATCTCCAGCTCGTCTCAGTAAAATTATTGCTTTGCCTCAAATATTACACAGTATAGTATGAACTAGAGCTGGGCAAAATGTAGTAATCACGTTTTTGATTTTGAATTTTTTTCTTCACAATTTTCATTTTTGTTTTTCTTTTTTAAATTTGATATTTTTTATTTTATATTTAAAAACAAGAGAGAGCATACAAAAACAAGACATTCAAGTCTGTCTCAATTTGTCCAAAATCTGTCCAGTTTGTTCAGTTCCAAATTTTGTGCAAATGTTTTTGTTTTGTTTTTTACATTTTTGAATTCATTTTTTGAACGTCAGTTATCGTTATCGGTCCGGTCCATGATTGTCAGTTGAGTTTGCATCATCCATTTGTTCCTGATGACCGTTTTACCTGCTGCCAGAAGTATATTCCAAAGGTATCCATTTATTGAATCCATGGCATGAGTTTTGAGACCTATTTAACACAAAAAATTGCCACATTTCCACCTCCAAATTCCAAACTCTTCTCCAAACCGCATGCTTTTACTGACAGAGGACTGTCTAAACAATTAATCGAGTATCAAAAGTAAAATAATTATGGCTAATTATGTGTATTTGATGAAACACTCTTTTCATCACATGACTTTTGCGTGATCGATACATTGAAAGAATAATAGCAAGAGTAATCTATTACCAAAATGATCGTTATTTGCAGCACTAGTCTGTATAAAGATACACTACATGGAGAGAAAAAATACTGGGCATCTGGTATGTCTGGGCTTTTAATCAAAAGATTGAGAAATCGAGATTTGGTGATGTCTAATCGTCAGTTATTTGTGTGGGGCCTTTTGAATTGCGAGATCCACGTCTACTTCTCTCTATCAGTAAAACGTGGTTTACAATAGGGGTCAAACTTTGGAGGAAGAAATGGTATTATTTCTTGTATTAAACGGCACAGATTAAAGTCCATATGACAGGTTCTCATGATATTCTAATTATGACCTTGTTTGGTGGGAGAGCACCTGAGGTAAGTATTTAGCAAACAAACAAATTTCAGTTTGTGAAGACGTTTTGAAGAATAAACATTGAAAATTACAGGAAGTAGCGTAGTGTAGTTCATATGAATTTTGGCTCTTATTTTCAAAATAGTTGCCAGGTAATAGTTGTGGAATTACCTCTTCCTATGTCATATTTGCCGCTCATGTACAACCAGAAAGTACAGCTATTAACTGTAAGAAAAAAAGTCAAACTGGGGACAAATAGGCAAAAGGTTTATAAAATCTTAAATATAATCATGTTCACTACATTTTAGTAAAATGTGTCCTGTCATTTAGACTAAGTACTAAAAAAGCTTTTTAGTTTTTTAAAAGACTAAATAAAATTCAACCAAAAATTTGAGATCGTTCAATACAAGAAAAAAATCATGATTACTATTATTTTCCATATCGCTCAGCCCTAGTATCAAAAAATGTTGTCCGAGCTTCGATTTGACGAGTTTGTTAACATTTTTCAAATTTTTTCATTTTTCAATTACTAGAACATAATTCTATGCTGGTTAGTGCCTGGAGGTGGCAGAAGCAGATTTAAGGAATCACTAGACACACAAAATATAACTAATATTGATTGGGATTTGATTATATCGAGTACAGAAGAAGGATAATAAATATTTAGATCAAAGAACATACAGGTAAAAGCTTCCAGGTAACAAGAAGCAAGAGGAAGACTTAAGAGGAGGGTTATGGATGTAGAGTCATAAAGTCAGTCAGTGTTAGAGAAGTGGAGGAGTTTTTTTCTAGATTAAGATGCATTCACTTACCCTTTTCTGTCCTCTGTGTCGTGTCCAGGGCGTCCTTCACACTGTGAGCGGCTACATGCTGTACACTGCCACCACCTTCAAACTGGTGTTCGACTATCAGCCCGACGACGTGTACTGGTGCACGGCTGACATCGGCTGGATCACCGGGCACTCCTACATCACATACGGACCCCTGGCCAGCGGAGCCACCAGCGTCCTGGTCAGTACTGCGCGCTAGACACTGCAGCGGGGTCTTTGATCGTGTTTATGTCATTTTATGAGCAATGCAAATGATCATTGTTGGGATATTGATGTTAATTTGGTATTTGTTAGCGATGCACAGTCAGTAGTTGGTTAACAGATTACGTCAATGCTGTGTTTTTTGTTCTTTTAAAAAAAAAAAATTATAAGTGTCATAATTAGGCCACAATGCAATATGAAAGAAAACACAGCAGCATGACAGGAGCAGGTCTTTGAATAGTGCTCAACACGACTGAATGAAGGCTCCTTCGAATGCTGTTTCAACACACTGTTCAGTTCTGATTATGAATAAAACACTCTTACATAAGGAGTCACTGTGTAAAGTCGCTAGCGTTGGCTCCATGCCTAAGCTTGAACAGGTAAAAGAGCGATAGTTTTCTATTTGAGCCAAAAAGCTGAATATTCCAGTCTGTTTTCTTCACTAACATGAAATCCAAGTTAAATAAACCATGTGTTATTATTAGTCCATAAATACTGCCGTGTCACTCAGGTTTGCTCAGTCTTTATGAGCTAAATCCACTAGTTTCAGAAAATATTTTTTCACTCAGAGAAGTCACAGTGGAATGAGTGCACTTGGGTGCCCTCTGGTGGAACACTTGTGTATAGATGTAAATCAAGGCAAATGAAACGTGCCAGTTAACCGGGCAAAATGTTTTCACTTTGTCAAGCATTGGTGACTGAATCGGTTAACCATGTCCACCTCTAGTATTTGTATACATTTCTATTATAGATTTACAAAAACACATTTACAGCATTTCATTTTAGGGCGAGAAGTAATGCAAACAAAAAAACACAAATAAACTTTTCTGGTGGGCAGTCTGTCACCTGTTTGTCTCCACGGAAATGTTAATGCTTTGCCTGGTTTCCCCACTATGGCATTAAACGTATCTATCAAGCATTTATGTAAAGCAACACTATGTAACTTTCTGGAGGTAGAAAGTCAAATTTGTTTCTCTATGTGAAAGTAAATAACTTGAATCCATTTGTCCTTTGTCCTGCCAACTGTACATTCTGTATATAATCTGAGTCAGTCTATCTTAGTCTATTTTATTTTATTCTAATTTTATTTTATGCATGCCTTTTTATATATATCTTATTTTATCCTGCTGTATGTTGCACCTACGCCGAAGCAAATTCCTATGTTTGTGAATTTCACTTACAATGGCAATAAACCGCTTTCTGATTCTGATTTCTGATTCTGATTTATTTAAACGTTACGTTCTTTAGTTTCAGATGCTTTCTTTTTTTCTTTTTTTTTATGCTTTGAAAAACATTCATGCTGTGTCTGGGCTCGCCTCTGCACTGATCTGTAAATTGTTCCTTACTGTGGGACATCCCAGGACAAATAATCACATCTCCATGAAAACAAGCACGTGGCAGACCCCCCTACCAGAAAAGTAACACAGTGCACCTAAATATTCAATCTTTTTAAAATTTGACTCATTAGTCTATGAACTTCTGCCAAGACTAGGAAATAAATGAACAGTAAATAAATCGTCTCCACTTGGCAAAAAGTCATGAAGGCTTTTAATCTGAAGAAATGTCAATGGGTCTTTTCTCCAGAAGGAAATCGGAACCTGGAGCTCTTACCTGTGAGTCATCGTGACCTCTGCCACGTTTTACCGTTTTACAAAGTCGCCTTTATCCAGACATGAGCTAATACTGAGGAGATAAAGATGTATGTCAAGTACTTTGTCAAACCCCACCTCAGTGATATCATCGGCCTGATTTTTGAATTGTGATTTTTTTTTTTTTTTTTTTTTTTTAATGTTTTCTCATTTGTTTTTTAGTTCGAGGGGCTGCCCACTTACCCTGACGTGGGCCGAATGTGGGAGATCGTGGACAAGTATCGCGTGACCAAGTTCTACACTGCCCCCACTGCCATCAGGCTGCTCATGAAGTACGGCAGCGAACCGGTGCAAAAGTGAGTCCTGGTGTGTTGTGTGTTATTTGGCAAATGAACTAGGTTTAAGTGGTTTTATTTAGTTACTTTTACCCTTGTAGTTGAACAACTTTTTTTTTCTAGTACAGATATTTGGCAAAAGCCGCTCTTAAGGGCAAAATGAGACCGCAGAGTGCTGTCTGCATCTAATTATAGAGCGTTTTATTGTCCGAGAACAAGGAAGTGCAGTGTTAGCATGCTAGATGTTGTTAGCCATGACCTCTGAAAGTTGTGAATAAATTAGGATGTTAGGAATACGTGAGAAAGTATAATAAACTCAACAAAATCACAATTTTAGATGGTAAAAATCAGGTACTGCACCTTTTTAACAAAGATTTTGGTAATAAAAGCTTATTCTTTTTCTTGAAATGGAGAAGATTGATTCAAATGGCTCTTAAGATGAAAACGATCACCACAGCAAGTCTGGAATGTTTTGTGAAAAATTGTTTGTGAAAAGTTTGAATGCTTTGCAGAAGTTTTAGTTAAACAGTAATATAGTTTCTTGTAATCATTAGATCTAGTAGTTTGACATTTTATTTAGTGATCATTTACGCGGTCCATTTTGCTGCAGACACAAGCGTGAGTCCCTGAAGGTGCTGGGAACAGTGGGAGAGCCCATCAACCCCGAGGCCTGGCAGTGGTACTACAGCGTGGTCGGAGAGAAGAGGTGCCCCGTTGTCGACACATTCTGGCAAACAGAAACTGTAAGTGACTGGGAGATCTACCTTTAGAGAATGCAGAGATAAACTAACGTAAATTTTCCGTGGAAAAAAAGATGTAGCTGTAACATAGCTGCTGTCTGCCTTTTAAATTATTTTAATATTTGAATATTTCAAAAGGTCTATAGGATAAAATATACTTTCCTGTCTGACAGTTGAGTTCCAGCCTTACATACCATCACAGTCTGTTCTGCATACATATATGTGCATACATGAACCTTTTCTGCCCTCTGGTGGAAGTGATTTGAAATGCTCCTTCACAGTTTGGCTTCACGGGTTTGTTGGAATGAAATGAAGTAATATATCACTTCTAAGAAACTACAAATGCACATTTAAAAATCATAAATCATCCTTTATTGAATGATTGGTGTAATATGCTATAACTACTCTGATATAACCCTAATTAATACAATATATTTATGTTTTCCAGGGAGGGCATGTACTGTCACCGCTTCCCGCAGCTACACCAATGAAACCAGGATCAGCAGTGAGTAAAGATTACAAATTATTCACTAAATTCAAAATATATTCGCACCATTTAACCTGTATTTATTGCTTGTTTCCCCCAAAGACCTTTCCTTTCTTTGGTGTTTTGCCTGCCATCTTAAACGAGTCCGGAGAGGAGCTCGAGGGACCAAGTGAAGGATATCTGGTCAGGAACATTTTACTTTTACAAATACGTACTTATTTATATTTACATATTTTTATAACGCGTAGATCTTTTTCGCGTTTCTTTTGTTAGGTTTTCAAGCAGCCATGGCCCGGTATAATGAGGACAGTGTATGGGAACCAGCAGCGATTTGAAACCACATATTTTAAGAAATTTCCTGGATACTACGTCACAGGAGATGGTATGGAAAGAGTTAAGGCTGTAAAACACAGAAAAAGTGTGTTGTACTTTAGAAAATGATTGTAAATGAATGACATCTTTGCCTTTCAGGATGCAAAAGAGATAAAGACGGTTACTACTGGATCACGGGGAGGATAGACGACATGCTGAATGTATCTGGTAAGGGCCAATCAGGAATAAAAGGAGTTTGAAAACTCCTTTTACCATTAACAGTGAACATTTGATAAGTTAAAATATCTTCTTTTTAAATATGTTATGCATGTTCAAATGCGAACATTGCTGAATTCTGATAAATATAAAATAGAAAATGTAGGCATTTCAAGATTCATTGTGTAGTTTTGAAAAGTCCAGAAGCACTGACATTTTCGAGAACATTTCGAGATACACCGCTTAATATAAAGTTTATATTAGCAAATATTATTTTCTTTTTCTTAGTACTTAACTGTGTCAAATTACAGTATTTCACATGTTACTCTTACATTACCTAAAAGGTATAGACACAATAGTTTTCTGCTTTGTTTGCTTGTTTGTTTGTTTTTTCCCACCCCTGTTCTGATACAAACCACTTTACATTACTTTATGTAACATTACAAAAATAAAAAATACAATTTAATTTGAAGGAGAAACAAAGACATTAAAAATAATAATAAATAACACTCACACAAGCTAATCAAAACATTCAGTTTGTATTTCTGTTGCATCACTTTTGTTTTTTGTAAATTATTTTGTTCACATTTTTCTTCCTTTTCCTTTCTTTTATTATTGCATTCTTATTTTCATCAGATTTGATACCTGTCTTATTTTACTTTAAATTTAGAAAACATTTACATTAATTGCTCATTTCCTTTCCTATTAATCCTCTTTATAGTTAATCTTATGAGACAATATTTCCATTTCTTGTGCCTCTTGTACAAATTCTATCCAATTTTTAGGGCGGGTTAAACTGTCCTCAATACTTCATAATCGACTTTATTGCTGTTATTCTGAAAATCCAAAATAGGGTATTGCTCTCCTCTCTTCATCCTAGGTAGTATTCCTAGAAAATATTCAGAATCACAGGGATAATATACTTGTCTATTTTCAGAAGATTGTATATTACCTACACAATTTCAGAGTTAATAATGACCATCCAAATGGCAATTAGGTTTCAATTTCAGTTCATATTATGATTTTCTAATAAACCCGAGTCTCTTCTCCTCTCCCAGGGCACTTGTTGAGCACAGCGGAGGTGGAGTCAGCCCTGGTGGAGCATGAGTGTGTGGCCGAGGCAGCAGTGGTGGGGCGCCCTCACCCTGTCAAAGGGGAGAGCCTGTACTGCTTTGTGACCCTGACCGAGGACGTGAGCTACAGCCGCACGCTGGAGACCGAGCTCAGGAACATAGGTACAGCACGGTACTGCAGGGCTGGCGGTCACTGGAGAAGGATCTAAATAAGGGTTTCTGTTCACAGTGAGGGAAAAGATCGGTGCCATAGCTACACCAGACTACATCCAGAACGCACCGGGGCTCCCCAAGACGAGATCTGGTTCGTAAAGCTTTGCATTGCTCTTGTAGTTATTGAACAGTGATGTATAGATTAGTGATAGGAAGATTAGCCGAGTGACATCGGCGTACACATGCACGACATGAGTGTGTCTAGATTCATCCAAAGCTGACGCTGTTAATGCTATCACTGACTCCCAGAGCAGCTGAAACACAGACTAAAACGCTCACAGAGGAGACTCTACACATCTTAAAACGGTATTTCTGACAGTCATAGTATTCGTTTTACTCATTGTTGTCTTGGCTGAATCTTAAAAGTTAAGTGGAGCAGGGCTGATGAAACGTTTGTTTGCTGCATATTAAGTACCATGTGTTTCTCTAAGGCTTCCTGTCCTTTTTACTGGCCTCAAACATCAATAATATGAGGAAATACACTGCCTTTAGAAACAGAGCTAAAACGTCACCTAATGTGATGCTCCTTACTGAGTTTAAACATTATTTTATGATATTATGACAAATAATTTGCTTATTTTAACCTAGGTAATAATGTACTATAATTGAAGCCAAATTCAGCATTGCATACATATAGCCTATTGATAAAGGCACAGAATCAGACTAAACTGTATTACTTAAAAAAAGACAACATACAAAATAAGATTTGTGCTTGATATTCATCAGTATCGGAAGTTACAAACAACAAAAAGAATCGGATCTGGAGAAAATGTTTGTGATGCTTCGTGGGTTAGTTCGATACATTTGCAGCGATCCAGTTCATTTAAGATGCATTTCTCACAACCATCCATACGATTCGAATTGAGGTGCCCATTGTATCGGACAGAGATCTGAGATTCCCATCAGTAGTAGACATGCACATGCTTGAAATCCCTGAAAATGCTTGAATTTTGCTTTGTTTTTTTAATTTAGAAAAAAGTGCTTGAAAATGCTGAAATTTAAACTTGACAATCTGTATCCTACGCATTTTGACCGTAAAGAGCATTAGCAGTCCTCAGTGTGTTGTTTTGAAATACTCAGCGGATGGATATGACGCGCGCTGTTGTTATAACGTCATACGCGACCCTTCAAAATAATTTCGACCTCTGTGCATCGTGCCACAACTTTGTCTCAAATGAATTACTTGAACGAGGGCAGTGCTTTTCCTCACAGCACCGGTAGAGCTGTATAATATCATTTTGAAACTTGTTGTCATGGATTAAAATGTTGTTATTGAGTTGACTTAAAGGTGCAATATTGAACTTTTCTGGTGTCTGCTTGTCGCTAATGAGAAAAACAGAACTATTTAATTTCAAACTTTTCGGTGGTCCACAAATATTACCCGCATTCTTAGTATCCTAAATATTTATCACATTTTTTAATATATATATTGTATTGTGATTTTAATGCATCTGTATTGAGGTTGTAATATATTTTTATGTCTGTAAAGCACTTTAAATAGCATTTTATTAAGAATTGTGCTCAACAAGTAAATTCTTTGATTTTTAGTGTTCCAGCCCCTTTAAACTTACCAAGCTTGCATTCAGTTTTTCAATTATGTGTTTTTATTATCATTATAATAATGTCATTAACATACCTGAAAAAACATGCATTTTTGTTTCTGTGAGGTGGTTCGCCTCTCCACAGATCTTACCTGTGACTTGGCCTGTTGGCGCCACCTCCTTGAGTCCATGTGGGCAGATGTTTAAAGTCTATGACAGGTTCTCATCATATTCTAATTCTGACTTAGTTTGGTGGGAGGGCACCTGTGGTAAATATTTATCATAGTTTTACATTTGAGAAGTTGATGTTTGTGAAGAAATCTTGAAACATAAAAGTTCTAAAACTGAATCCTTCTGTGATGTCATCAAAAAGCGACATGCCATTGTGAATAGAGAGACAATTTATACAGAACATATTATTCTGTCAGTTTAAATGATCATTTTACAAACAAAGTTGTTATCAGGTATTATTATTTGTCAAATCATAACTATTGTGTAATTTATATGAATTTTGGCCCTTGTTTTCAAAATGGTTGGTAGGTAACAGTTGTAGAATTACCTCTACTTATGTCATATTTGCTGGTATATTTAACTTTGCATAAACTCAGAATGAAACTGGGGACAAATAGGCAAAAGGTTTAGTAAAATCATAAATATACTCATGCTAATTACATTTTAGTGAAATGTGTCGCCTAACCTGTCATATAGACTTCACTGTCATACTAGGGATTCCAAGCAAAGCAAAAGTAACTCCATTAGGGATGCATGTTTTCATTTTTTTTCTTTAACCGATCATTGGAGCCCTTCACGGTCAATAATCTATCTTGGGTTTTTTTATACTGTACGAGCCATGATAGACGTCAGTGCATTAAGAGAGGCATTTTAACTGTCCATAAACACAATGAATGAACGCTCCAAAATACGCTGTTTTGATGCACTGTTGTAGTAATAATAAACAGTACAGCCCACATGTTATAAAGTTGCGAACATTAGCCACTTACCTTTAGCTTGTGCAGGTAAACGATCTGAGGCAAAAAGCTCCACCAACGTTTTCTCCACCAACGTGAAACCCAGTTAAATACACCATGTCAGATTAATATTAGTTCATAAATACTGCAGTCACCCGGGTCTGCTCTGCTCGGGTCTTTATGGGATAAATCCACTATTTTGGAGTCGTCAGTGAACTTGTTTTCACTCAGAGACATAACATGTGCTTGGGGTGCTCGCTCGGGTGCCCTCTGGTGGCACAATTGTGTATTACCACATGGGTAGGAAATGAAATGGGCAGAAGCTCTTCACTCGGTTAAGCGTTTAGTCACGGCTAATCGGTTAACCGTGAACACCCCTAATCTCCATGGAGACAAACTAGCAGACCCTTCAACAGAAAAGTTACGTATTGCACCTTTTAAGTAGTAGTAAGTAACACGGCTACCAAATCACTTTTTTACCTTCCGTAACTACATTTAGCGACCTTTGTGGTCAAATCTATCTATCTTGTACTATATAATTCTTCACATATAGCTACACAAAGTTATTTTAATTCACCTTTTCATATTTTCCTCCTGTTTTAGGTAAAATCATGCGTCGTGTGCTGAGGAAAATCGCGTGCGGTGAGCGGGACTTAGGAGACATCTCTACACTGGCCGACTCATCTGTGGTGGAGCAGCTTTTCCAGAACCGGTGCTGCACGGCATGATGCCCCCTACTGGACACGCAATGGAACTACAGCTACGCCCCACCGCCGCCCTCAGAACACCCAGAGCAAAGGAGGGGGACTGTCCGGGTCGTTCCTGACCAACACGGACACCCTGTAGCCGTGGTGATGTTCAGAACCGTGTATATTGACTGAAAGCGTTGCCAGCGCTGAGACTGGTATATTACCTATCAACGCAGAAAGGAACAATACTTTGCTGATTTTTAAGTCTACACGTAGGCTTGCAGGCTATTCAGGTTAATGCAATGCAGTGGGATCTGAGAGGAAAACATTACGCTACGGTATTGTGCAAAAGTTTTGAAACATTGAAGCAAAAATGTTTATCTAAAAGGGTTGCTACAGCAAAACGGTTGCATAAAAATTCCTGTCATGACCAGACACACATTTAATGAATTATAAGCAATGTGGACAAGGAGGAAGTGAGGTTTGAACTAGGAGTGGACAATATATCAAATTGTACAAAATATTCTGAATGTTATTTTGTTGAATATCGAGTATATCGTTTATAGGTGAAAATTCCCCCCCAAAAAGCTGATTGTTGACATTTCACATTTGTCTGATAATTAAACTTCAGTTAATATATTTAACCCTCCTGCTATCCTCGGGTCATTTTGACCCCATCTAGTTTTATTTTTGATTTCATCACTATGAAACTTTCGTGGGTGGTCCAAAACCTCACTCAGCATACTATTTATGCATATTTTAAAAATAAAATAAGCAATTTTTTCCTGATATAAAAACATATACTGCTCTTTTTGCATAGCTCAATTGAAGAGCACGAGGGTTAAAGTTGTGTGGATTGACATAATATCGGTAAACTCCAAAAACCCGACATACTCATTTTTGTCAAGATTGCCCACTCCTAGTTTGAACTAGAGTTGTCAAAAAAATTGATAACCAGATATTTATTACTAAAACTAGTATCAAAAATGGATCGATACTCTTCAGAACAGTCGATTACTGACAAAAATCACATGAATAGAACACATTTTGACATTTCTTAAAATAGTTCTAGAAAGATTTTGACCTGCATTAGAACTAGTCTAGTGTTAAAAATGACATTCAGTTGTATTCAATTTTTTCTTTTTATTGTGGTATCAATATTAGTATAGAGTATTTTTTATTAGTATCAAAACATAGTTTGAAACATTAGTTTTGTGAACACTAGTTGGATCTACGTAATCTGGTTACAATGTCACCCGAATGATCATTGATTAATAAAAAAGAAGTAAAAAGTTAATGAACTCCTGTAAAGGCACTGAAGAAATTGCGTTCACTTTTTATAATTTGATGTCATCATTTCAGATGAAGGACAGGGAACTATGTAACTCTTATTGTTCAATCATGAACAATGTCTAAATCAAATTGGTTGTTGGATGGAGAGCATGACACAAAATCTCACACGAATACATTTTAAATGGATAATTGAAACTAGAACTTTTGCACAATTCTGTACAATGAAAGTGGGTACGCTAAGCTATTCTAGCTCGTGGTTCATGCCTAGCGGGACTTTCCTACCCTCTACTTCCTGTTGCAAAACGCCATAGAACTGATGTAAACACTGAAGTTGAGCTTAAAACATTGTACTAGTTTTATTTTTATGTAATTTTTTTAGGGATCTGTGTAGTTTGTCATGTTTTTGTTGCGTTTTTTATTATGAGATTTCTTTTTGTTCATAATGTCAGCCTGTTCAGATTTTATGATGGGGAAGTTATGGTTCAAAAGTTAAATGACCCAAACTTTACAGTATTTTGCCACCTGCCAATGGTTAAGTGTAAGATGTTTACACCTAAAGGGAAGTACATTGTCAATCAGGCCACATGTAGAACAATTATTTGTAGTTAAACTGTGGCATCAGCAAAAATTATTATTTGAAAAGGTGTTTGGTCAAGCTAAAAATGACAGACATAACAATAGCCATAAATCGGGTCAAGAAGTCTATTTTTTGACAATTGAAGCTATTTCTTGATGGCATATTAAACCATGTGCTGTAGACTGTTCTATTACATGAACACAACCTTTTCACAGGTTTCAGAGTGAAAGATTATATAGATAAACAAGTCCTGAAAAGAGCATCCAGAACTGGAAAATGTCACGTGACACGCAACATGAATGAAATGAATTACACATAGCAAACACCAATAGGCTTTTCTTTTAATTATTGGTTATGGTTAATCACACTTTTTAACCCAGATTGCCTTCCTCGATATTGCGCAAAACCGCTACTAAAAATATTTGTACACGCATGTTTGTTTTTTATACAACTTGTTCAGCTTACTCCCATCTTCTCCAAGCGACACAACAATATGACTGTAAAATGCAACCTCTAAAATGTATGATTAAAGGTACTTAAAGGGCAGATATTATGCAGACTTTTTTTTTTTTTTTTAGCTTTTTACCATTGCTCCCTGTCAAAAACATACCTGGAGCTGTAGTTTGATTCATTCACGCTTGTTTACGAGGTCCTCTCCATCTGGGCCTCAGAGAATACTCCGTTTCAAATGTTCCGATTTTGTGACGTCACAGGCAGCGCCCCGAGAAGTCCATAAATCATTCTGACTCATTCCGCCGTCAAACTGCGCGCCAACATTAGCACATCGGAGGAAGCTAGGTTTTGTTTATTTCTCCTCTACCGCTAGTAGACGGAGCGCAAAGACCAAATCCTGACGAGGGAACGCCTAACTAGTAAAAAGTTATGTGCGGTTTTCAGTACACGCGTTTAAATTCTGAAACGTGCGAGGCCAAAGCAAAGGGGCGTGTTTTAACAAGACAAACAACGTGTATAATATGTGTCCTTTTTTAAATATTACAATTGTTCCGTTGATTTTTGGCATAACAGTCGTATCATTTCTCCACTGTTGACCGTTGTATGTAATTGTGCCAACCCATGTCACAGTGAAACCAGCTCAAATCACTGAGGAGTGTCCGAAAGGCGTCTGGAGGTTTGAACGAGTTTGGGTGAAGCGACGAGAGCTTGTTTTTGTTCGTCCGTTTTGTGTTGTTCCAATGCCATATTTGTATCAAAGTGAATGCAAACAACAGTAAAACGACTTAACTACTGCTTGATTGGTCGTCACTCTTTTCCTTTTCTTTATTTTGGTGACATTTTTTGAATCAGATTTAATGTGTATATTCCACAATGAGACAGGAATCAGGAATACATTATCTCCTCTTTCCCCACCCCCTCTTCCCCAAACAACATAACAGTGTAAATCATTTTTAAACAATAATTACAAAATAATCATAATAAATCTGCACTTTCAGTTTGGACGGACGCAAGTGGCAACCAAGGGAAAAGTCTCACTCTAAAATAATACATAAAATAGACTGATTTGTGCACAAAATGTTCAATGTTTATGTGACAACAATGCACAGATTCTCTCGGCAGTCTGTAGTTCACATCAAACTTATTTGCTGTTACCATTCTTTGTGTCTGATGACTGGGTGGGTGGCAAATGAACAGCTGTTTCTCTCGTTTTGAGCGAAGGACACATTTTCAGGCTGATTTTCCTCTACGTTTCAATCGAGTAAAGTCAGCGAAACGTCCCACTGCACCGGAGCGCGGCCAAAATCAGCTTCGTAATTCATACACGTCTGAATAACTGACTTTGTGCGCGTCCAGTCGTAACAGACAGAGTGACTGCATGACTGAGAATTAGAGGAAAATCGGGTTGTAAATGTGTCTTCAGCTCAAGACGAGAGAAACGGCTGTGTATATGCCACCCGGTCAGTCGTCCTACACTCTCACAAGAAGGTCCAGATTCAAATCGTCCATCCATTGTGGCTCGTCCCCTCTCCTTCCGGCACTTTCCCATCTTTACTCACAACTCAATTTCACCTTGCATGAGCTATTTTAGCACATAACCATGACCGATCATTTAGCATATTTAAAATACATGGGGGGTGCACGGCGGCAGAGCGGCTAGAGCTTCTGCCTCTCAATAAGGAGATCGTGGGTTCGAATCCCAGACCACCCCAACATCGTGGTTTCGAATTCTGAACCACCCTAACATCACACGATCTCTCTGGGTGGAGTCTGCATGTCCTCCCCGTGTTACCGTGGGTTCTCTCCGGGTTCTCCGGCTTCCTCCCACCGTCCAAAGACATGACTGTGCAGGTTAATTGACAACTCTAAATTGTCCGTAGTGTATGAATGTGAGAGTGAATGGTTGTCTGTCATTGTCTCTGTCTCTGTGTCAGCCCTGCGACGAGTTGGCCACTGTCCAGGGTGTGCCCCGCCTAAGGCCCAAAGTCACTGGGATAGGCTCCAGTCACCCGCGACCCCTAACAGGAACAAGCGGTAGAAAATGAACGAATGAATGAATGAATGTCCTCATTGACCTCTCCACTCATAACCGTGATTTATATTTTTCCACCAGCTCCTGCCGAGATATAATTCTTCCCATTTTCACTCCATGCATTCCGGGTTACACTTACAAACTGTTCCTTTAATACAAAGACAGTTACTCCATAGTAGAAGTACCTACTAACACCACATGGAGGCACCAAACATCACAATCTAATGACCAACTCAACCCCACCACAACTATCTCACCAAATCTACTTAACAGTCAATGAATACATGGATTGACCGGATAGTACTTCTCTCCTTCCGCATCCATTGACCCGTCCTTTACGATCCAGTGTGCAGTTTTTTTTTTCCCATGGTGCATTGCTGTGAGCCCTGGAGCTCCGCGGCGCTGTGCCAGGCCCAGTGAACGTCAGACAGAGCGGCAGCATTACTCACTACTGTTACGTAAGAATGCAAGGGCGTCTGTGTGAGAGCCGGGTGGAGCTGAGGAGAAGGGGCTTTTGTGTGAACGGGAAAGGGTTAAAACAAGGGCGGAGGGGCTCTTCATTCACCTTGTGTGCTATGAATGGAAATAGAAACGATTAATATAAGTCTGTATGACAGGCAGTGGCGGACCTAGGCATTTAGGGGCCCGAGGCAAAATTAATCCAGGCCCCTCTTCATCAAGTGCAATTTTCAGTAACTTTTAGACGTGTCTTTTGACTAAGGAAGTTTTTGTTTTGCTGGTGACAGGTTCATAGATTTGGGGTGGTAAGTCAACTATTGAAAAATTTTAAATGTTTAAGAAATCGGACCATATTTCCCGTTTGTTGGTGCACTTTAACACATGTTCCAGCTGATTTAAATACATGATTCATTTGTAATTTTATAATGCTATATGTTGTTTATTGTTTAGCTTTATTGGGGCGTTGGAGGTTGCCTGGGCAGAATGAATACATTTAACAATCCAAGACCATTTTTTTCTTGTACACTGCACTTCTTTACTTTACATTATATATATATAGAGAGAGTAGCAACTGTTTCAGCACCTTGCTTTTATGATGATCGCATCTTATCGGGGCCCCTTCAAGTTGGCAATTGTGGCCTGTTGCCTAATGGTAAGTCCGCCACTGATGACAGGTTCCCATGATATTCGTTTTGTGACTTAGTTTGGTGGGAGGGCATCTGTGCTACATATTTATTATAGTTTTGCATCTGTGAAGTTGTATTTTGTAAAAGAATTTTGAAAAATAAAAGTTTAAAGTTACCGGAAGTAGTGCCGAGTTCTAAAACGGAATCCTTCTGTGATGTCATCAAAAATCGACGTATTATTGATAATACGAAGACAATTTACGGACGCGTCCTTTATTTCTCCAACGCAGTTCTGTCGACACTCGATTAGCATAGCCCTAAATTTAACCAAATGATGTGTTCTTAAACCTAACCCTAATCTTACCCTAAATGAAAAAATATCATCTAAAAAATGTATTCTTGCTAGCATAGCCACCAATGCAAAGTAGCGCTCTGTGCCATTAGTGGGTTGGGGAAAAATGAAGCTTTACAGACAACTGACACATTTTTCTGACAGTTTAAACCGTCATTCAACAAAACAAAGATGTAATCAAGTAAAAAAATTTTGTCATATCATAATTATTGTGTTATTTATATGGATTCTGGCCCTTGTTTTCAAAATGGTTGCTAGGTTACAGTTGTAGAATTACCTCATGTTCAACCAGGAAGTATTGACCTTATTCTGCCCCACCCACTTTTGCACTTTTGTTGTAAACACACTTCCGTTTGACGAGAACTCCGTTAAAGCTAATGACGAACGAGGGAAAAGTCTTGCCGCTAAAATGTTACATAAAGTAGATTGATTTGTGTAAAATGTTTAATGAACACGAGCAACAACAAGTCAACAACGCACCGATTTCCTGGTCAGTCTGAAAACGTCTTTTTAGTCCATGTAGAACTTATTTTCTGTTGAGCTCGTCTGCTCCATTTAAACTAATACAACGGAAACAAGACGGCGGCGCGTACGGCAACGTCCGGAATAAGGTGAATAATTCAAAACAATAAGAACACTGTCAAACTGGGGACAAAATGTTTAGTAAAATCTTAAATCATGTTCACTATGCATTGGTGACATATGTGGTTTAACCTGTCAGAGGCACTTTAAGTGTTGAATGTGGAATGGGAATAATTGTTTAAAAATCAATTCATCATTAATATGATAATCATGGCCATCAACATGGTGTCTTCTCCCGTCCCACTCCTCCCACTGGTCAGATGTCTAGCTATGTGTGAGTTGCAGGTGGATTATAAATGCTGAGTTTATAGCACCTAAAAAGAAAAAATATTAAAACATATTTTACAATAAAGTGATGCATTTCACAACATTTATCAGAAGAAACAACCATTCATTTCAGAAACATAGTATAGTTTAAATAAAAGCTTATTTTTCATTGAAAAGGTAAATATGTGATACTATTACAGAAGTCAGTGTCACAGAATGCCATTACAATTATAAGCATTATTATTGTTTTGTGGTTCTAGATGAAGGTACCTATTTATTTGCCTTGATTTAACCAGGTAAAAAAACGAGCTCCTTTTCATGTGTGACTTAAGTGGACTGCAGCGCACACGCTTGGGTTTTTGTCAGACAAAGAATGTTTGCTCTATTTGTTTTAGTTGATTATTGTAAGAGAATCATTCAACGCCTCTATGTTTAGAGGATCAGTTGACAGCCAGAGGTTTGTAGTTTGATCCCTGCTGCTGGCAATGCACCCTGTCTTTTTGTCGTTGTGACCAAGACCTGTCTGTGTGGGATCCGAAATAGGAGATCAGAGAGGCTAAGTGCTTTAAACAGTTGAAGCTAAGTGTTTTCATCGACAAAAAAACTTCAATTTACAGTAAGTCTTGAATCACTTGTGGGTTCACGCCAAAGCAAAAGATGTTTGACCGCTACAAAAGGCTTTTCTTTCTGGCTGTGCATATTCAGGGGTGTTGGACTGAGGGGGGGGGGGGGTAAAGGGTACTGGTTTCCCCCGGGGCCCAGAGCAGGAGTGGGCCCTCAAAAGCATGTGATTTATTTTTTCTTTTTTTGTTTTGTTTTTTCTCAGTTGCATTTTTCTACGCTTTGATCTATTTTTGTTGTCATAAAATGCATTGAGGTTGACAAAAGCATGAGATCTAAGGGCCCCGTCATTGCTCACATATCTAGCTAAGTCGTTCATAAATAAAAGTAGTGATTTTAATTTGCAGTTAGTGTATTTTCTTATTGCAATAATACGTTTCGAGATGTTTGTTTTTACAGTAACCACTAAACCAGTTTCACAAACAGTTGAAACGTGAAAAACAACTACTTCATGTTATCGATCAGTTGTTCAGGTGAAAATGAGACCACAGTGTTTTCTCTGCATCTCTTTATAAAATGTTTTATTCTACGAAAAGCAGGAAGTGCACTGTTAGATTTATTAGTTTGTCAGTGACGGCAAAACTCACTATGGGCTCAGATTCTCCTGAAAAGTGCTTATTAACTCATCACAGTGAATATTTAGGATGCTAGTTCTGTTTTTCACGTTTCAAAACAGTAAAAATCACGTACAGCTCCTTTAAGTTTGTGCCGCCAATCCCAAACTAATAATGATTAAGACAAAAATGTGTGGATTTCTATTTTGGATACTTCTTTCAAAAACAGTAAATCTCCCATTGAGTTCTATAAGCCCTTGTCCACCGTCTGAGATTCTGACGTCATCAAATTCTCAAACGTGACCTACTGTTGTTTCGTGCATCTATTTATTCAAAGTCTGTTTTCGTGTTATTTAGTCAACACCTTACTTTTTGTGTGATATGTGTTATTTTATCATAGTTTAGCAAGTTCTTAGAGTTTGAATTTTAATCACTGACGGTGAACAAAACTTTCTCTGGTTCTGAATCTGTTGAAACTAATTTGAGCAAGTGTCAGTACTTTGGAAATCACATAAACGGAGCACATTTTGACCATCCCGGAATAGTTTAAATATTAAGGAAACTACTATTACTACTTACATTTTATTGTTATTTTGTGTAGAAAATTACATTCTATTATCTATCTTAGATTAATGGAATGGTGTGTTTTCATGTTTGTTTTGATTATTTTAACTAAACATGACATGTTTTTTTGCACAGTTCAATAGGAATGTGCATGTTTGGTTCATTTCTTGAACCCCTGGCTTCTTGTAAATTGTGCAATCCATGTAGATCGCAAATAAAAACAAAACAAATTAACAAAACTATTCTATTATCTAAAACAAGAATGTTTTTTAAATAATCGCGGTATCAAATTTGGTATTGCAGCTTTTTTCTTCCAATCTAAATCAAGCTCACAACACAACTGTCTCCCCATCTAGACAATGTGATACCAAATTAAGAGTCACTCCAGCAGCTCCATTAGCCCGGCCTCGCTTGTCCCGGTGCCACTGGCCTGCTCATTAGTAGCTCAGTACACCACAGTGTCATGACGATGAGCCGTGCTGCTGAGTGGGGATTACCCTGCATGTCCTGTGGGGTATATTTAGCCCTTTTACAGTCGCTGGTGTGTGGTGGTCTGATCCATCCGGGTTAGTGGCACTCTGAAGGATCACGGGTGAGAAAATCCACTCACCGGGTTTCATAACAAAGCATCAGCAGCCAATCAGAGAGGCGCCTGAAAGAGAAACAGTCAATCACAGTGAGGTAATCTGGTGGGGCGGGACAGCTAATGCCACAGTGGGTCAGAGGGGAAAGTATAATAGGAGCAATAGTCATGATATACTGAGGGAATGGAAAAGAATATTGTTTTTGGAAAAATGCATTTTAAAAGTGCACTATGTAACCTTGTCTCCATGGAAATATTATTACTTTGCCTAGATGTTTCACAGCATGGCAGCTGTTTCCTGTTTATCGATGCACGGCTGTCGTTTTAATGTAGCAGGGTGGTCTTATTAGGATGGATTATTTTTAGTTGGAATTATTTCGTTAGCAACGTCACCTGGGTGAAACCAGGACACACTATATTTTCCCCATGCACACACGTTTGTTTGGAATTAACATTAAAGCATTACATGCAGGCCTGTCCACAGAAATATGGGGGCCCAGGGCAAGAAGCCTCACATGGGCCCCCTCTAATATAAATTCATACAAAAGGGTAAAGTTCCTGGGGCCCTAAGACCCAGGACAACAGACCCCTTTGTTCCCCCCATCTACTCCCCTGCTTACATGTGATTTATTATTACCAGCATGACACGGTCACAGTTCACATTTTCAGAAGTTAAGATCCCTTTAATCTGTGTATTTCAGTGTCCTTTGTCCATGGCTCACATTGCCCACCTCACTTGAATTTACCTTTGGACCAAACAATCGCTGCACTGTTCACCATCTGAATGACACTGGGGAGGAGTCCAGAGAGGCCCAAGTGAGTCACAGGCCAAAACCAGGAACACGAGGAGAGACAAAGGGGAGGCTTCCCACATGCAGGAGCCGAGGTAACATCTTTGCAGCGCGCCACTCCAACACGCCCGGGACAGCCCAGCGCTGAGCCACGGATTCCCCATGAAGCCCTGTCCGAAATGACTACGCTTGACACCTTGCAACAGTCATCTTAGTTCACCTAATCGTAGTCGACACGAGGCCTCAGGTCTTGCAGCCATGACAGCACGGCTCCGGCAGAGTGTGACATCAGAGGTCGGAGTTCAGGAGACATTACACCCGATACTGCTACATTCAGATCAAAAATATTACATTTCCAGTGCATAATGCATCTAACATTAGCCAAATCCAGTGTACTACATAAAAAGATGTTAAAATGTGGTGTAGAGGCCCAGAGACGTGAAATAAACACAGAAAATGCTGACGACAACCTGGAAAGTTTCTCGTTTACTCGAGCTGTAGCCACATCTCATGTTTACAAGTATGTGTAAGCGACGTCAGCTGCTCACGTAGCAGAGCCCTGCGAGCCAGGACCTGTGCATGGAAACACATTCCACCATTTACAAAACCACTCCAACGCACTCAAGTCGAAACGTGGCTTAAGAAAGCATATTTTATAAGTTATATTTAATTTTTTTTTTTTTAGGTAACGCTTTATAACTTTATAACTACACTTATAATAGACTTAATAAAGGATGAACAAAGCCTTAATTCATACACTAACTCTTAACACTAAACCTGGAACTTGGCCCCTTCAGGCGTTATAACGTAAGCCTCAAACCTTTCAGTTGCAATAGTAAAAATTCTATAATTGTGGTAGATGGAAACAGACATTTTAAGAGCACTCAAGCTTCAAATACAGGACAATACAAGATTACTATTACTCAGACATGAATGAATACATCTAAATACAACTTTAAGTAAGTTAATGGGGAGGGAAAAACGATTATAAAATGATTAAAAGCTCATAAAAGTTGACTTTACATAGAATGTCCCTTTCACGTAAGACATGTTATATTGATCTTTTGTTTACAATTAGCATGGGCAAATTAATAAGGCAACAACTTAATCCTAAATTTTACCTTAGGGATGGGCGGTGTGTACAAAGGGCAGCCTACTGTCAGTTTGGCAATTTAAAGTGAATTGTGATAAGCCTTTAATAAGTTATCATTTAATCAGTTAACATGTTCTGTGCAGTCAATTCTAACTGATTCAAAATGAGATCATCTCCGGTATTTGCTGAGTAAAGCCTGTAACACTGCAGTTTTGGCTCTTTATTTACATTCTCCGGTGGGCGTGTACAACTGCCCTCTGCGTCCTGACGTCACCCTGCTCCGAGGCCAATCACACGGCGGCTGGGCGTAGAGCGCTCTCTCGCCGGGTAAAAGGGATTTGACAGCGGCTGGTCCCGGAGCTGCTCATCCGTCTGCTAACTCCCTCTGTGCGGGGGACAAAGCCATGGCTGCGGCCGCCACCTGCGAGCCGCCCGGCCCCGTGTGCACCAAGAATAAAGCGCTCTGTGCCCGGGAGCAGAGCCGGAGGAACCGCGAGAACTCAAAACGGAGACAAGCCGCGCTTTTATTCCTCAGTAACATCTCCCTGGACGGACGGCCCGTTCAGAGTAGTCCCCAGAGAGAGAGCGCTATCCCCAGCGTCAGCGTGTCCCCGGATCCCGCCGCCAACCACAACAACACGAGCTACGGGACTTTTACGCATCTAGCTAGTTCAGACGTGCCCAGAGTCCTGAACATACCGCCCATCCTGGTCCTGCCGTCGGACGCAGCGGGTCTGAGCGACGCCGAGCTGCTGCTGCCGCCACCGGGCCGTCGCCGAGGATCGTTCCCATCGCCCGGGGACACCAACCTCCTGTCCCCGTCCCCCTCCAGCGCCAGCCTGCTGCCCTCGCCGCTGCTGGGACCGCGCAAGTCGTCCACGCTGCTGTCGGTGCAGAGCTGCAACTCGGTGTCATCGGAGCCGCGGCAGAGGTGGGAGTTCACTGGGGGTGTCTGGGTCGGATGCTCGTGTTGTTTTGCTGACTTTTGTTGTTTGCGTGAAGCAGAGGTGGGCTGTACTGAGTGGTATTTAGTTACATTAACTTTAGTAACTTATATATATGTAAGACACATCTTTGAGTAGTTGTCAGAAACCATGAGTACTCTATACTCAAAGTTTTGCTTACAAGTGACAAAAGCTTTTTTTTTGCACGGCCCCTTCACATGATTCACATGATTTCCTCATTTTAGTAGCCCTTTGAAAATACAAGCTTTTGTGCATTATGGTATTGTTATTATTGATATATTGCTTGGCTGATATTTCCACTTTTTAGCTTATCACCATTGGCCTTTAAGGGGACATATTATGCAAAATCAACTTTAAGGAGCTTTTTATTTTTTATTCAGGAAAAATGATCAAAATTGGTCCTCCATATCAGTTCAAAAAGGTTATTGGCCATCGGTTTCTCTGAATTCTAAACAATCAGGAAAACAAAAGTATCAGTCTCTATTATTTAAATTTTTGTACTTTACATTAAATCAATTTCAAATAATATGGTATGGCCAGTTACTCTTACTATTATATTTTTTTAAATTAATAATGTATCATATTATTATATATTTATTATAAGTAACTTTACTCCTAATATGAGTACAACTGTTGGCTACTCTACCCACCTCTGACGTAAAGTACCTGTCATGGTTTACTTGATCACTGTCAATGTATTACTAGCACAACGAGCAGTCTTGTCTTACCTCATTTCTAAAATTGTACTTGTGATTTTACGCACATTCTTTGGGGAAGTTGGCAGTGACCCCAGTGATGTGGTTAGACTTCGACATGTGAAAGCTTGTCTTTGTTAAGCTGTGGATGTCTTTGAGTCACTTCGGGTTAACACTTTAAAGGGCCTATGTTGTAAAATGGACCTTTATGACCTTTTAACTGTGCTAATAACTTTGTTATCAGTGTCCCCTCGTTATTGGTTTACTGATTTTACAGAGTTGTGTTTGAATTTGTTGATTTGTGCATGTTTGCGTAATCCTGTATTGTCCTGAATTTGAGGCTTGAGTGCTCAGAAAATTCCTTATCTCACCCACCCCCTATCTCCAGCTACACCCCCATACTTTGTTGCAATGTTTTGAAAAATAAAAGACCATACACATACACATAGGTTAAAAAGGATCAGTAGCAGCTGATGATGATGATTTGTATTTATAGAGTGCTTTTCCACTCACTAACACTCACTAACACTCACTAACAGGCACTCAAAGAGCTTCTTATACAATAACTTATGTGATGAAAAATATGCTTCTTTCTGTGGTGATATATGTGTGATGGTGGCTTTGCTAGAAAAGTTTACTTGACAATATATTTTCACACAGTCAGGTTAAGATTAGGGACAGGTGATTTGGTTAAGTAAAGGACTTTGGGACAAGTTTGCTAATGGGCTCTTGGCAGAACTGTCAAATGTCCCATTTCTATCATTGCTAAGCTGTTTTAGATCAATATTGCAGTTTACAGTGAACAAAATGTAATAAGGTGATATGTTGTAGTGTAAAAAATAAATGTCTTTCATTTTCATTCCTGTCGGGTGTAATAATCTAGGTTTGGCCTTGGTCAGGGTGGCATCACACCTTGGTTTGACCCCAGTTGGGAGCTGATGTGGACATGATTCTGTCTTTAGTCTCAGTTGAGATGTGATGTGGGTGCAAGTGTATTTAGACACTACAGTTGTCCATTTACTAACAGGAAGGTTAGCGCTGCTGTCCCTGTAACATATTGCAATCTATTTCTTTGGGCCAAGCACTTTGGTTCATGTGCACTATATTACTCCAGTGCATTATTATTCATCTATTATGATCATGTTATATATGTGCTCATTAAGAATAGCATTAGATTACGCTGTTATTAGGGTTATATAAGTATTCCTCAAGTATATATATATATTTATTTTGTTGAATAACCGGGTAAACTGTCAAAACATTGATAGAATGATGTTTTTTACTACTGTAGTGTACTTTCAAAAACATGCTATAGTAAGCTCTAGACATATAATCTAAAATGATACGCCTTCAGTGTGATTCAATTACATATTATTTATTGCTTGTTAATCCTTCTCTTCGCTCCTCTTTTGTGCGTGTCAGTGCTTGCCACCATTTACAAACATCTTTCCAAAGCATATTTGGATCTACTTTATAAGGTGGAGTGATTTGAGTGAGAGCTGGAGGCAACAGAGTGACTCATGTTGTCTTACAGTTTATGAACTGTAAATGGAGCTGTGCATTACAGAGCTAACGTCACCTCTGTGTAAGAGCGACTTCATACTCTTATTATAGCCAGTGTTTCCTACCGACGCACAGAACACAACTTAACAATTGAGAGCAATGCACTGAAGTCTACTTAGATAATGATGATGATTACTTTGTGCACTGCAGGCTGCGTAGTGGTTTAAGGCGTTGCTTTTATGTTGTTGTTGGCGTTAATGTTAATGTTAATAATGTTGTTACAAGTTTATTTATTGACCTCGACTGTCATGCTGTCCTACCCAATAAAACCTGCACCCTCCAGATCAGAAAATCTTTCAAAAGTAAAAAGAAAGAAAATATATCACGCAGGGTTGTCAAAGGTATAAAAAATCAGATACTAATCTAAATATGTCACAGGGGCCACATTACATGATAAGATAATATAATGCAATACACAGGATTACACAATTGTTTACAGACATTTATCTTGTATTTCTAAATCCCACATGTGACTCTGTGTTGCTTCAAATTTGCTCATTTCTCAACAGGAACAGGGTAAAACTTTACACCTCATTCCAATAACCTCTCTTTGAGGAGTGTTATATTATTGGTCCGTGCACTTCACTACTTCAGGCGTTGGGCTGCTCTTAGTGCACTGACAGTCACTCCCACCTGTCTCTGAACTGTCAGTTTGCCCATTCCATCCAGTCCTTTGTCTGTTTCTTTGTTGGGAAAAGTTTTAAAATCCCTCTGGAACTGCTGTCTTATTCTTTCCACTCGGTCTGTGGCGTTTGTTATTTGCTGTATCAGTGATAGGTTGCAGTGCATCATGGGAGCTTAAGATGAAATTGTTTCCAACGTGTTGTTGGTGGACCACTATGATAACATTTAGAAATCATGAGACAGACCGGTAGAAATCCTCACAGGGGCTTGATTTGGCCCGCGGGTCGTGCGTTATAACGAGATAAAGCTTGGACGTTTGCTATGATTGGCTTATAAGGTATTTTTTTTAAAATGGATGCCGGTTTGGGACCTGCTACCAGAAAATTGCACTGTTTCAAAGCGCTAATGAGTCAGAACAATTCCTGCACCGTTTTGGTCTGGTTGCTCTGAAACAGACCTGTGTTTGCTTGACACTGTTTTTGTGGTCAGAAAGAGCAGCTCGCCTTCAGACGTGTTAGGTCTCTCTGCATTCTCTGACACAGAAGCTGGTGGTTACATGGTCAGATATGAGGAAGTAACAGCCACAAACTGTCAGCGTGAAACCAATTCGCCGCAATGCACCGGGGAGGTTAGCAGCTGCGTGTGAGGTGAGCTGGGTTAGACGTTTACGCAGAAGATGGAGATGACATGCACCTGCGTTCTCAAACAAAATTTCTATTCCTTCTTATGGATGAATTCATCTTAATTAAAAACATTAAAAACTGAGTCATATATCAGAGTAAAGGGGCCTATACTGTTACATATGCCTTAAAAACTTGGGAAAACATAGTTAATTTTGAACAGCAGTGCAGAGTTATTCCGCACTTCTTAGCATTTTAATTATTCACCACAGTTAGTTCATATACTGTATGTTCTCAAGTCTCAAAGGCCAGACGTGCTGACATCATGGTAAGCTAATTTAAAACTTCCTGGTTCTCTGATGCTTAAAGGCCTTAGATTAGAACTTGATGCAAATGAACAGAGGTCTCACCTTGAAGAGCTGCTTTTACAATATATCTTTACTTGGATTGTTAGCCACTCAGCCAAAGCGCCGCTGAATGTTTTTAACCATCTGTCCCCCCTTTAAAAACGTACACTTTTGTGCTTATAGGGGACATTTTGTGTCTTCTTATACATAAAAAAAAAAAAATCAGACACATATTAAAGACTTTGACCTTTCCCGTATAGTTTTCGAGTGATATTGACAGTTTTTCATGAAATGCACTAGGGCTGCACAATATATTGCAAAAATATTATAATATATCACATTTATTGTTATTGCAACTTGCATATACGCGATCATTTCTAATGGTTAAATGCATTAATCTTGCGTTTCTTGCGCGCCCGAGCTTGTTTTCACTTTATCAAATGGTGAAAGTTGCGCGTCCTCAATACTTGAGTGCTGAACCCAAAAATAAAAACAATTTTGAGATGTTTTAAGGGTTGCACATCATAACTTTGTATAAAAAATTATCAGGACAGAGATACTCACATGTCTTTTTTAATTGATTTTTAGGCTACAACAAAAAGATAAACGCTAACGCGTTTCGGCATAAAGCCTTCTTCAGAGCGCTTACAGTTCTTTGTTGTGGGCTGGCTTTTATAGAGTTCTACCAGGTGGACAGGAGCCCAATTAAGAGTTGGACCAATCATTGTGATGGAAATCATCTCATAATACAGTTAACCCAAAAAACATTTTAAGCTAAAATCATCATTTTACCTCATCATTTACTATGACACCTTTGGTGTCATAGTGTTCAATGTTGAAATCCAATACATTTCTCTTTGAGACAGTTTTTTCAAAATATTTCCTCCTCTAGTGGGCATTGTGACTCTTTCAGTGCCATAAAATCTTAAAGAGGATGGTGATCCATCATTTGCCTCTTTGTAGTGTTTGGCAATAGCGTAATCCATGTTTCCTGTCCTGATGGCTGTTTTGTGTTCTGAAATCCTTTGTTTCAGTTGTCTTTTGGTTTGTCCAACATAGGCTAAGCCACAGGGGCACAGGAGCATGTATACAACGTGTGTGGATTTACAATTAATAAATTGGCCAATTGAAAACTTTCTCCCTGTTTTTACTTTACTTTTACCAATCAGACTCAGATTGTATGTGTTTTTTGTTACAGTTCTTGCTTCAAAATCCTCATAACGTTTTCCAGTATTTCATACAAATATAAATGAAGGTGAATAAAATGTCTGGAAATGTTTCAAATGCCTGAGTAATTTATGTTTATGGTTTGCAGAGTAATGGGCAAATATGTGTGTATATTTGTACCTAAGCTATTGTATTTTAAAGTAAGAGTTGAATACTTAATTGTTATCCTTTATACCTGGAAAAGAAAAGAAGAAAATATGCAAATGAGGAAAAAATATTGAGATAATATCGTTATCTCAACACATGACACTCATATCGCACTAATGTCCCATACCGTGCAGCCCTAAAACGCACACTTTATGCTTAGAAGGCCATTTTGTGTCCTTGAACAGCCATAAAAACTTTTTTTTTTTAACTTGGAAAAACCCTTTATTGTTATGTTCAATGACTTTTCAAAAAATCACTAACGCTAAAAGATTTTCTGTACGTAGCAATTTTCCATAAAAACATACACTTTTATGCTTAGAGAACGTTTTGTATCATCTGCTTTGAATATATTATTGATTAACCGAATAATGTGACAAATGTGGACGCACGCCTTTATTGATTATTGACGTATTATTGATTCAACCCCAGTTATTTAGCCAAGGCCACAGAATACGCTTGCATAGCCTAGCGCTGTCTGTTTACCGAGGGCAAAGGGGCTGGAGCTCTTACTCAGGGCTCGTAAACGTTTCCTTCCCGAGTAGTATCTGTCAGGCTCTGTTTACCCTCGCTGTAACGGGGAACATGTGTGAACCCCTGCCGGCTCCTCACACCGTCACCGCCTCGGAGCCGTCAACTGCTCTGGAGAGGTTTAGCTTAAGCAGGCCCGCCGTCGCACAGTGTTAGTCGCCTGTGTGATAACGTTCCGAGAAGTGCGTTGCTCATTACTCAAGCAGAATGTGTCTTGTAAGGTATCAGGGCAGGGCTATTCGACTTCATTTTCCCGAGTGCCAGATTTTTGGGAGGGCTCTGGCTTCTGGGCCGGAGGTGCACGACGCGCTACCGCTTTTGACCCGATTTGAGGTCGCGCAAAATATCGACAACACTAGATCTCTTTCAGTAATGAGAAAATAACGGCTGCTGTCTGATTTTTTGGGGGGGAATAAATACAAAATTGCCAATCCAGGACTAACTCACAGTCAAACCAAGTCTAAAGAAGAATTAAACAATCAGGACCCAATAAAGTAGTAACGATTATTTTGGTAATCGATTAGTCTGCCAATTATTCTTTTGATTACTCAATTAGTTGTTTAGAACGCGAAAGGCTGGTTTATGAGGTTTTTGCAATATTTAAAGGTCCCATATCATGCAAAATCGACTTTTCAGAGGTTTTAACCTTCCTACAGTGCTATTTGGGCCTCGTATGTTGTGCCCACAGTGGTTTTTTGATTGATTCCCACATGTTTTCACTAGAGAACTGTCTTTTCCGTCCCCCTCGGCTGAGCAGCAGACGGGGGCTCCTCACTAAGATGACGCGGCTTCACCAGGATGACGCGGTGTTTAAGCCACGCCTCCGGGAAGCGCGCAGCCGCAAGAATAAAAACAGCTAATGCTAATGCTACACAGTAATTACACGATGGATACGACAGATCGAAGAGTTAGCTTGTTATTTACCAAACGGCAACGTCCGTCGTCGAGGTACTGGAGCACGTCAAACTCCAGGTCAGATCCAGGACGTAGGACTCAGCACGACGCACCGACAGGAGGATAAAATGTTTATTCCTGTGTTTGTGTATCGCTGTTTACCGGAGCACACGGCGCATGCGCACTATCTCCGCTCTAGGCTTCGCACGAAGTTGGGAGGAGGCGCGCGAGTTGGGCGGGAGGCAGCCTGCTCTCTGGACAGGGGGTTCAGATCTCAGAGGGAGCCGTTTGCTTTTGCAAGGAGGGGGGCCAGTCCAAGAAATGGGTGTTTTTTGGAAACTGTTATGTTATGGATATTGCACAACGCAAAATTTTATCAACAAAGCCCTTAGAATAGACTGTGTAAAGGGCAAAATAGCCTTCTTTAACCAAGAGGAAGCTAAAGAAATGCTACTAAAGAAATGTTTTTTTATATAAAACGCTTAACTTTAAATGTTTCTTGTGTCATTTTATGGTAACCCCGGTGTCGTCTGAGTGATTCTCTCTCTCAGCACACGGCATGTTTGGAGTATAGTTAAAAAAATGATTATTCGATTATTGAATAGTTGTTGTTTATTCAAATAGTCGATTAGTTGCGATTAATTGATTAACCTGTTTGAGCCCTACAGTAATTACACAAGAATTAACCCAGTAAACAAAAGAAAATATACAGTATTATTATCAGGATGGTACAATACTTTTTTTCCCACATATTAACTTTTGTAAAAAATACTTAGAAATGTATTTGTTTGAGATGTACCTATAATTTGTTGTACTTTTCATGATTCTTGCACAGCCCAAAATGACAGCAGCAGTTGGCTCGGAGGGCTTCCCAAAAAATGTCGACAATTGTTGACGATTCGAATCTGAAAGAGCTGGCCTTAAGTGCTTCTCAGGCCAGATCCTTCAGATTGAAAATGACTTTCGGATGGAAGTGGATGAAACGTCTTGGTATTTAAAACCGTGTCCGGATGATACCTTTGAAGCTTTATACTGTTGAGTTTTTCTGTGTCCCCCATTTGTTTTGCTATTTCTGTTGGTTTACGTTTGACCGTCATCACCAGAAGAATATTTATTTTCATTTGCCCACACCTACAAGCACAAGGAGTATAAACTAGGCACTAAATAACTACGCATGTTTTCAGCAAGAATTATATTTATAGTTTATTTTTTGCAATCCAAAACTACAGTATTGAACCAACTGCGGTGAATTTAATAACTATCACACACACCGTTCTTTCCCCACAAATGGAATTCTAATAGAAGAGATTTAGTTTGGATTCAGAACCAAACAAATGAGTCATCTCTCCTTCACTCTTCTATTCACACTCCCATAACACTGCATTGCCTTTTCTTCTTTCGCCTCACAACTACAAATCGTCTGCCGCACAGTTTGCTGGAATCATATTGATCGACAACAAGGTTTAAGCAAGATACTACGCCACCTTATGCAAATTTCTCCATTTATTTGGGCTTTAGAACTGGTGCAAAGACTGCTCAATTATGGAAATTATCAAATATCAGAATTATTTGTGTCCTGATTATGTATCTCAGCAGTCCCATTTACCTTTGAACATGCTCTTGAATACCTTTTCTTTGGCATCTCATGTTTTAGAACTTAAAATAATCTTTTCTAAAGCCACACATGACTTTTCCTGGAGGAAATTAGTTAGCGCTCCGTCTAATAGCTGCAGAGGGAATTACAAAGGCTAGATAAACAAATGTAGCTTGCTCCGATATGCTAATGCTAATGCTGCAGTTGTAATGAACGCAATTTGACAGCGGCAATGCTCAGTCTAGCATTGATTTATGGACTTGAGCTGAGTGATTTCTGAAGCTCAAAGGGAGAGGACCTCATTAACATGATTCACCCAATAATCTGAATGAAGCTAAATACAATTCCAGGTATGTTTTTGATGAGTTAACAATGTTATAACATGGTTAAAAGCTCAAAAAAGTAAAATATGCAATACGTGTCCTTTAAAAATTAAGAAAGCTGTTTTGATGACGTGGTGGTTAATAATGTTCCAGAAACAGAGTTTAAGTATGATCATAGTCTTATGCTCATTACTTATCACCGCTGATTAGCTCTGAGCAAGCTTTCAAACTTTTAATGTACACATTTTTTTGGATAGCTCATGGGAAAAATTAATAGGAAATTTACCTTCAAAACTTCCAAAGTGGTGGCCAGTCACTGTTAAGATCCATTTGAAATAATATTAATACTTGATAAAGTAAAGAAGTTGACATTTTTGATTCATATTCACCTTATTCCGCCCCGTCCCCTTTAGCCTCTTTTCATGTTTATGATTCGCACTCTTGTAGTAAAGGGACTTCTGGTTTGACGCCAACGGTGTCCGCGCAAATGGTGAACAAGGGAAAAGTCTCTCGCTAAAACATTATATAAAGTAGATTGCTTTGTCTAAAATGTTTAATGTTCATGTGCAAAAACAAGTCACAACACACTGATTTCCTGGGCGGCCTGAAAACAGCTTTTTAGTCCGTGTAGAACTTATTTTCTGTTGAGGTCGCCTGCCCCGTGTTAACTACAACGGAAAAAGATGGCGGCGCCCACGACAACTTCTGGAATAAGGTGAATATCCGCATAACTGGAGATAATATATACGGAATAATACTTTTTGTGCTCAGTATTTATTGTCTGTACTAGTGATTTTAGATGAGATTTAGATTTACTGATAAGGAAGGATAAAAAAAATACAACGTGAATGTTGAATTGAGCAAATCACAAAGTTAGAACACACAAAAAGTTTTTTAAAAACAAAAAACATGACACCGAGAGATCAAAACAAAAGAAATTATCCCATTTAATCCAAAGTTAAACCTGAATTGAGCCAGTCACAAAACTGGTAATGTTTTTTTCCACTTTTAAAAAATCAAAACAGAACACAAAAACACACACGAAAAAACATGGCACATAAATTGTCAATCAAATAAATCCATTTTCAAATTGATTCCAAGCGTAATTTATTCTGTTTAACAAATGGATTATAGAATTTTCAATGATATTCAGCATTCTTTATGTTTTTCTTGATTTGTTTTGTCCTGGTTTTGTTTTTAAATGTGCACAAACTAGAGGCTAAACATGAAGTCCAATTCAAGTTATACACATGGCATTATGAATATGAAGTAAATTCATTCGTTTTTCTTACCTGCTCGTCTTATACTGTATACACCGCAGTCATTTCACACAATCAGAATGACTGGAGTCCTACACTATTTTACTGGACACCTTGAAACACTGTCCCGTGTCTGTTTGTTGTGTCGCAGCGGTCTCATTTGGAAACAATCAAATGTTTGTAAAAGAGCTGATTAAAGATGCATGAGTTTGGCCGGAGAGCTCCGCGCTGACTTTCATCTGCTTTCACTCTGACATTTAGTGGACGTGGGCGGAGAGAGCGCACCCTGTCTGGTACCTACAGGAGAGGAGGTGTGAGGCCGTCTGCTTATACAAGCCGCAAGAAAAAGATACACCAGCACCTTGGGAAAAAGTGCAAAAATGTCCAATATTAGAATCTATAGGGTAAGTGTGATAGATTGCTGTAAATAGGTCTGGGCGATATGGGGATAAAAATCGAATCGTGAGCCCATCCCTGTGACAAGCGGTTATTTTTGTGAAATCGTCATATCTGTTCAAACACATTTTTTCTCCTGTTGTTTAGCCTCTGTAGCCGTTGAGCAGATTATTTTATTTACCTCTTACACCTCTTAAGTGCGATAATGCAACTCAGTGCACCAAAACGCAACTAAAAGTGACAAAATGCGTCTAAAAACTACAAAGACGCGATTAAAAGTGACAAAGACGCGACTAAAAGTGACAACGACTCACTGAATTACAACAAACACAACTGAATGTGACAAATAATGTGACTAAAAGCGACAAAATTATGCTTAAAATGTGAATCTGAATAGAAAATCTAATCATAATCGCAAAACTGGTCAGAAAAATCACAATTACATATTTTTTCCTAAATTGTGCAGCTCTATTAAAGGCAATAGAAGAAACAAAGTCATGATAAAATCGAAATCTTTATCTGGCACCAAGAAAATCGTGATTATAATTTTTTGCCATATCGCCCAGCCCTAGCTGTAAACATTGTAAAAAATAATAATAATAATAATACTGAAGACTCAATGACGCTAAAATTGTTTCCCCAATCCCAGTACCTAACGAGATAAAGTGGAAAACCAATGATAAGTGTGTTGCAGTTACAAATTATCCAAAATGTGGCACATATTTTTATTATTTAATGTTTATTCTTGTTATTTGTGTCTAGTTGGTTAATTCTGTGCTGTCCATTTCTTGCGATGTCTTTTTTGCTGCTGCCAAATGTATTCATCTATTGTTTCCATTGCAGGAGGTTTATGTCATTTTTTCAAATTTAAAGTAAAAATATCATGCATTGTTGTATTGTTATTACCCTTTAAACATGCTCTTGAGAACCTTAAATTTGCCATCTCATGTTTTGAAGCAAAAAACAGTTTATTATGGACTAAATGATACACTTGTTTCTCTGCTGTTTGTCCTGGCACTTACTGATTGTATGCAGCCTGTAGATGGCGCCTAATGCTATACACAATTTAGTCATGCAATTAGCTACGGGACTGAGTGAGATGCTAATGTAGCCACGCAGTTCCAGTGATCATGTATAGACGACAAAAATGCTCAGAATGAGTCTGGCGATGATTTAAGGACTTAAAACTGAAGAAGATTCTCGGATAAATGACGTCTAAAATTGGAAAAAAAACATTATTGATTGAGGGAGTTCAACAGGGAGTGCTTTTGACGGTCAGAGAGGAGAGATTTTCAAGCAAACATTCCTTGCGTGAATGCAGCTAAATGCAACTGTTTTTGTTGATGGAACATTGTTAGAACATGGTTAAAAGCTCAAAAAAGTCACTATAGCAGAATATTTGTCCTTTAAAAGTAAATGTCAAAGTTCAAATAACGCATAAAATGAAGTAAATATATAGCACAATGAAAAGATTATTCATTAAAACACGCGTTTTGTAGTGAATCATTCTAGTGCAAATACTGAGCACAAAAAATATTTATCCACCACAAATTGAGCGATTGGTAATTATTGTGACAGGCCTATATCAGACAATATCATAAAGATTAGAGCTGCAAGATTAATCGCAATCGAATTGAAATCGCAATTTGAACGATCGCAGCTGCAAAGTTGCAAAGACTGCAACTATTTAAAGCTGAAGTACCACTAGCACAGCTTTAGAACAGCTTCTTCAGACACAAAAGTGAATCAGGGGTGTTATCCCTGCTTAGCCAATCAGCTCTCATCCCAAAGTGACTCACGGGTAAAAAGAAAGATAAAATGTTGAATAATTAGATAAAGACAGCATGTAGGAGTCTCTCTTTTATTAAGTTATTCTTTTACAACACACTTTCTGGGGGAGAAAAACAAAATGTACTAATTATGAGGAAAGAAAAGTTTAAGCTTTAAGTGACATTCTTGTGCAAACAACAAAAAATCCTGTGTTATTCTTGCTAATCCTGTCTTATTCCAGCTAATCCTCCTTATACCTCTACAAACATGTTCTGAAATTCCTACAAATTCTTTGATTAGTGCATCAGTTCATATTTCAGTCTTCTCCCAAACGAATCCTACAATGAAAACTTAATAGTTTAATAGCAGATCTAATCACAATTGCAATGCTTATCTGAAACATCTCAATTACATATTTTGCCGACATCTTTCAGCTCTATTAAAGATTTTTCCTTTACTGTTCCGAACATGTTTTGTCAGCGTCGCAGTGTGACACGAGCGCGGGTCCCGGTCGGCTCAGAAAGGGATTGAAATCAATTTGTGGGCCCAGACGAGGTGCGGGTTTCTGCGGAAAGAATCTGTTTTTCCTGGACACCGCATTCGTCTGCAGCGGCCGTCTCGTCACACCATCTGCTTTGATGCCACTGGCTCGGTGTTTGTTTTGGTGTGTATCTGTCTAAACATGCCTGTGCAGAAAAACAGTGGTCCTCTCCCCTCCACACCCTTTAAACACAGACAGGAGGTTCTTATTGTACATGTAAACAAGCTGGATCTCTGCATGCTCTTTTCAGTCTGCTGCTTTCTTCGTTCGATGGGAAAAGGAGTAACGACCAGCATGTGACTCACTTATGTAAAGAATGATGTTGCGGTTTATTGGATCGGTATCAGTTATTGTAAGATCAGAACAAGCTTGTGCCTATTTACATTTTGGTTATTGAACAGTTTTTTTAATTAAAGAATGAATGCAAAGGAGTAAATGGGGTCAAAAGGATCCAATATAGGCCTGTTTCAAATTTTTGTGAACTCGCATTTATCGCTTATCATCTCGATTTAAGCCTGTTTTTCCCTCATACCAGGACTTTTTAGAACAGCCTTTTGGAAACGATTTTGTGATTTGAAAATATTGGGAGTTGTAGACGACTAAAGAACGACATGTCCTGCGTCGATTAAAGCTGGAGTAAATGAGTACATGTTGTGTTTTCATAAAGCAGCACTTTATGAAAAAAACTGGAGCTTTTACGTGCTGTCTGCATCGAATAATGAAGTACTTTTCCTTTCGTCATTGCCGATGTAACAGCCAAAAGCAGCGCTCTGATTGGCTGTGCTTGAGGGGGTCGGCATAAGTTTGACTTGTTTGACTACGTGCCAAAGAGACACATTTAAAAACCTATTTCCGGGGTTTTATTGCGAAAATTAGGTACTGCAGCTTTAATCGACTAAATAGGGACGTGACATGGCGCTGGCAGTACAAGTACAAATTGTTTTCATGTTCATATGCCGTTGTGAATAAATCTTTATAATCCTAATTAAAGTCATTTGTTCAGCTTGGACACTACTGATTAACCAATGACAAAAGGATAACAGCCCAAGACCATATGTAGAATTCAAACAAGGTCATAAAGTGATATTATTTATATAGACCAGAGCTATTCAAATTAATTTTCCCGAGAGCCAGATTTTTCAGACTGCCGTCGCCTCTGGGCCGGACAGGACATGTCACCTCATAACACAATTTGGAGTTGCATATACTATACTAAACACTTGATCTATTTGAGTAATATTAAAATAACACTGCTAGATTAGATTTTTGTGGAAAAACTATAAAAATAGAGAAGGCTTTACCAGATTTGCCACTCCAGTACTGAACCAAAACTAAACTTAGTAGGACAAGACTATTGATAGGCTACTAACTGGGACTGAACCAGGCCCAAACCTAGTCTGAAGCTGAATTAAATACGGAATAACCAGGTTTGAACTCGTACTAACCCAAAATGAAACTGGAAGATGGAAGATGAGTTGTGGGCCGGATCAGATCATTTGGTGCGCCTGATCTTGCCCCCGGGCCTTAAGTTGAATAGCCTTGATATTGACCTTATTCTGCCCCGCCTTTTGTTGTAAACGCACTCCCGTTTGACAAGAACTCCATTAAAGCTAATGACGAACGAGGGAAAAGTCTTGCCGCTAAAATGTTACATAAAGTAGGTTGATTTGTGTAAAATGTTTAATGAACACGAGCAACAACAAGTCAACAACGCACAGATTTCCTGGTCAGTCTGAAAACGTCTTTTTAGTCCGAGTAGAACTTATTTTCTGTTGAGCTCGTCTGCTCCATGTAAACTAATACAACGGAAACAAGACAGCGGGGCGTACAGCAACTTCCGGAATAAGGTGAATAGACCCTTCCAGGAGTGATGCAAGAACCAGGATCTGCACGCAGCCTGGTTCTACGTGGTTTTGTCATTTGGAGAAAGCGCAGACACATGGTTTTATATGGTTTTTAGGTTCATCACATTTGCCAGTGAGTAATGACTGTCAATATCACTGAACTTCAACCTTTTCAGTCATTGATTTTTTACCGCTTGTTCCCGTTAGGGGTCGCAGGTGACTGGAGCCTATCCCAGTGACTTTGGGCCTTAGGCGGGGTACACCCTGGACAGTGGCCAACTCGTCGCAGAGTTAACACAGAGACATGGACAAGGACAGACAACCATTCACTCTCACATTCATTCATTAACTTCAACCTCTAGTTTCCAAAGTCCACTTATTACTGTAGGATTTGTGGTACTTGGCGAAACAAAACATACATTTTATTGTCAACCTGTTGTGGCCTGTTGTGTTTTTGGCGCATTATTGTCCAGAACAACGTTAGATTTAACAAATGTTTAGTTCGAGGTTGTTAGCATGTAACATGTGTTCCATATGTCCGCACAGAACTGGGAAAAAGATCTTTTTCTCACGCTGCTCCCACTTCATGGAACACACTGCAAAAAAGCTGGAAGCTCCCTGAACTTATCTCTTTAAATGATTTTAAAGCCAGACTGAGAGCACTTGAGGTCAACTCGTTTAATTGTAACTGTTTTTTATAATTGTATGTAATTTTATTTGTTGTCTATGTCTAGAACTTTTTGCTGCTTCTTGGCCAGGACTCCCTTGTAAAAGAGGTTTTTAATCTCAATGGGACTTTCCTGGTTAAATAAAGGTTAAATAAAATAAAATAAAAATGTACACTAATATCATTGCTAACAGTAGCAGTCTACACAAAACACTTCTACACGTGATGTTTTCCACAGAGGCTCTGGTGTTTCTCACTTGTGGTCGAGTGGTTCTCAGCCGCCAAAACCACCCTGGATTTTAATAGTTTGTGATGTTTGGAGGCTAATGCTAACTCCCTCATTGAAAATGCATTAGCGCTAAAACATTGATTGGCACCCGGCTAATGAAACTCAGCGCTTTGTTTACGAACGCAGGAAGGGTCTATAGTACAATATGGATTTTTCTCAGTATTGCCCCACTCTTGAGCCACCAACTGAAAGTCACTCATATCCGGCAATGGAGAGACTGATTCTGCTGCGGTGCTAATGTCACGGCAGGCTGAAGAAGACAAGCGTCCTTTGGAATGTCTTGGGAGATGGTCGGCCGGCAGGCAAAGTTAGCAGGCTGTGATCGGCTGACAGTGACTGACATGAGGCGACAGGAGGTAAGCTTTGGCTAATGACCCCGCTCTGACCCGCTGACCTTTTGTTAGTGAGTCCAGAGTTAGCGATCTCCTTCTCTACAGACACCTGACCACACACAACCTCACACGACCTCACACACACACACACACACACACACACACATAGACACAGACAGGCGTAATCTTTCACTTCCTGTTTGCACAATTCTTTGACATTTAACTATGTCTTAGCAGTTGAAATCAGCCGCCCACTCACTAAGGAAAAGATACGCAGTTCGTGTTTTCTCAAAATGTGCATCTATCCAAGTAAAACAATGTGTCTATTGTACCATTATTTTCTAATAAGAGAAAAAACATGTGACTAAATATTATGTCAGTGTATTTATTTATTGACTTTACTTTGCAGACACAGCAAAAAAAGGCACACACAAAAAATCAGCTCGTCTCCATGGAGAGGTTACTGTTTTGTCTGAATTAAACCGATCTATCTTGCATGTACTCCACTACAAGTGCTTTTTAATGTAAAAATAACTTGACTTTGCCCACACTTGTTTGTCTCTATGGCGATGGATTAGTTCAGTGCCTTACTGTGGAACATTACTGGCAGGCCCTACACCAGTGTGCACCTTAATATTAAATGAATATGCATAGTATTTGCTGTTGTGCAATTTTCTACCTTACAGCCAATGTAGATGACAATGATATTACAACATATCATTGTCAATCAAATATAACAAATCTCTTCTTAATTAAAATCTAAACCGTTGTTGAATTATACTTTTCAATCATCAGACCGAGCTCAGCAATTCCAAATAGTTCTAAGTTTGAGTTGCTGTGAGACGTGGCTAAAGCTAGAGTAAACAGGAAAAAATAACTTCCGGTTCATCGACAGCTTCTGCTTTTATTTCATTTCTCTGCACCTCTAAACTGTGTTTTAACATCTCCTTATGTAATGCATTGAGTTTGGATAGAGTTAGATGCATTATACACTGGAAATAAGTGATTTTCAATGAAGTGTCGTGCATAGATAAACAAGAAACAGCCATCATTAACATATAAATTAGCATTACTGGAAATATGGCACTTCATTACAAGATCAAGTCAGTGTTTGATGAGAAAATATTATGAAAAAATGAAAAAAGGATCTGCACAGCAGTTAGCGCTGTGCAGGGTTTTTTTGTTTTGTTTTTTTTCTTCATGTTTTCACTTTGATTCAAGTTCAGGACCCTGTATTTTGGATGTGCGTGTCTTCTTCTACATTACTGGTGAGAAACTATTCTTTTCTGTTTATTTCAGCATTTTGCCGTCTTGTTTTCACCTGAGTCTGTGCACTTTTGTCCAGTCATCACATTCTGGTTAGCTTAAAGGGCCTGTACCTGATGTTGAACCGTGAGACCGGAACATGTTTTTTGTCTGAACCGTTAGCCCCGCCCACATAGTCCTTCCTTTCACTCAGTATTGCACCATGACTCAGAGACGACTGTCTGGAATGGTCTTATGCAGTTGTTTGCATGTAGTTCCTCTTACTCTTTTTACAATTAGCTTTTAGCACTTTTGAAGCTGCACCATGACAGAAAATCACACGTCTGGGATAGTATCAAACAGTATATAATGTGCCTGATTGGCCGACAAGAGGTGACCCTGCACTTTTTTTTTTGTTTTTTCCAAACAAAGTGCGTTTATATTATTATGCACAGATTATACATTACAAATCCAACGTCTTTCCATGAAGTTGCTTCTTCTATCAAATTATGTGTAATGTAAAGAGAATAATCTTAACTAGAGTAAATAAAAATCAGGTACAGGGCCTTTAAGTGTTCCAGGAGCCAAAGAGAGCTAGACCGCTTTGGAAGCCTTTAGACTAGGACTAGGGATGGGACAATAAACAATAATACCGTTTATCGTGATTAAAAAGGGAAGACAGTAACGGTTTGTGCTATATTTCGTATAATCGTGATAATCACCAATAAAGATAATCGTCATTTTGTCACCAGATTGTGCAGAAAAGAAGCATTTTACCCATTATGTTCTCCTCTAGATTGTTTTTGTCTCCTCTTAAAATAAAGTACAAATATGTCGGAACTTATTTATGATGAGAAAGTCTTTATCGCTTTTATACTGTCAGCAATTTTAATAACTATCGTGATATTATCGTTAATTGCAATTATTTTGGTCATAATAATTGTGACACGAAATTTCAATATCGTCCCATGCCTGACTAGAAAATTATTATAATCCGAGTCAAAACTGCAATTAGCAAATCGTAACGGCTTTCATCATTTCCTCCACAAACAACAAAATATCCCATCTTATTCTACATAAAAACTGCACAGATCTGTACAAATATGTTCTAAAATACATGTGATTCTTTTACTAGTTTGTCAGTTCATACTCATTTCAATATTTACGTCTATTCTTTGTACAATGATTCCTTAATATTTTTCTTCGTGTAACCCAACCAATGACCAAATAATCTCCCAAATCAATGAAGTCCAAATCTTTGCTTTGATGCACATATGGGGAGTGTAATCTGGTGATGTAAGCGTGCGCCGCTAGCTAACTGCTGTGTAATCTGTAATCCCTGGACATTAGCCCGTGCGGTGAGTGGACACATTGTACTGACACTATACTGCGCGCGTGCGTTTGTGTGCGTTTGTGTGCCGGGGATTACAATGTGGAGGAATTAAAGTCACCAACTGCAGGAGAAAGATTGGAAAACATCACAAGAAACTGGGTTAAAGGGAACGGCCGCGGAAACTAGGATTCACAACGTGCATCTAGCAGTGGGCCTTGTTGACGAAAACGAATACCTCGATATTTTGAATGCATCAGTATTGTAGAGACAAAAGGAATGTGCTAGAATGTGGCTGTAAATGTCCAGGTTGAGATTCAAGTATCGTATAATAATAGTTTAATAGTTTAAATGTTGGATGATGTACTCAATATTCTAATAGAGCATTTTTCCAAAACAACAATTGCGATAGTATCAGTTTTTTCTTTATATGGATCACATCGCCAGTGTTATGCGCGATTTTTTTTCCTCATTACATATTTTTCTTTTCCTGGTATAAAGGAAAACCATGAAGTACTCAACTCTTACTTTAAAATATAGTATCTTAGGTACACCAGTTGGAGTAGGTCTGGGTGATACGGTGATAAAAATCGAATCGTGAGCTCGTCCCTTTGACAATCTGCTATTTTTGTGAAATCGACGTGTGGTGATTCATTGTTTTTCTGTCTTTAATGCAGCTGTCTATTCAAACACACTTTTTCTCCTGTTGTTTAGCCGCTGAGCAGATGACTTTATTTACCTCTTATAGACAGGGGCTGCACAATTTAACGAAATCGACACAAAAAGCAATAAAAAAGCGCAACCAAAAGTTATAAAAATGCGCTCAAAAGCAACCAAAACGCAACTGCAAACAAGAAACACAACTCAAGAGCGACAAAAACGTGACAAAAAACGACAAAGACTCATTTAAAAATGACAAACACAACTGACAAAACATGACAAAAACTAAAAAGCAACAGAACAGAATCTTATTATTCGAACCTAAATTGCAATTCTAACCTTAATCGCACTGATCAGAAAAATAACTATTAGATATTTTTCCTAAATCGTGCAGCTCGATTAAAGGCAATAGAAAAAAAAAAACAAGTGAACATGAATCGTGATAAAATCGAAATCATGATCTGGCCCCAAGGAAATCGTTATAATAATTTTTTGTCATTGCCCAGCTCTACATTGGAGTGTTAAAACTTGGAGTTGCTTTGTCCATTACTCTGCAAACCATAAAAATACATTACTTAGGCATTTTATTCACTTTCATATATGTGTACGAAATAATGAAAAAAGTTAAGAGGATTTTGACAAAAAACACTTAAACATTTACTGTTTCTGTACTTGGCAAAATGACGCTTTTGGGGGTGAACATTAAAGGGTGCGTCTGATTGGTCAAAAGTAAAAACAACCTCAGCCATTTGAAATTATCGTGCATCTTTGCAATATGCATATCACGATAAAAACACATGCGGTAACAATATTTTAGATATATTGTGCAGCCCTAATGTCTCTTATTTAATATCAGGTTATAGTTAGTAAAACATATAATAAGACATGGAGTCACAAACTAATCTTGAGCCAAAACAGGCCTTTTCAAGGATACATAAAATGGAGGGGTTGGGCATGCAGTAGGGCTGGGTGATATGGCAAAAAAAAATATTTTGACGATTTTCTTGGGGCCAGATCATGATTTCTATTTTATCACGGTTCGTGTTCACTTTGTATTTTTCTATAGTCTATCATAGAGCTGCACGATTTAGGAAAAATATCTAATATGGTTTTTCTGACCAGTGCGACCGCTGTTAGATTTGCAATTTATGTTTTAATAATAGGATTCTGGGTAAATACACATCTTGAACACAATTGTATCACTTTAAGTCACGTCCTTGTAGTTTTTAGTTGCGTTTTTGTCACTTTTAGTCACTTTTTGGTGCATTGAGTCGCGTTTGTTGTTTGAAGGTGCGTTTCTGCCGCCTTTAAACACATTTTTATCGCTTTTGGTTGCGCTTTTGTCGCTTGTTTCAGAACATGTTTGTACTAATCCAAACTACAGTGTCAGCAGTTTTCATTCAAATCAAAGCAACACATTTAGTTGTTTTGTGGAAGAAATTATTGCACTTCAAAAATTGCAGCCTTTGTTATTTGCATCCATTGAAATTGTGATTTTGTGTCGATTTCGTTGAATTGTGCAGCCATAGCCTTTAAGAGGTAATAAAGTAATCTGCTCAGAGGCTTCAGAGGCTAAACAACAGGAGAAAAAGTGTGTTTGAACAGACATTAAAGAGACAAACAATGAATCACGATTCAACGATTTCACAAAAATAGCAGATTGTCACAGGGACCAGCTCACAATTCGATCTTTATCCCCGTATCGCCCAGTCCTAGCATACAGTTTTGCCAAAAGAACAACAATTTGAATATAACTACAACTATTATTTTGTTAATATTTTTGTTAAAATTGTCTTGAATGGCTAAATTAGTTGACAGCTACTACAGTAAGCGAATAGTTACGATTAATCGATTACCTTGTTTCAGCCATGAATATAAAAAAAAAAAACGGCCTGACCTAACAATCTGTTTTGAAACTGGAAAGAAACTGAAAATCTAATCTAAAAAATAGAAGTGGCTTTGGTGTAAAACGTAGTATACCGAGTCCACAGGGTTTGTTTCGATCAATAGATACTAGGTCTGCAACAAGTTAATGGATTAATCGCAACTGATCGAAATGTCTGTCAACTAATTAAGTAATCAAATAATCGTTAAATGGTCTAAACAGAGCTTTCAAAATATGCCGTGAGCTGAGGAAAGAAGTTTTATGACTCAAATTGAACCACAACTGAATGAACAAATGAAAATGATACAGAAAATGTGTAAATTCACTGATATTTGTTGAAAACACTCCATAAAAGTACTAAACCAAGATCCTCAAACAGCATCACTTCAGCTGCATCTGGGTCAGATTTAGTTTCAATCTTTTCATTACGTGACTTTTGCGTTCCAAACAATGAATATATTAGGGTTATATTAGGTCAACTAATGATTATTTTGGTAATTGATTAGTCTGGCAATTATTCTTTCAATTAATCGATTAGTTGCTTAGATCGAAAAAGGCCGGTGAATATGAGAGTTTTACATTGTTCAACTGAGAGGAAGCTAAAGTAATACTGCTTGAGAATGTTGTCCCAGAGTAGATGCGAAAATGGGTTTTTCGATAAAAACACTAACTTTACATGTTTCTTGCGTTATTTTGTGGTAATTCCTGCTCCGACTGAGTGATAAAACCTTCTCTCTCAGCACCTGAAAGTCTTGGAGGTTGTGTATAGTTCAAAAAAACGATTATTTGATTATCATATGTTAGTTGCGATTGAGCGATTCAGTTGTTTCAGTCCTACACTAACTACACTAACTGATTGACAAAATGATGAATAAATAATAAATACATTGAATATTCGCTTCCACACACACTTTTGATCATTTATTTCTCGTAATAAATCAAAGCATTTAGGCGACAGTTCTATTAACTTTCTGTGAGGTTATACGTCAACAATGAACTCATACTAATACCGTAAAATTCTGACTATTGAGCGCACCTGAGTATAAGCCGCACCAGTCATATTTACAAAGAAAAATAAACTTATATACAGGCCGCACCGGTATATAAGCCGCAGGTGTCCACGTTGGACCATGAGAAATTTACACAGGAGGATGGAAAATGCAAAGTTTTAATTGAACACTTGCCTTTTTCCAAACTGTACCTGTAACACGGCAGCGCACTAAGTCCGCTCTTCACTCGGCGCCTCCGACGTCTCACCATCGATTCACTGATGACGAGCTCACGTGCAACAGCTCTATTTCCTTCTTTGGCTCCACATCGATTGCGTTTAACTTAAAAGCTGAATCATATGCATTTCTTTGTGTGTTTTCTGTGATGACGGTGCGCGCACGATGCAAACTGACCGTTCAAAACACAATCAAACTAGCGTAGTCCTCCGCGCACTATTTCTTTCACCGGTCTGTCCAACTCTTGCGCTTCCTGCTAGAGCGCCCCTAGAGGCCGTTCCCGTAAAAATACATTAATTAGCCGCATCGCTGTATACGCCGCAGGGTTGAAATCATGCGAAAAAGTGGCGTCTTATAGTCCGAGCTTTACGGTACACACGTTTTCTCCTTTAAAATCCATCTATCTACCACAAAAAAGAAATAACTTCATTCTAGCCACAAAAAAACAAGTTGGTTTTGGGAGCGCTTGGTGACCACGAGAGAGGTGTGAAGTGGCTGTGATTATGAGCTCAATAATCCGAGATGGTGTGGGCCGACTGTACCCTGACACGGTTTCCTCCACAGACTGTGACTCAGAACAAGCAGACAAATGGTGCCTTGCTCTTTTATAGAATATATCTTATTGTCCACAACAGCCTAGATCTGGATTTTGATTTAATTTGATTTTTTTTTTTTACAACTCATACGCTTTATTAACTTTGTGTTGTCTTTCAGGATTAGGAAAGCCATCTGCAAGTTTACACCGTGAAAGACAAACTGGATTAGGAATATTCATCTGTAGAATCATTAAGGTCAAGGCAAGGTTACAGGTCAGATCTATGGAGAGGTGAACCCACTCACAGTAAGAATGCATGTAATTTAAGCTTTTAATAATTGAATAAATGCAACCAAGTTAACGCTATATTGTGAAGAATTCGAAGAAAAGCAATAACGTCTGTAATTCACCTTTTAATATAGTTGTTATAGTATAATTTGAGGCAGAAAAAACACACACTTTTGTAAGTTTTTGGCTTTATAGATGACATTAATGCAGAGAATGATAGATTTGTTAGGAACTTAACTTCTTCTGGTGACTAACGCTGGTGATATTGGTGTATTTAGGGCTCCTCTGTTATAGAAAAAATGATAATCACAGTTATTCGATTTATAATTGAAATCACGATTATATGTATGGGACTAACACATCAGAAAACGTTATTCATATCTTACAACAGCAGTCCCTTGACCTTTAGTTTTTCCCCTCTTCGTCTCTAAGAGAAATACATTGTACAAATGTGTTTCATTTCAGATGAGCTTCTTCTGGTCTGAGAAGGTTAGCCCCGCCCCCGTGAGTGCCAGGATGAAAGGGCAGCGGCCAAACTGTATGCAAACGCCATGCAAACACTGAAATCTACACGCATCCCACAAGAGGTCGTGACCGTTTTAGGAGAGCGATGTTCATATACGATCAGTGCTCAGAGACAAAGACCAACAGTGAATAACGAAACAACGATTTCACAAAAACAGCAGATTGTCACAAGGACGAGCTCACGATTCAGTTTTTATCACCGTATCGACCAACCGACTTTCGACTTTTATCGACTTTTTCTTTTTAGGCTGTAAGGTAGAGCTGGGTGATATGACAAAAAATGATTATCACGATTTCCTTGGGGCCTGATCATGATTTTGATTTTATCACGATTAATGTTCACTTTTTCCTTTAAGAGAGCTGCGCAATTTAGGAAAAATATCTAATTGTGATTTTTCTGATCAGTGCGATTAAGATTAGATTCGCGATTTCTGTTTGAATAATAAGATTCTGTTTTGTTGCTTTTTAGTTTTTGTCACGTTCAGTTGTGTTATGTTTAAATGAGTCTTTGTCGCTTTTTGTCACGTTTTTTGTCACTTTTTTGTCGCGCTTGAGTTGTGTTTCTTGTTTGCAGGAGCGTTTTGGTTGCTTTTGAGCGCATTTTCATCGCTTTTGGTCGTGCTTTTTTTTTCTTTTTGTGTCGATTTCGATGAATTGTGCAGCCCTTGTCTATAAGAGGTAAATAACGTCATCTGCTCAGAGACTACAGAGGCTAAACAACGGGAGAAAAAGTGTGTTTGAACAGACAGATGCATTAAAGAGACAAACAATGAATCACGATACGTCGATTTTACAAAAATAGCAGATTGTCACAGGGACGAGCTCATGTTTCAATTTTGATCACCGCATCGACCAACCCTATTGTAGACTTTTTCTTTTTAGGCTGTAACGTAGAGCTGGGTGATATGACAAAAAATGATTATCACAATTTCCTTGGGGCCAGATCATGATTTCGATTTTATCACAATTCATATTCACTTTGTTTTTTTCTATTGCCTTTAATAGGAAAAATGTAGGAAAAATTTATAATTGTGATTTTTCTGACCTGTGCGATTGTGATTAGATTTGCGATTTAGGTTTGAATAATAGTTTTGTTTTGTTACTTTTTAGTTTTTGTCACGTTCAGTTCTGTTTGTCATATTTAAATGAGTCTGTCGTTTTTTTGTCACGTTTTTTGTCATGTTTTTGTCACTCTTGTGTTTCTTGTTTTCAGGAGCGTTTTGGTTGCTTTTGAGCGCATTTTTATCGCTTTTGGTCGCGCTTTTTTTGCTTTTTGTGTCGATTTCGTTGAATTGTGAAACCCCTGTCTATTAGAGGTAAATAAAGTTATCTGCTCAGAGACTACAGAGGCTAAACAACAGGAGAAAAGTGTGTTTGAACAGACAGCTGCATTAAAGAGACAAACAGTCAATCACGATTTCACAAAAACAGCAGATTGTCACAGGGACGAGCTCACGATTCGATTTTTATCACCACATCACCCAGACCTAATGTAACGGCTCTTTTACATTCTAGACACTCACTGCCAAATGTTGCGACGTTAACATAGAATCTATCACATCTTCTTGGACACAAAAAGATGACAGAACATTACATACATCTTTAAATAGTCTTGCCTGTCGGTTCCATATCCCATGTTCATTTATAGTGTATTATTCCACCTAAACATCCTCAAACTGTTGCCGTTCAGCGTCCGTCGTTCGGAGCACACAGGGCTCACAGTATTTTCCATTCCCACAGTGAGCCGGTTCCCATGCAGCGTCTGGTTCTCAGGAAAGACTGGGTTGAGATAATGAGTCAGATCCCCAACTTAGATACTGCACTGGTTTGAACTGGACTCATGCTCAGATATGTGCTGTTTACCAACGCTCGGAAACGTCGCGTCTCTCTTCAGCCGTTTGCTAATTGGAGCCTTTGTAGTTAAGTAGATGTCAACTTCAAGGAACTCAATTTTACAACTCTTTGTGTTATTGTAATAATTCTAATAAATATTGTACGTGGAATATGTGAGAAAGTGAGAACTCATTTTGTAACACTGCAAACTATTTACAATGAACTAGTTTTTCTCATTTTTAAGACGGTAAAAATAATGTAATAATGCATTTTTTCTCAGCTGTCTATAATGACACTGACTGAGTGCATCCAGCCAGTAGATGGCGCCAAGCGCTTACACAATTTAGTTATGTTATCTCTTCAAGCAATGCTCAAAACAGAGTGAATGCAGCTGAATGCTACTTTGGCCCTGATGAAGACCGCCACGGTCGAAACGCATTGGCGTCCCTGTCCACAATAAAGGACTTTTAACTCAGTCAGTGTGCCTCGGATCTCTGCCTATGCTTTACACATTTTCTAATACGGCAATTTTTCTATCTAGTAATGTATCCATTTATCCTCGAAGAGCTCCTGATCCTGTTCACTAGTTTTCAGACCCAGTGAAGCCCTCACATCTCCTTTGCCTGCTACTTCAGGTGTGTTTATGATGAAGGAACATTGTTAGAACAGGGTTAAAGCTCACTGCAGCAGAAGATGTGTCAGTAACACTTTAGAATAACTTCCCTTATTCCTGCCTTAGTAAAGCATTAACAAAGTAGTTTATTAACTACTATTAAATAGTTTATTAAGCATGTTTCAGGATTAGTAACTACTTAATTAAGGTTAGGGTTAGAGCTAGGAATTTGGGTTAGAGTATTAATTAAGTAGTAAATAAGCCTGAATCATTCTTAATAAATTCTTTGTTCACTGTTAATGAAGTCTTTATTCATGACCACAACCATAACCCTAACACTAAGGCAGGAATCAGGGGAGTTATTCTAAAGTGTTACCTATGTGTCCTTGTATGAAAATGTATGAGAACACCTTTATTTTGTACAATTGACGTTTAAAGAGTCAGAAAAAAATGTTGTTTGTTGAGTGTAACTTGTACCAAACTTTTGAATAGAGTCTCCCTATAGGCGTGTCATTCTGTTTTTCATTTTTCGATCATTTCAACATTTTTGTTTCCTTTTCAATTTTTCTTCACAAACTGACACTTGATTGGTGTATAACTATCATGTATATACCCACCAAATAAAGTCAAAACTAGAAAATCATAAAAAAAATTTCAAATCAAATCTTAGTTTCAAATATTTGTAAGTGACGGCTGGTGCATCTGACCAAAGTTGAGGATATTTATAACATCTGCCTCACATTTAACCAAACTGCAGCGTTTAATGTGATCATCTGAAACCCATACTGTCGTTACCGTACGTCTGCTGCTCTCTGATTGGTCGGCCACTCACCAATCAGACCATCACCCGAGGCCTATTGTCACCTTTCCTAATGACCGTGATCAGACACTGGTGCCGTTCCCATTCCCACAAAAGGCACACATTCCAGAACTCCATGGAATGACGGTTCCCGTGGAAATGGAGCGCGGAGAAGGTTCCGTCACGTGGTTACTGTTTTTAAACGCTGGAAAAACAACACAAGAGGAAAGCTGGATATTAATAGACACGCGGATATTTGACAGTTGACATAATTTTGTGGCCTGGATATTTTTGCTTCACAGTCTTTATTTTTAACTAGACTGAAGTGGATAAATGCTGATATCGTTAGATTAAAGTAACTATTTTATCCCAAAGTAACTGTTAAATATGATTTTAGAGGCTATGGTTTCCTCATCACAAACAGGTTTTGTGGTTTGTGGTTTTTACTCAAATGTCAAACTAAGAAAAAGGCTCGATACTTGATAGCAAAAATGATGATAAGAAAAACACTCCTTTTACGGTAGAAAGCATTTTTCAACACGAAATAATAAAGTCATCATATCATTTTCATTTGTTATTCAGTTCTGATATATGATGACCGTTCTAAAACCGTTTACAAAAGGTCAGAATGGATCGATATATCAAGGTCACAATGGATAGATATATCAAGGTCAGAATGGATTGATATATCAAGGGCGTGCACAGCTCAGGTGCTGCTCAAGTGCTCAAGCACCTGCCCCCTAAGAGCAATCGTGGGCCACATATTTTTAAGGTTTAATATATATTTAATATTCGCCCCGAGAGCACAGCGCTGATGGAAAATGCTGTTTTAACAAGACAACCAAAGAATATCACTGCAGCTCCACTCTCTCGCTCGCTCTCTCCCTCTCTCTCTCTTTCTCTCTCCCTCTCTCTCCCTCTCTCTTGCTCTCTCTCCCTCTCTCTCGCTCTTGCTCTCTCTCTCTCTCGCTCACTCTTGCTCTCTCTCCCTCCCTGTCTCTCTCACTCTTGCTCTCGCTCTCTCTCCCTATCTATCTGTCGCTCACTCTTGCTCTTTCTCTCGCTCCCCCCCTCTTTTTCTCTCTCGCTCTCTCTCGCTCTTGCTCTCTCTTTCTCTCTCGCTCGCTCTTGCTCTCTCTCTTTCTCTCTGTCTCTCGCTCGCTCTTGCTCTCTCTCTTTCTCTCTCTCTCTCGCTCACTCTTGCTCTCTCTTTCTCTCTCGCTCGCTCTTGCTCTCTCTCTCACTCGCTCTTGCTCTCTCTCTCTCTCTCTCGCTCGCTCTTGCTCTCTCTCTTTCTCTCTCTCTCTCTCTCTCACTCTCTCTCGTTCTCTCTCTGGTCATTAACAGTGCATAGAGTAAAATCAAAGACTGTAGAAACAGTTGGATTCCATTAAGACACCACCTAAGCTTTTCTCTAGTTTTTATGTTTTGGCTGTCCACGTCTTTATTTTATACCGCAAAGTGCTGTGGATTTCTCAGGAAAGATATGTTGTATTATCATAAAAGGAACTGAAGTCCAGGAGTCTGCACAAACGTTATGACTGTGCTGTGGTCTGAGGCTGCAGCTCACAGTGTCTGCTCCTGACTCTTAATGCAGCCACTGTATTCTAAAAGTCATGTGAATGCCAAAAAGAAGGCTACAAAAAGGTGTTTTCAAACTGTGGGAACTTTTTACAGTTCCAGCTATTTTTTTCGTTCCAGCTCCCTTTTGACGCGCATTCGTATACAAGAGGGACCACGAACCAGGGGGCTGTTGGAACCAGGGGGCTGTTGGAACCAGGGGGGCCGATGGAACCAGGGGGCTGTTGGAACCAGGGGGCTGTTGGAACCAGGGGGGCCGATGGAACCAGGGGGCTGTTGGAACCAGGGGGCTGTTGGAACCAGGGGGCCGATGGAACCAGGGCTGTTGGAACCTGGGGGCTTTTGGAACCAGGGGGCCGTTGGAACCAGGGGGCTGTTGGAACCAGGGGGGCCGATGGAACCAGGGGGCTGTTGGAACCAGGGGGCTGTTGGAACCAGGGGGGCCGATGGAACCAGGGGGCCGTTGGAACCAGGGGGGCCGATGGAACCAGGGGGCTGTTGGAACCAGGGGGCTGTTGGAACCAGGGGGGCCGATGGAACCAGAGGGCTGTTGGAACCAGGGGGGGGTTGAAACCAGGGGGGCAGATGGAACCAGGGGGCTGTTGGAACCAGGGGGGCCGATGGAACCAGGGGGCTGTTGGAACCAGGGGGGCCGATGGAACCAGGGGGCTGTTGGAACCAGGGGGGCCAATGGAACCAGGGGGCCAATGGAACCAGGGGGGCCAATGGAACCAGGGGGCTGTTGGAACCAGGGGGGCCGATGGAACCAGGGGGCTGTTGGAACCAGGGGGCTGTTGGAACCAGGGGGCTGTTGGAACCAGGGGGCTGTTGGAACCAGGGGGGCCGATGGAACCAGGGGGCTGTTGGAACCAGGGGGGCCAATGGAACCAGGGGGGCCGATGGAACCAGGGGGCTGTTGGAACCAGGGGGGCCGATGGAACCAGGGGGGCCGATGGAACCAGGGGGCTGTTGGAACCAGGGGGCTGTTGGATCCAGGGGGGCCGATGGAACCAGGGGGCTGTTGGAACCAGGGGGGCGATGGAACCAGGGGGCTGTTGGAACCAGGGGGGCCGATGGAACCAGGGGGCTGTTGAGGGGACCGATTTAGCTCTTGCTCTGGGGCAAGTACTTTTTGACATGCAGAAGTGTTCGGTTGAGAAATTGGCCACTATTGCTGTCCACCACACATTTGTACAGTCACGGACCACGGCAAACTGTTGCCACATCTGAAACTAAATAATAAAAAAGATACGTGTATTGATTGATTTAGCTCAACATGTCTCTTAAATGCTGCACAAACTAATTGATGTTACTCTGTCATGTACTTACTCTTAATAGCATTGCTAGTCGGTCTGTCTCCATAACCTTACTATACTCTCATTCCTTTGAATTTGTCGCAGAAGTCTTTGGCGCCTTGGTCTTTCCGCCAGCACCAAAGCCCTGCTATTAGGTCTGAAAAATGTTTCTCTGCCATCACAAGTGTAGCAATGACTTACGCGAGGTCGCTGTTTGTCCTTCATGTCTGCCATTTTTTGTTTCGTTTTTGCTCGTCTGGTGTCACGCTTGGTAACGGTAGTGATGTTACCAACCAAACCATGCCGCGTGGAGCCTCTTTCAGCAGAGTGAATGCAAGCGCACAAAGGTTCTTGGAGGGTCAAAGGTTCTCATTTATGAAAGTGGGCAGGTACCTGGTTCCTGTAGATTGTCTGTGTGAAAACAGATCAAATGCATTGCACAGTTGAGACTCAACAAACCTCACAGAAACAAGATATATTGTTATTTGATCCGATTATAGCACCAAAACAAAGTGCCTTTACAGTCAGCCAATTACAACCCTTAAAACAACCATTTCCGTTCTAATTACACTTAATATTGCTGCCCTTCTGTCTCTCCTTTCAAACAGAACCACAGGAGGCGGGAGCTGTGGTGGATGAAATAGCCTCCGTGCAGCCTCTGTGTCGCCTGATGTAGCGGCAGCATTAGCCTCTGCTGCTGAGCGAGCCGTGCAGAGCAGCAGCAGATGCTCCCAGTCCCTGTAGCAATATCATCACAGCTTTAAATGCAGATCATGTGACACAGTTGTATAACAGTAAATATGGTCCTGGTTAAGTTCTCTACTAGTCCCGGTTTAAATTTACGTTACAATTTTTATTATAAGTATGTACTGAAACTTTGGATGTGTTTAATTTGTTGTGTTCCACGTCATATTTAAGTGATTAAGTTGTGTTTTGTTTCTGTAATAATAGCTGCTGTCTGGTTTTGACCTATAAATGCGTTGTTGTTCTTACTCCCACCTACTTTTCCAGTTCCCTCCTACTCCAAGAAGTACTGACCAATCAGGAAGCCCTTTAAAAACGGTGGTTTTTCTGGTCTTATGTTGTGTTTCAGGCTGTTTCCCACGTTCCAGTTGAATTAACAAAATGGCTAATGATGTGTTAAACAAATGTCTGTAATATAACAGAAGATTGTCAGATTTAAACCGTAACAAATGTTTAAAGTGTTAAGTGTACAGTTAACCTCTCAGATCCACTTTGTGCTGCTTATCGTTGTTGTTTTTTTACCATCTTTGAGCTTCCAAGTAGGAATTACCAGTCTGAGGAGCGTTCCACAGCATTTTCCCCAGTCAGAGGTAGTAAAAGTCCCACTTAACATTGGTGTGGAACGGACCGTTTTCATTCCCAAATCGTTTTTTACATTTTATAGAAAAACTAGTAGGGCTGTAGTCGACTAAAGAAATTCTTGCTCGACTAAAGACCCGTCCTATCGACCGATGAATCGACTAAAAGGGGGTGTGGCAAAAGTATGAAGTATCTCTCTGTATCTGACCCAAACTGCACTCAAAAAGAGCCACAACTGCACTGGAGTTCATGCAAAAATAACAATTCACACAGAAAAGTACCAGGACACAGTGTATTTATGTTAGATATAGATTAAACTCATGATTCACTCCAAAATCATTCACTAACTCAGTCCATGTCTTCACTTTTTTGCTGTTTGTGTCATACAAATCCTTTTAAAACAATAAAACAATTAGTCGACTAAAAAACTGTTGGATCAACTAAAACATCATCGACCAATTAATCAACTAAAAGACTACAGCCCTAAAAACTAGTGTCAATTTGCTACCGTTATAGTTGTTGTAAGATAGCAAGTTAGAGGATCAAGTCATGTTTGGCTACTCTTTTTTAGATGTTTCTTATGATAATATGTTCAACAACCACTATTTATAACAGACGAACTGCGCTATACTGCCCTCTGTTGACCATGCAATCTATGTCTGAACAGAACCAGTAAAGCAATTATTGAAAACACAGCAAACGATTCAAAGATAGCTCTATATGTATTTATTTTGTAGCTACTATCAATTTAAAGAGACAAACCACCAGCCTAACTTCTTTTTAAAGATGCCCCTTAAATTTTCTGCGTCGGTTGCCTGAATATTCCGCTTGCCAACTGTGTGTTTCCACTTTGACGGACAGCGAGGAGAGCGGAGGTGGGCAGTGGTGAAATCAGCTGCCGGTGAGGTGAAAGTGCTTACCGCGTGAAGTCATATTGTCCTTCAAACAGGACGATTCAATATCAGGAGCGTTATGTAAGCGTCATGATGCAACAGTGGCTTTGTGAAGGGATCATTGGCAATATTTCACAGCACCATAAGTCACGCGGTTTGGGAAAGGTGGACGGGCCGAGCTAATGCCGTTTGTGAATCACGGTCTTGGCCATGAATTGTTAATAGTTATGAAACATGCGGAAGAAAAGCGCACTTGCGAGCGTGCGTGTTGCGAGGGCTACATTAATCACAATCTAATAAAAATTGTTGTTTGAATTCTCACATTTAGTGCGTCATTGAGAGTGTGAGCCTTTGTTTAATTGTCATCTAGGGAGACAACGTTTTCAGTTTCGACACCAATATTCACACTCTGGCTTTAAGCGTCTAACATCCGATATCAGCCGATACCAGTGCAGCCACTGAAAATAGCATTTATTTTCCTTCGTATAAATAAAAGTTCAAACATTATGAGGCGTTCTGAGCCACAAACAACAAGCAACTTAGTCTTATATCAGTGTAGAGCTGGGAATCTCATAGTCTCTCACGATTACACTGCTCACGATACGATATTATCACAATATCGCTCATGATATTCTACTATACATCACTATTTTAAAGAAACATACATTTTACGAACGTTTTTTCTTTCTTAAACCATGACCAGCACAAACAACGCCAATTTTTATCGCCATCAAAACACCGAATATGCCAAATGTTTTGCGCTAACAAGTTTCCTTCCCCTTTAGAAGCAAAATAAAACGATAAATTATACCAAAAATGACTTATGGCAGTCCACGATATCGATACTGTACCACCAAATCTGGTATCACGATATATCGATATTTCGGCACACCCGGACATCAATGTAGTGGATATTCTAATCAACTGAACCGATTTCCTGGAACCGACACCCAATCAAGCTACTTTTTCTGGATTGGGGGTGTATCCGATACCAGTTTTGTATGTAGCGCTATTAATACGCCAGTCAAATGTCAAGCAGGGCAAGTTAATCGTCAATCGAATAATCGTTGACTGTTCTATAAGTAGGTTCCAAAACACGCTGAGAGAAGTTTTAGGACTCAAACTGAACCGCAGCTCCATGAAAATAACACGGTAAAAGTGTAAATGAAGTGTATTTGGTGAAAACACTCTTAAAGCATTTCTGTAAACGTACTCCACCAGGATGCTGAAACGACTTCACGTCCGGATTATGTCGGTCAAACAAAAAATCTTTCATCACGTGACTGTTTCATTGTAAACAACTAATAGATCAATAATCGACTAGAAAAATTATTGTTAGTTGCAGCCCTAATGTTAATGTTTTCCTGGGCAAATTTACATGGTCTATTGTGCTGGATTTAATCTTGTATTAATTACAATACTAGCCCAAAAAAATAACAATTTGCAATAGTTTTCCTCCTACAAAACTTGCTTGGCTGATTTTCCTGGTGCTTTTGATTTTCTTCAAGTTCAAAGTTCAAAAACAGACCAAATCAGCCTGATAAAGTTACCTACTTCACTTGCAATTGACATTTACAGACTGAATGAATAATGTCGTGTTCCACAGAAGACTCGCACACCGCCGGACAAAGCGGGCCCTTGTATAAAAACCACATGTCTGGGTTTATCGCCGCTAATCCTGTCCATAAATCATATTAAGTGCTTAACGTGGTGTAATCCATTCAGTGCTGTTATTGTTCCTGCTGCAGCGGATAACGGTGGACCAAGAAATATCTGATGCATTCACAGCTAGAGTCTGAGGTCTCTTAGGTGGAGTTTGCATTTTCTCGCTAGATCTGGGCGATATGACAAAAAAATGATCACGATTTCCTTGGGGCCAGATCATGATTTCGATTTTTATCACGATTCATGTTCACTTTGTTTTTTTCTATTGCCTTATAATAGAGCTGCACGATTTAGGAAAAATATCTAATTGTGATTTTTCTGGCCAGATTAGATTTGCGATTTAGGTTTGAATAATAGTTCTGTTTTGTTGCTTTTTAGTTTTTGTCACGTTCAGTCGTGTTTGTCATATTTAAATGAGTCTTTGTCGTTTTTTGTCACGTTTTTGTCGCTCTTGAGTTGTGTTTCTTGTTTGCAGGTGCGTTTTGGTTGCTTTTGAGTGCATTTTTATCGCTTTTGGTCGCGCTTTTTTTTGCTTTTTGTGTCGATTTCGTTGAATTGTGCAGCCCCCGTCTATAAGAGGTAAATAAAGTCATCTGCTCAGAGACTACAGAGGCTAAACAACAGGAGAAAAAGTGTGTTTGAACAGACAGCTGCATTAAAGACAGAAAAAACAATGAATCACGATACGTCGATTTCACAAAAATAGCAGATTGTCACAGGAACGAGCTCACAATTCGATTTTTATCACCGTATCGCCCAGTTCTCGCTGTGTCTTGATGCTGCGGTTTCCTTCATCAACCTAAAACATGCACATTTGGTATGACTCTTCACTACTGACTGAGATCTTCGGTTCATGGTTGCCCCGCTCTTCTCCTGACATATTACAGCCAGCAGCATTGAAAGGGTGAAACTGGAAGACGAATTTTCTTATGTGAGTAAAATGAAAAGAGTTTGCGACTAGTTGGAGATGTTGGTGGTGAAGATTTGTTTCCACATCTGTGTCAACCACCCAAAATGTGCACTATATTAAAAGTCTTTCTTCATATGTAGGTCCAGGAGTCAAGTTAAAGTGCGTATGACAGGTTTTTATGATTTTCTAATTTTGACTTTCTTCAGTGTATTAATGTCTCTTGTAAAAATAAAGTGTAGTTTTACACCAATCAGGTCACTGTTTGTGGAGAAAAGTCGAAAAATCTGTTGAAAATTACAGGACGTTAACAAATTGATGACATCATACTGGGGAGACAAAGGTCACGCATACTTTACACAAAATAAACTACTTTTTTGACCCTTTAAACATTGATTCAACAAACAAACAAAATCTGTGACATTAGATGAGTTTTGGCCAGTGTACAGTGAAGTCGCTATGGTAATGTCCTACTGTGATGTCGTACTTTACAACCAGGAAGTAAAATAAAAAATAATTTAAAAAAGCTAAAGATTCCTCCCAGTCAGAAGTACGCTAACATATCCTTACCATACCTTACCATACCTGATGCAAACATAAATTATAGTTTTGCTCCAATCAGGTAGCTGTTTGTGGAGAAAATTCTTTTGAAAATTACAGGACTTAAACAAATTGATGACATCACACTGGGGAGACAAAGGTTATGCATAATTTACACAACATAAACTGCTTTTTTTGACCCTTTAAACATTGATTCAACAAAATAAAGGTGTTCACATATATTTTTCTTTGTCAAGTAAAAAAAAATTGAGTTTTGGTGCACTGTACCGGATGGTTTCTTTGTAATTTCCTAGTGTGATGTCATCATTTACAACCAGGAAGTAAAATTAAGAACCTAAAAATAACCTAAACAGGGGTGTATTTTTAGCAGAATTTGAACTGACTTAAATACCTAAAGTATAATATAGGCCTGTCTCAAACATGAATGTGGATTTCAAATAGGCAAATAGACCTTTTATAACCAAAATCAAGAATTGGTATCAGTAGTCACCTGGCAAACCCCACTGACTCTGACAGAGGGTTAAGACAGGGATGTGTCTGGTCCCCGCTTGTGTTTGGAACCATTAGCTTAATAGTAGTAGACAAACAAAAACAATTAATGGTATTATGATTGTTATAATATGACATAAAATAGCCTTCTATGTTGAAGATGTACTTTAATTTTGATCTAAAACAGAATTGTCCATACCTAATGTGGTGCACTCTCTTCACAACATTGGTCCATTGGTCTAGAGTTTTAGAGAAAAATGATAACCCCCTTTTACCACCATTCGACAGATCTTGAAAAGTGCAAACCGAAAGTGAAGTGAAGGGACTGAAACTAGAAACATGTACTTTACTGATGTGTCTGTGGAAGGGATGGAGAATCTATGGGTGAAATCCGTTCTTACTACCTGGAAAGAGCTAATTAAATCAACATACAATACATAGTCAAGTCAATACAAACATAACTTGTTAAAATTTTGAGCTGGTCATCTTCTGATCCAAGTTTTATCGAAGAGCACTGCCCTGAGATTTAAGATCTAGAAAGCTTGGAGAAACAGGACTCTTTTAAGTACTTAAATATGCAACATAATCCTTTGATTGAACTTTTTATTAAAGCATATAAATCACAGAAAGAAAGATCTCAACAGAGGACCACAAAAAAGTCTTGTTGGAAGAATGGAAATGATATTGTCTAACATCTTGTCAAAATGCACATTATTCACAAGGAAATACTAATTTGTGTCATTTCACCGTTTTAGGATAGCTAAACCTTTCTAAAACCTAAACCTAAACATTTCTGATGTTAACATCTCTCTAGGCCTGTCATGATGATTACTATATATATATATATGTATGTATAAATACGGTGGCAGAGCGGCTAGAGCTTCTGCCTCTCAATAAGGTGATCGTGGGTTCGAATCCCAGACCACCCTAACATCACTCGATCTCTCTGGGTGGAGTCTGCATGTCCTCCCCGTGTTACCGTGGGTTGTCTCTGGGTTCTCCGGCTCCTCCCACCGTCCAAAGACATGACTGTGTAGGTTAATTGACAACTCTAAATTGTCCCTAGTGAATGAATGTGAGAGTGAATGGTTGTCTGTCCTTGTCTGTGTCTCTCTGTGTCAGCCCTGCGACGAGTTGGCCACTGTCCAGGGTGTACCCCGCCTAAGGCCCAAAGTCACTGGGATAGGCTCCAGTCACCCGTGACCCCTAACGGGAATAAGCGGTAGAAAATGAATGAATGAATGTATATATATATATATATATATATATATATATATATATATATATGCCTAACATTTTGTACATGAACTAGTTCTGTTTTTCATTTTCATTTCAAATCAGATACATGTTACATACCCAATAATAATACAAGCACAAATTGTCATAATATTGTCCATTGTCCTTGGTTTTTGCTGTTGCGCGTTAGCATTAGCGTCTCCTTCTGTTTGACCCTGTGTGGAGCCATGCTTTTGGCTACAGAACATCATTTCACATGTGTGTTTAGGACCTCTGCTTCTCTTACATAACCGCTGTGATGTCAGTGCCCTGCTTTATACTGAGGCCATGGACTTTTAATCTCCAGAGAACTTCCCCAGTAATTACTCCGCTCTAATCTCAGCGAAGAGTCAGACACATAATATCTGAATACATTTCTCATGGGTCACATCTGGAAACACATCTGCAGCAGTTTACGGCTCAGGAGTTTGTTGATGTTTACTTCTTCTGGTTTGTCCATCCCTTGTGATGCGAAACAAGCTTTTCTGAGTCGTGTTATCGTGTTGTCCTCTTGTCAAACACAACGACATGATGAGTCACATTATTTATACCATTAATCTGCTTTCATTTACACAGTTAAATCAAACTTTCTGATTTCTGACCTTTTTTTTGTTACTTAACGTTTTAAAATGTTTTTATTTTGTAAATATTTTTGATTCATTACAAAATTGTGACTTTATTGATAAATGATTTGATTATTTATGAAAATCTATTTAAATTACAATAATCTCAAATCTGAACTGATCATTTGTTGATATACTGTGTGGAAATTACCATTTCCCTTCCAGGAGTGATGTGTTTAGAGCAGATGCACACACAGCCTGGTACTTGCCAGAACATTCTATCACATTCATTTATATCGGACAGCAAATGTAATTTTAAAACTTGTAGACAGCTCAGACAGGCTGTTATTTATACGTTTATTTATCACATTTGCCAACTAGTAATAACTGCATGGTGAAACAAGCGCCACAATACTTTTTTTAAGGATTTTTTTGCCCTTAGGCTGTATTTGACAGGACTGTACAGCGTGAAATGTTTATAAGTAATGTCAGGGAATTATCACAAAGACAATTGAACCTAGACAGTCTAAGAGAACAACCTTCTACTGACTGAGAATTAAACAGGTAATCAGATACTGGCCCTTAGGCTTTTTACGTGCACGATGCACGGGGAGAGGGTGAGTGGCGCTTTCCATCAGCTCGTCCCACCAGCAGAAGTGATGCTCTGTTCAACTCTCTGCAGTGGCGCCTCCGTCTGCTCGTCCCAGGAACAACCTCTTCCAACTTGCCAACTCCCTTCCCCTGCCTTTTATACAGTTTAAACAAGTATAGGTCAGCATACCTATGTTGCTCCCATGACATTACAGGTCAGAAAACAACAGCTGATCACAGAAATAGGAAACAGGTCGAAAAGACAACTCTATATAAGGTTGAAAACAACATTGCTTGCACTAAGCATCTAGTTGTCTATTCTGGTAGTCAGCATGTCACACGTAAGCATAGTCTTATGTGTCATTTTGACAAAACCCTTAATGAAAATTCTCTTACAAGTAACATGCAGTAAATAGTCTGAGCTGGATTCGAACTCATGTGAATTGAAATTGTGTAGTGTGTGCATTATTTTTCTGTGTGTGTGTTTGGGGTTTTGTTTAATTTTTATTCGTAATGTGTCACCAGGAGCTGACAATAGGTTCACTTTAGCTAAACAAAATAACCAATAATACTAAACCGAATTGTTTTGTTTTGTGTGTTCAGGATGAGGAACCTGTCCGGAGGCTCCCCCAGACCTCGACACACCAAGAAGACACACTTCATCAAAAACATGAGGCAGTACGACACCAGAGGGAGCAGGTCAGTACACACTCAGAAGAATTAAATACAGTCCAAAGGATGCTCTGATCAACCTGCAATATATAATTAATGGTTCAGGTGATTTATGTATTGCACAGCCTCTCGCCAAGTGACATCACAGAATGCAAAGCCACAACTAACCTGTGTACGTGGGTATAGTGGTGTTTCCTGTTAATTTCTGTTGAGTCTATGGTGGCCTCGGCAGTCCTTTTTTCATATCATGTCATGGATTTTGCTGTAAAGATATTCCAGGCTTCATTTGTCAGAGATGGGTAGAGTGAGGTAAATTTGTACATAACAGTGTGTGTTACTTTAAAGTACTCAAGTGGGGGTTACTGCTTAGCCCTGAATATGTTTGTTGTTTCTTCATTATCAGACGATGGGTAAGAGATGATGTAACTACCTTGACATGTTTCAGCAGTAACTTCTGCCTTCGTCAGGTCAGTGTGACGCTTCCCAAGAGCTGTTGTCCCTAGGAGTGGTCAGTCTAACGGATATAAATATTGTCTGATATTGACCCTATTCTCGTACGTCACATGATCACGTGAGTGCGCCATATTGGATGGCAGAAAAGCTTGAACGCAGCATTGCAGGAAGCACAAAACTGACAAAAACAAACTCACACTATTGCAGTTTTGCATATTGCATGTTTGCATATTGCATATTTCAACAGAATCAATGAACAAAGCAAAACTTGTAATCTGAGGTGAGAAAAGTTTGATTTAGATGATTCTAAATGATAGTTGATCAGCGAGCTCCATTAAAGTAAACCTGTGAGGCAGGGACAGGCTACTATCACAAAGTCACAAATAAATAATGCTTTCACTCGAGTTTGTCTGAATAAAACCTAATCTGCGCAAGTAATATGTGAAGAAATGTATAATGCATTAGCTGTGCACGTTGGTTTGTACATACATTCATACAAGGCTCTGTGTAAATGGCTTAAGACGTGCCACGCCGCATAACGCAGATCGTAGATATTCATGATCACTTTGAAACATTAGCATTGACTTCAATGCAATGCTGTCTTCTGTCTTCATGAACAAGTATACGATAAAAAGTTACATTAGGTTTACACCCTGCTATTAGTGCAGCCAAACGCACAAGAGATCACCATTTTACTTAAAAAATCAATTAAATCAGCTGATTAACAAGCAAGTGTCCAACAGTTTCCATTATTTTACGTGCAGACAGCGTTTCTGCCATTGTCGTGGTAAAGTGGACGTTGCATGACGACACGTGCAAAGAGTCAATTCACCTTATTCCGGAAGTTGCCGTACGCGCCGCCGTCTTGTTTCTGTTGTATTAGTTTACATGGAGCAGACGAGCTCAACAGAAAATCTAGGATCTACATCTGACTAAAAAGCCGTTTTCAGACTGACCAGGAAATTGGTGCGTTGTTGACTTGTTGTTGCTCGTGTTCATTAAACATTTTACACAAATCAACCTACTTTATGTAACATTTTAGCGGTGAGACTTTTCCCTCGTTCTTCATTAGCTTTAACGGAGTTCTCGTCAAACGGAAGTGCGTTTATAACAAAAGTGGGCGGGGCAGAATAAGGTCAATAGAAGAAACAACAAAAGTATTCTAAAAATAATAAGATGAATATTCATAACTTATTAGCCCAGAATGTTCCACTGTGTGACATTAAACCTCTCTATCTCCATGGTGAGAAGCAGGTACATTTAATGCTGTACTGTGGAACATCACAGAAAAGGCTTCAATGGTCGTCATCTGGACTCTGTTTCGAAAAACCTTTGACCTTTGAAACCTTTAAGAAGTCATTACTTTTCTATATTTATGATAATACCAGAAGCACCCGCAAGATGTTACACCATACGATGAAAAAGGATGAAAAATACCACATTGTTACTTCTTAAAATAGTATTGTTTCACCATTGAATAATGCATCAAATCCCTCTGGTTGTTGTGTGCCGTCTGACCCCCTGACAGTGCTAAGTGTCCAGGTGCAGCGTGAATGAATCCAGCCCATTCTCCATTGTGCGCTATTTTTGAACTTCCTTCCTCTCACACACACGGCATAAATCAGGCCACGCACTACTCGTCTGATAATAATAGAACGCACTCTGATTGGTTTAAAAATAGCAGATAGATGTTTGCCGTTCAGCCAAGTCACGCCTCACAGTCTGGAGAGAGGACAAGATCGAAGACCAGTAGTTTATCCGTCAAACCGGGCATAAGAACTCAACAGAATAACTTATCATAGCAACATCATTACTTAAAGTGCGTATGACAGGTTTGAACGATTTCCTAATTTTGATTTTATTTGGTGTATTAATACGTATTGTACATAAAAATTATAGTTTTACACCAATCAAGTCATGGTATGTGGAGGAAAATTGAAAAATATATTTAAAATTACAGGAAGTAAAAAACTGATGACATCACACTGGGGAGACTCATTCCATCCAAAGATTAAGCATAATTTACCCAAAATGAACTTATTGACTTATTTTACCTTTAAAACATTAACTCAACAAAATAAAGGTGTTCACATATATTTTGATTTGTCGGACAAAAAAAATGTGACATTAGCAGAGTTTTAGCCCAGTGTGCGGAGTAATTTCCTAGTGTGATGTCATAATTTACAACCAGGAAGTGATATTACAAAACAAAAAAAAATGGCTAAAATGATAAAAATGTATAATTAATTTTAGCAAAACTTTAAATATATTTATCTTACCTGTATTTTAGTTACATGAGAAGTCCAACCTGGCATAGGCACTTTAACATCATTACTTAACATAATTACTTCTTACCAGCAATGAGATTTTTGGGTTACTGGAATTATCATTGTAATAAGATAAATCAATCCATTTCCTATCTGATTCAGACTACATTTCAGTTAAACAGCCAGGAGAGGAAGTCATAAGTCCAGATCCTTTGTTATAACAGGGCCACACCGGCGCGTCTCGACCATAGACATAAAAACAGTGGACAGACGGTTGTCGCTCCGCCCCATTCATGATAATGCGGCTCAGTCATGGAGAATTCAAAATGGCCGCGGGTTAGCCCCCACCACTCCCCCCTCGGTGGGGAGGCGGGGAGGGGGCGACTTTGGGGAGGCCTTTTGCTGACGTACTGCCGTCGTTGCCTCTATGGTTACCGCCCACTCGTAGGTGTATGGCTGCGCCCTGACATTTCCGGCGCATAACGCCCGCCTTCTTCATTAGATATGCACGAACTTTAAAAAATCACAGCGGCTAAACCAGCCTGGTTCAAAAAAATTCACCCCCTCAGCGTTGTCACAGAGCCGTAAGCTAACGTTTGAGACCAAAGCCGTATTTTGAGCCAGGCTCTAAAGTAGGTTTTGAAACATCTAACTCCCCATTGACTTGCATTGAATAATTCTACTTCCGCAGCCAGCCCCTAGTGGTCAGCAGCAGATTGCAAACATGGCAGCCTACAGTCGGCGGCTCAATTTGAGTGCGGTAGCCTCGCCCACTGGTCTCGACCCCCCGCAGGTGTTCATCAGGGCAAGCGAGACCAAGACCATTTCCGTTAAAACTCAGATGATTGTGGGGGTGCGCATGGCTGCTGTTAATCAAATCTGAATCGGGGTCGTGAGTCAGTCATGACTGTTTTTCATCGAGAGCTCTACAGCCAATCCTCAGTCAATAAAAGCATGCGGTTCGGATTTATTTTTCTTAAAAGATTAAAATGATAAAAATGAATACAAAATTGCGATGTCGTTTTTCATCATTCCTGGCCTCGGATATTGGCTCCAATCTGGGGAAAAACATTGTATTAAAAACATCTTGTGACGTTTGCGCTTTTATTTCTACAGAGCTGTTCTGTACTTAAAGGGCCTCTGACAGGTTGAAATACACATTTAACTAAAATGCCGTTAAGATGAATATAATCAAATTTCTACCAAAATCTATACACACTTTACCCCCGTTTAGCTATTTTTTAGGTTTTAAATTTTACTTCCTGGTTGTAAAGTATGACATCACACTAGGAAATTACCATAGCAACCATACTGTACATTGGCGAAAACTCATCAAATGTCACAGATTTTGTTCATTTGACAAAGAGAAACGCATTTGAACACCTTTATTTTGTCTAAACAATGTTTAAAGGGTCAAAAAAGTCGATTATTTTGTGTAAAATATGCGAAACCTTAGTCTCCCCAGCGTGATGTCATCGGTTTGTTCACTTCCTGCAATTCTCAACAGATTTTTCAACTTTTCTCCACAAACGGCGACCTGATTGGTGTAAAACTACAATTTATATTTACACAAGGTATTAATACACGGAATAAAGTCAAAATAAGAAAATCGTAAAAACCCGTCATACGCACTTTAAATTATCAAGCGTATTTGATTTATTTGAGAGACTTAAAGTGCCTATGACAAGTTGAACTACTCATTTGACTAAAAGGCAGTTAAGATAAATATATTTCAATTTCTACTAAAATCTTTACACATTTTACCTCAGTTTAGCTTCTTTTAGGTTTTTAATCATACTTCCTGGCTGTAAAGTATGACATCACACTAGGAAATTACCATAGCAACCACACTGTACTGCGGACCAAAACTGATCTAATGTCACAGATTTTGTTAATTTGACAAAGAAAAATATATGTGAACACCTTTATTTTGTCGAAACAATGTTTAAAGGGTCAAAAAAGTCGATTATTTTGTGTAAATTATGCATAACCTTTGTCTCCCCAGTGTGATGTCATCGATTTGTTTACTTCCTGTAATTTTCAACAGATTTTTCAACTTTTCTCCACAAATAGTGACCTGATTGGTGTAAAACTACAATTTATATTTACACAAGGTATTAATACACGGAATAAAGTCAAAATTAGAAAATCGTAAAAACCCGTCATACGCACTTTAAATGATCAAGCGTATTTGATTTATTTGAGAGACTTAAAGGGCCTATGACAGGTTGAATTACTCATTTGACTAAAATGCAGTTAAGATAAATATATTTCAATTTCTACTAAAATCTTTTTACCTCAGTTTTTACACATTTTACCTCAGTTTAGCTGTTCTTTTAGGTTTTTAATTTTACTTCCTGGTTGTAAAGTATGACATCACACTAGGAAATTACCATAGCAACCACACTGTACACTGGCCAAAACTCATCTAATGTCACATATTTTGTTAATTTGACAAAGAAAAATATATGTGAACACCTTTATTTTGTTGAATAAATGTTTAAAGGGTCAAAAAAGTCGTTTATTTTGTGTAAATTATGCATAACCTTTGTCTCCCCAGTGTGATGTCATTGATTTGTTTACTTCCTGTAAATTTCAACAGATTTTTCAACTTTTCTCCACAAATAGTGACTGGATTGGTGTAAAACTACAATTTATATTTACAAGAGGTATTAATACACTGAATAAAGTCACAATTAGAAAATCCTAAAAACCTGTCGTACGCACTATAAATGGTTAGAGAAAGGGTGCACTTTACTGTCCTTATTGGAACACGGACGAAAACTAGCTCATGTCTAATTCCAGTGTATGCTAATTAACATGTGCTGTCCCGACCAAATAAACAAATAAAAAAATGTAGATCTTTTGCATTTGAACCAATTACACTTCGGCCACTCATCATGAGCAGTCCCCAGAGCAGCGCCTGGATGTTGTACTGTTTATGTTGTTGTAACCTCACATATATATATTTGTACGTACAGTCCCATGGCCCACTATGACTTGCGCTTTGAAAGTACATTGTACACAACCTTCGGTGCTGATACAGTGTCAGCAGTTTCCACTCCGCTCTCTGGTGATTTCCTGCTCCTCTGCGTTCCCACGACACGTTCAAATGCCGTGGGAGCCCCCAGCGTCCACACAAACAACAACACACACTGATAATTGAGCCCTAATCTGGCTCCGGGGGTGAGCGGAAAAGCAGGCCAGCGGAAAAGAAAATGGTTAGATAGCAAAAGTAGTGTCCTCGTTTTTAAATATAATGTATTTTAGATGCTTTTTTTTTTTTTTGCTATGATATGACCTATTTTTGTGTGCAGTTTTGTTAATTTTGTCTTTGTCAAGCTGTTTTTGGCACCACCTGAGCTGTAATGGAATAAATGCAATGTAGATACATTAAATTCCATGCTGAGGAACATTCCAGGAAAAGCAAAGAAAAGACTTTTTGAAGAATTTTGTTCATAATCCATCAATGTTGGTTATATTGTTTTTAGAATTCTTGTTTACCTTTTACCAAGTTAATTTATTGAGATTATTATATCGTTTGAATTCTTTAACAGCATGTTTCTATCTGACATCTATTCCTCCTTGGGCAGCACCTTCTAAGTGTTTCCTTATCTTGAACGGAGACCTACTTGTGGTGTTCACGGTGATTCTTGTAGCACACGTAAGGACTTTGCCAACACGATACAGTAAGTGAATTAATGTTATCAAATGTTAATGTACGCAGGACTAAAAATAGACCAGGACTCTATGTTCCACTGCTGCTGGTGCCACGGAGAAGATGTCTGATAACACACAAACACCAGTGTAACTATGGTTCTATGATGACTGCCAGGGCGGTGCTTAATGGATTTGAATAATTCCCGGTGAAGAGAAATGTATCAAAGGACAAATATTGGATAGATTATTTGAACTATTATTGGCCTTTACTTTACCTTGATTCATGATTTAAATTCAAATGTTTTGCGAAAAACAATATAACTTTGTCACAACAAAGAGATGCCAGAGTAACTTAGCTTTGGCTCCAGAGGGAATTACACAAAATTTAAAAACACATTGCTTGTTATGCTAGCCATGATCCCCGTTTACGCAGTTGTCGTGATCAGGATTAGACGGCAGAAATGCTCTGGTGAAGATTTATGGACTTAAAAACAGAGCAGAATTGATTATTATTGTTTTATTTTATTTTGTATTACATGGGTATTTATATAATTGTATAGAGATGTTTTTTTTTTTTTATCCGGGCACTTGATGTATTCACCTTATTCCGGAAGTTGCCGTACGCGCCGCCGTCTTGTTTCCGTTGGATTAGTTTACATGGAGCAGACAAGCTCAACAGAAAATAAGTTCTACACGGACTAAAAAGCCGTTTTCAGACTGACCAGGAAATCGGTGCATTGTTGACTTGTTGCTCGTGTTCATTAAACATTGTACACAAATCAACCTACTTTATGTAACATTTTAGCGGCGAGACTTTTCCCTCGTTCGTCATTAGCTTTAACGTCGTCAAACAGAAGTGCCTTTACAACAAAAGTGCGTATCTGTGGCAAAAAACTGCAAAAGTGGGCGGGGCAGAATAAGGTGAATATCAACTTCTAAAATTACCATATTTCTTGAATGGAGAGTGTTGGTGTGGTGTTTTTGTTCTTTTTTTCTTTTGTTTTTTTTTCTTTTTTTAATTTAATGTAAGCAAAAGAGATGCAAAATACTTGATACTGAAATTTTGTACAGTTTCTGTATAATCCCAATAAACAAAGTTTGGAGAAAAGAAAAGAAAAAAAAACAGAGCAAAAGATTCTTGGAGCAACGTCACACATCGAAACAACATCACACATCAAGGAAATTCAGAATGAAGTCTTTTTGACGATCGGAGGGAGAGGATTTTCTAAACAGAATTCGTCAAACTAGCGTGAATGAAGCTAAATGCTACTTTAGGTAGGGACTATTGTTAAGAGCTCAAAAAAGTCAGTTAGCATAAGATATGTCCTTTAAATTGACTTAATATTTAGATTCGACACAATTCCACAATGTTTCCATTCATTTTTCTACCGCTTATTCCCGTTAGGGGTCGCGGGTGACTGGAGCCTATCCCAGTGACTTTGGGCCTTAGGCGGGGTACACCCTGGACAGTGGCCAACACGTCGCAGGGCTGACACAGAGAGACAGACAAGGACAGACAACCATTCACTCTCACATTCATTCACTAGGGACAATTTTTAGAGTTCTCAATTAACCTACACAGTCATGTCTTTGGACGGTGGGAGGAAGCCGGAGAACCCGGAGAGAACCCACGGTAACACGGGGAGGACATGCAGACTCCACCCAGAGAGATCGTGTGATGTTAGGGTGGTTCGGAATTCGAGACCACGATGTTGGGGTGGTCCGGGATTCGAACCCACGATCTCCTTATTGAGAGGCAGAAGCTCTAGCCGCTCTGCCACCGTGCACCCCTTCCAATTCCACAATGTTTCCCCTTTACAATTTCACCAAAAGCCAGTCTGTCGCTGCCAATCCCTTCATTTCCTCTAACAAACCTACAATTGCGTATCCTCCCGTCATTATTTCATGGCTAACATTTCACCCCGCTGCAATCTAAGTGCTATTATTCATCTATTATCGATTAAATAAAGTATTCATTGCGCCACACTGCCTTGCTTGTGTGTATTTAACGGCTAATGACGATAAACACGCTGTCCCCAGAGACACGAACCAGGTACACTTCATACCCCAAAGGAACTGTTACTGTCTGTGCTGTCGAACAGGAATGTGCCAGAGCTGGACAAAGAATACAGTTTGGCTCCAGGGACAGGGTTTCTTAAAGGTCTTGTGTTATAAATGAAGTATTGTGTATTGTTTTGTTTCGTTGTTTTGTTTTCAGGGCTTTTGACTGTTCGGATTTCACTACCGGTGTTAAATTTATTACTGAAAAACAATGAATACAGTGAATTTATCAAGAAAACCAGTACAAAAAATACACGTCACTCCTCAGTGCTTCTTCCTTGCCCTCTAACTGCCTCAGATAAATTATTTTCCAGACATAGGTTGCTGTTAAGTAATAGAAAAATGTCACACACTTACTTTTTAATTGAATTTTGTGGTGAACCAATTCAGATTTTTAACATCCAATATCAATACACAAAGACATTCTTGGTCGATTGGTTCTGCCGATGGATTATTCGACTAAAAAGCTCTCAAAACGGTTTAGTATGTCTATCATTTGAATGTATCTGATCCAAATTACACTCAAAAAGACCACAATTTCAATACAATTTTCATTCAAAACCAACTATTTACACAGAAAAGTGGTGTTTCAGTGTAAAAATGACCAGCTCTCTCCATTCACTCTCTCAATATCCTTTTTTCTGCTGTTGTTCATTCAAATCTTCATAATCTAAATCAAATAATAATCAACGAATACGCATTTTGTTGTGTTTTGACTAAGACACCATCGACTGATTGATTGTCTAAGAAACGAAATGTCGACAGCCCACAAACATTTATACAAGAACAGTGTATTGTTGTGTAAAATGTCAGATTAATCTCACAATTAACTTCCAAATCGCAAGATAACGCACCCCACGCCTTCTCCTTTCTGCTGCTCTGAAGACGAATCGCTTAAAATTACCCAAAAAAATTAGGGCCACAACCATTAATCGCTAATTGTGACTTGTCAACCATAAAAAATGATAATCGACTAATGGTTAACTGAACTATACAGACTGTAAAACACATAAAGTCATAAGACCGTGACATTAATACATCAAAATGTCAAAAAAGAATAGATCACGGCTGATTTTTATTAATGGTGCAATTTTTTCATGAATATTCTCTAGCTAGAAGCCTTCAGTCGCCATATTTCAACCTTTACTCGGCTGATAATGTATTCAAAAGTTTTAATATACAATAGAAATAATTGTTTGACTAGTCGACTAATCAAAAAATAATCTGACCGCACTACGACTGATAAAAACCAAGACACCATCAAGTGATTCATTGACTAAACCACTAAAGATTTACAGCGGTGTCTGTAAAATACAATTAACGTATGACAAAACAGATCCAAATGTGTTATTATTTATCCTTCAGGTAACATTGGAGCGGCGCTGTATGAATAAAACGTTATAAAATGTTCTGGGCCAATAACAGCCTGTATTGACCTTATTCTGCCCCGCCCACTTTTGCAGTTTTTTTACACTTTTGTTGCAAATGCGCTTCCGTTTGACGAGAACTTCATTAAAGCTAATGACGAACGAGGGAAAAGTCTTGCCGCTATAATGTTACATAAAGTAGGTTGATTTGTGTAAAATGTTTAATGAACACGAGCAAAAACAAGTCAACAACGCACCAATTTCCTGGTCAGTCTGAAAACAGCTTTTTAGTCCATGTAGAACTTATTTTCTGTTGAGCTCGTCTGCTCCATGTAAACGAATACAATGGAAACAAGACGGCGGCGCGTACGGCAACTTCCGGAATAAGGTGAATAGTCTCATTATGTCAATTCATAGGTCCAAAGCAATACTTTGTGGTTCAGTCATATTCATTCGTTTCTCCTCTTGAGCATTTTGGTGTGTTGAAAGCGGATCTTATTCTTTGAAGCCGTTCATTTGGAGCCTGGTCTTAAACTGTTTGAGGCTGACCACTGTTGTTCTTGTGTTGTAGGATAGTTCTGATCTGTGCCAAGAGGTCCCTGTGTGCCGCCTTCTCCATCATGCCCTACGGAGAGAGCTTCTATCTCAGGTAACTCCACCGCACCTCCACCACACCTCATGCTTCTGTTTTATTGGATTTCAGTACACTTTTCACTATATTTCTTATCACAGTCTGGTTCAATCTTAAATCTTGATCTTTAAAGTCTATAGGTTTAGACGACACATTTCACCAAAATGTAGTGAACGATTTTACTAAACATTTTTGTCCGCAGTTTGACAGTTTTTGTAATGTTACAACGGCCAAAATCCATGTAAATTATATAATAGTTTGGATTTGACAAATAATAATACCTGATATCACCTATATCTTGTTTAAGGACCGTTTACTGTCAGAAAAATGTGTCTGTTGTCGGTAAATGGCTTTTGTATTTACAATGGCCTGTCGCTTTTTGATGACATCACAGAGGGATTCTGTTTTAGAACTCAGCGTCCTGTAATTTGAAACTTTTATTTTTCATAATGTCTCCACAAACTACAATGTAAAACTATGCTAAATATTTATCACAGATGCCCTCCCACCAAACTAAATCATAATTAGAATATTATGAGAACCTGTCACATAGACATAGAATAATATTGGGTGTTGGAGATTTAATTTCTGGCTGCGTTCAAGACATTGATTTAACTTTTACTTAATTTAAGATAGTTTATGTGATCATTTTCAGTGCAAACACATTTCTATTTGGTGCTGTGTTCTTTTTCAGATCAGTGTTTTTATTCAGTTTGTTTATTTTACCTGACAGTTTCAGTTTCGACTGCTCACCCTGTCTTCTTCAGGGTGTCACTCGTTGCTGTGATGTGTCTTGTCAGCTGATTTACACAGGTTTTGGCGCTGTTTTCCTGTCGGTAGAGGCAGGACGACAGCACTGGCTGTAGTCCAACATCTTCAGGACAGTATCTCAGGTTTGGGAAAGTTGGAAGGAGCCCCTCGTCCTGAAAACAGTGGACAGCTTACCTGGCCCTGTCATATGAATTCTCATGATATTTGTGAGTTCACAAACTCTTCATCTGGGCCGTGTTCAGCTGTCAGGACTGCACCGGCTGTTGTGGCGCACCAATCACAGCGCTGCATTGTGGTTTGGGCAGACGTCAAATAGACAAACCTAAACATGGTGGTGCCGATGGACATACTTTGGCCTATTTCAACACATTTACGGACTATTTTGCTTTGAAAACGTGCACATAGAAGTGCTTTGTGCATTTGAGGACGAGGAAGAAGTCGATGCTTTTGTCTCAACTGGATTTATTGATTTCTCCGTTTGTTCCGTTTGTTAAATTTTTGTGACGCTGCAATCAGTTCAAATGTTCGTCATGATGTTACGCATTTTCTTGAACGACATCAACAGGGGCCTGTCCAGATTGATAATGAGTAGAACTAATTCAGAGTGGTACACATATCAGTCTGGTGTGAGCCAGGTTAATGGACAGCTATCTCCACATGTGATGTTCTTCTGCTGTCAGCTAATACTACGTCTTGTAATCTTCTAATGTTGTCAGAAACCCCGCCTACTTCAATTTTTGCGTTGTTTGCAATTTTGACCGAAGATATACTCAGTGTGGGGCTGGTACACAAATCTAACACATTCTATTGGTTCATGGCTGTGGCATTTGTCTGAAAAATTGCTGAGATAAAAGCGCAAATTTTGTTAAAAAAAAAAAAAAAAAAAACTTGCAAGAATCTTTAGTGGCGATGCATCTGATAAAAATAGTGGATATATATTCTACTTGTATGTTGAATTATGTGTGTCCGACCTCCTCAAAACCTGTGTAAATCAGATGGCAAAACATGTCACAGCAACATCATGTGACGCTCTGAAGAAGACTTAAAAATAAACAAACTTTGGTTTGAAAATGAACCCTTTTAGAATAAATTATCAGAAGAACAAATAATTTGCCTGAAATAGTAATAAATAATTATACTGGATCAAATTAAATAGCCTGTACAATCTAGTATATTATAAATAAATCTGAATTTGCATTAAGAGTAATAATATTTACTGTCAAGAACTATTTTGCCTTGCAATTGTGATCCTCTAATAATCTGCATCATACACAGTTTGGTCACATCTTGTGCAAATGTTGAGGTTTTGTTTCTTTCAACTATTCACTGACTCAACTGTTGAACCAGTGGTGACAAATAAAGTGTTTAGACTTTACTTTTTCTCCTCCCACAGTGACCCCACGCTGAACCACCCGCGGAGGAGACACTCATCTGGGAACATCTCGACCCTGGAGATGCTCCCCGGGTTGGAGGGCTTCCACCTGGACACGTACGGCAGGGTAGGCCTATGTTCTGGAGGGTCCATGATGTTACTGTGTAGAACTATGTAGGCTTGATGTCCCTCTGACCACTCAGCCACACCAGCACATGCATACAGGAGACATGGGTGACAGGCTTTGCTCAAGGACACAACGACACTGACAGTAATATCTAGGCCTGCAACGCTTAATCGTGACTAGTCGACTATAAAAAATAATCGACTATAAAAACTGATAGTTGACTAATCGTTAACTGAAGATCAAATCCCGGTCTCCTCTTCCACACGCTTATTTTGATGTCCTTGTGTGGCACGACATATTATCCAAAGAATTACAGAATAATGATTTTGGATTTGAAACATGACTAATATCCCTCTCATAACAGGCCTGTACCCAATTAAAAATAATAGTAATCATTTTCTTTTTCATATAGTGTAAATGTTAACAAAATATGCGCGCAACATGACAAATACAAAATGAGTTGTCTGTAGAAAGTCAATCTGGCATATGTGTCCTTTCATACCTGCCCCATTTACCGCACTTATCGGCAAATTAGTCCATTTTCAAATTCCCTGCAAAAGTCAGCCTTTCCATTTCATAAAAACCCAATGTTATTTCAGTTCAGCCATTGACAACCGGCTCATTTATCTCCTTTTTTCGCCGCAGCTAAAAGTACATTCCACAGGTATTCATCTATCATTTCCGTTTTAAACTCGCTCCAACCTCTGAAAGTACTTAAAGGTCCCATAACATGCAAAATCGACTTTTCAGAGGTTTTAACCTTCCTCCAGTGCTATTTGGGCCTCGTATGTTTTGCCCAAAGTGGTTTTTTGATTGATTCCCGCATGTTTTCGCTAGAGAACTGTCTTTTCCGTCCCCCTCGGCTGAGCAGGCAGACGGGGGCTCATCCCATGGATGACGCGGCTTCACTAGGATGACGCGGTGTTTAAGCCACGCCTCCGGGAAGCGCGCAGCCGCAGAATAAAAACAGCTAATGCTAATGCTACACAGTAATTACACGATGGATACGACAGATCGAAGAGTTAGCTTGTTATTTACCAAACGGCAACGTCCGTCGTCGAGGTACTGGAGCACGTCAAACTCCAGGTCAGATCCAGGATGTAGGACTCAGCACGACGCACCGTCAGGACGGATAAAATGTTTATTCCCGTGTTTGTGTATCGCTGTTTACCGGAGCACACGGCGCATGCGCACTATCTCCGCTCTAGGCTTCGGCACGAGTTGGGAGGGGGAGGCGTGCGGGTTGGGCGGGGGAGGCAGACTGCTCTCTGTTCAGGGGGGTCAGATCTCAGAGTGAGACGTTTGCTTTTGCAAGGAGGGGGGACAGTCCAAGAAATGGGTGTTTTTTGGAAACTGTTATGTTATGGATATTGCACAACGCAAAATTTTATCAACAAAGCCCTTAGAATAGACTGTGTAAAGGGCAAAATAGCAGAATATGGGACCTTTAAATAGTGAAAGTATATATCCTGGACGTATTAAGTAAGTGTGGAATTCATGTGGAGTTTAAAATGAGCTAGTTCTTTTTTTTCTCATTTTTAAGACAGCCAAAATCCCAAAATCAGGTACAGAGCCTTTAATATAATACATGCAAAATTTTTAGTTTAGACTTCCACTAAGGTTTAGCAGTTAATATTTCACTCTTATCTCAAAAGTTATCTGGATGTGTTTGAAATTGAAGCAACTGGCGCTTCTAAGTATACTCATGAAACCGGAAATAAGGCAGACGCGCTGCTAGCATCATGAATACTACCGACCTTTCCTTTCCTTATCGTAATTTTGTATTAGCAAAACAATATGTACTCCCTTTCAAGTCTCACATTTGAACAACATTCCTTCACCGTCCTGAGATCCACTGATTGACCGTTAACTCTTGGCCTTGTTTTCTTTCCTCAGTCTGTATCGTACGCCCAGTTCCTGTACCCCACAAACGCGCTGGTGCGGCAGAAGCCCTCCTCGACGCTGGAGCTAAGCCAGACCCTGCAGCTCCCCGTGTCCAGGAGCGCACACAGCATGCCAAGCCGCAGCCACCCGCCCAGCCGCATCAACAGCACCGTCGGACTGGACCTGGGTAATGCAGACACACGGGCCGCTCTCTGCTGAGGCCGCCAGGGCGCAAAATACTACTCTGGGCATTCTTTTTGTGAAGAAATAACATTAAAGTACAGTACAAATACGGTATTATGCAAAATCGACTTTTAACCCTGTTCTAACAATGTTCCGTCATCATAAACAAACCTGGAGTTGTGTTTAGCTTCATTCACGCTAGTTTGAAGAATGCTGGTTAAAAAAATCCTCTCCCCTCCCACTGTAAAAATGATCACTGGAACGGAAACTTCTGCCATCCCTTGAGTATTATAAAATATTTTGATTACCTTGTGTATGCACTATGCGGCCGGTAGATGGTCCCTAAACTCCAGCGGAAAGAGCGTGAATACAGACGTTGTTGTGATGTTTAGTTCCGATGAGCATGTTTAAAGGAAAAATAATTTTAAAAAATTCATATTGTCGTTAGCCTTTAAACATGTGCTTGAGTATCATAAGTTTGGCATCTCATGTTTTAGAACTAAAAAAATAGTTTATGGAAACGAAATGAACATCTGTCCTGTTGTGTTTGCCCTGGCACTTACTGAGTTTACTGGCTGCTGCCATCTACTGGTTGCATAGCAACTACACAAGATAAAAATGTGTTTGTCAGGAAATGCAAATGAGCTGTTAGTTTGTAGATGATCGTGTTTAGACGGCAGAAATGCTCAGAGCGAGTCTGACGATAATTTAAGGACTTAAAACAGCCGAAGATTTAGGGATACGTGACGAAAAATATTGGAAAAATGTAATCGATCGAGAGAGTACAGCAGGAAGTGTTTTTGATGGTCAGAGGGAGAGGATTTTCTAACCAGGATTCATCAAACTAGCGTGAATGAAACTAAATGCAACTCCAGGTATGTTTTTGATGATGGAACATTGTTAGAACATGGTTAAAAACTCAAACATGTTACTGTAGCAGAATAATTGTATAATAACAATATAAAAATGCAAAATATTTTTACTTTACACTTTAAAATATAATTATTTTGCAGAATCTTTATACTTGTGTAATAAAAAATGCTCACTTAGTTCTGAATCTCTTATGAAAATAATAATGTCACCACAGTTTTTGTTTCACCTACAATACAATTCAAAGATGTTAACCATAAACCAAAGCATCTGCAATTTCACGCTTCAAATGGTCATCAAACTCCTACACTGCATTCTCCCTCATCCTTGAGCTAAATCTGCAAACACAATGGAACGCACTTATTTTTTTGTTGTTCCAGCTGCTAACGTCTTATTTGACAGCTCAGCGACCTTTAAAACTCCTTTCATCTTACGCCTTTATTAACGGGGGGCAGCTGTGAGGTATTTTGGGCTTCCTCTGTGCGTCACTGATAACACTTTGCCATCTTCAAGTGACGCCATTTGGGCCCACTGTAATTTTGGGTCATTATATCACTTTTCTGTGTCTGCCTGTTGTTGTTAGATTTGTTGTGTGTCTTTCAGAAGTTTTTCTACTGCTCCTTTTTGATATCTTTACCTCTATGTTTACCATAACTGTGTATAAAATATAGCTAAATTGAAAATATAGTTATAGTTATGACTTTTTCTTGGTTTTCTCAGGGTTTACGTCATTGTGATTTTTTTTTTGTCTGTGTTTTAGGTGTAGACGACTTCTCAGACTACGACCCAAACCTCCTCAGCGACCCCCAGTGGCCTTGTGGGAAACATAAAAGAGTGCTGATATTTGCCTCCTACATGGTAAGATATTCAGAGGTTTTAGTCAGTTAGTTTTGGTGCAAACTGACAAAAACGTGGCTACAGTTCAGCACCACAGATATGTTTCCACTGAACCGGTCACTATTATCAGGGTACGATTGTACAAATTGAAAGGAGACAATTTCCACCTGCGTCTTTATGGTACATCATTATAAATGTCATCACCACAAAGCACCGCTCTGCTGGACCATGCTATGAAGACTATGAACAGCTGCTTTTTTTCGTGCACCAAAACGGCTACGTAACACAGCTGAATCAGTTTAAGGTTTCTTTTTTAAAGCGTAAAACAAAATAAGTAAAGGGCATTAGGTATGTATGGAGAATAAAGATGACTAAAACATGCATGACTTTTTGAGCTATTATAACATTGTTCCTCTAAGTTAAAACATGAAAATCAGGTCTGCACAGCTCCCAATCTTTTTGTTTTGTTTTGCACCACATGTGACGTTTTGGGCCACAAACCCTTCAACTAACATTATTCCCTCATCAAAAACACACTTTGCGTTGTATTTAGCTTCTTTCACGCCTGTTTCACTTATCCTGTTTGCAATGTTGTCTTCTTTGCTCCTTCTCTGCGCCTCACAAAACACTTTTTTACCAGTTTTGTGACATTTTTGGTGAATCCATAGATCTCCTGCACTGTTTTCAAGTCCATAAGTCATCTTGTTCTGCGCATTTCTGCCAGCTAATCGTATTAATTTGAAGAACTACGTGCTTAAATTAGCATTTCAATCAAGCTAGCATTTGTTTATTTCCCCTTTGCAGCACGTAGATAGCGCTCTAACACTATACCTTATGAGAGAACACCTCAAAAGCACGTTTAAGGCAATAACACTACAAATAATATATAATATGTGTCCTTTAAAGAGGAATTCCTGTCAAGATTTATTTTTTATACAGATTACTAGATTAAGAAACTGAAATAACTAACAGTACCAGTTTTAGACCCATATTCTAGCAATAAAGGTAGAAATAACGTCTACCCATCTGTGCAGGTGAATACATCAGTTTAGCTCTCTCGTTTCATCTGTATCAATAGCTAAGAGATTATGTAATTAGCTTAAGTATCTCAGTAATGGAGCTGCGGGGAGTGGGAGCGCGGCGTGAGGAGGATTACGCCGTCTGTCTAACCCGACTGTGCTGGTGATGTGCTGATCCCGCCGGAGCTGGCTCTGAGGGATCGTCCGCTCACTGCTCTCATGCATGAAAAGCTCCACGCGCCGCGATACAGACTGTGGAACCCTTTAATCCACAGCAGATTATGGTGAGGTAGTGAGGTGGGCCGCTCTGTCGCTCACTGTTACTGCGTTTTCGATAGGTTTTATAGTGGAATAAGACTGATCTGTGGTTTAGTCAGTGTCTTTTATATCAAACATTTGTCTGTTAGGGTAGGTCTGGCCGATACGGTGATAAAAATCGAATCGTTAGCTCGTCCCTGTGACAATCTGCTATTTTTGTGAACTCGACGTATCGCGATTCATTGTTTTTCTGTCTTTAAAGCAGCTGTCTGTTCAAACACACTTTTTCTCCTGTTGTTTAGCCTCTGTAGTCTCTGAGCAGATGACTTTATTTACCTCTTATAGACAAGGGTTGCACAATTCAACGAAATCGACACAAAAAGCAAAAAAAAAAAAGCGCAACCAAAAGGGATGACATGCGCTCAAAAGCAACCAAAACGTGACAAAAACATGAAACACAACTCAAATGAGACAAAAACTTGAAAAATAACGTGACAAAAAAAAGACTCATTTAAATAAGACAAACACAACTCAACTTGACATAAACTAAAAAGCAACAAAACAGAATCCTGTTATTCAAACCTAAATCGCAAATCTAATCTTAATCACACTGAAAAATCAGAAATCAGAAAAATCACAATTAGATATTTTTCGTAAATTGTGCAGCTCTATTAAAGACAATAGAAAAAAACGAGAGAAAAAAAGTTAACATGAACCGTGATCAAATCAAAATCATGATCTGGCCCCAAGGAAATCGTGATAATCATTTTTTGTCATATCGCCCAGCTCTACGTTAGGGTCATGTTGTCAATAGCAGTTCTATAAATGCGAAACGCCAAAGCGAAACTGTGCAAACAAATGTAAAAAGCCATAAATAAGTACAATATTAATTAAACGTCGCTAAGTAACAAAAGTATTGTGTTTGTTCCAATCTTGAGTCTAGGATAGTTGTGTTCTTTTCGTTTTTTCAACATTTCAAAACACGAAACGCGTGAACACGACACAGTGAGTGAGTAAATAACGAAAAAAACATGAAATAAAATCAAATTAAATCAAATTACAGCTTGTCCAGCGTACGAGTCTGTCAAAGATGTCCATTTTCAAATTAAATCCAGATTTTTTACATCACGATTTATTTATTTTTTCGGTCCAGTCCTTAATTGTTGGTTCAGTTTGTGTCATCCATTTCTTCGTGAGGGCCTTCCTCCCCGCGGCCAAGAGTATGTTCCGAAGGTATCCATTTATTGTGTCCATGGCAGGAGTTTTGAGGCCCAGATAGTTGTGAAATTGAAATTGAGGCGATGTCAAAAACAGTCTGAAGTGCTTTGTTGACTTCGATCCAATATTTCTGAGCGGTTGGACAGCCCCAAAACACATGGTAACGATGGGCCACTTGGCAACTACAGTTTTTCCAGCAGCCATTACCTCCTGGTGATAAAAAAACCCCGAAAAACTAATACATTTTTCCAGCTGAATTCTATGAGTCTAATATCTACCGTGGTTCAAATATTACCACAAAAACGTCTGTGATTTTAAGCCAAGTGTCTGTAAAAATACACAGACCCCTGAGAGCGCCTGCGGGACAATAATATTTACTTATCCAGTGTTTATGATCTTCTTAGGTGAGTTTACATTCCCAGACTACACTTTAAACTTCTCTTTTTGTCATTGACACCAGCCTAGATCAATATTTAGCTTTGTATCTTGTAAAAATGCAGCTCAAGCCTTGGGGGCCCTCGCCACGTCACTGTCACTCAGGCTTAAAGGTGCTGTGCCTGAATTTGACTGTGCTCACTTTAAACTCTTTGCAGCCGTCCGTATGTATCTCTCACTCATTTAATGCGTTCCTAGCATTCTAATTCTTCACTGCGATGAGTTTGTAAGCTCTTTTCACAGCTTTCAGAGGCCGAGTTTTGCTGTTTTCGCGGAGGGAATAAAACGCTCTAAAACTAGATGTAGACAATGCACTATGGTCTCGTTTTCACCCTAAGAGCTGCTTATACAATATATATTTGAACTGGAGATAAACAGATTTTACTTTATTACATGAAAAAAGTGTACAGCCCCATTTAACTATTTATGATTCCTATCTCACAACATGACACATCAAACAAAAAGGTAAAAATGACCCGTATAGGCTTGGATTGTCAGAAATTTCAGTATCTTGGCAACGCTAGGGTTTAAGCAGGCGTAGCCACAAAAATAATATATCAACATTGGGATGACAGAGGATGTGGGTTTATATACTAGACATTTGACCTGCTTTCTTGTGAATTTTAATGTTATTCATTTGGCTAACATACAGTGTCAAATTATTCATAATTTGCAATAACATTGTAGGTGCTATGGGGGCCCTCTGGTGGCTTTGGGCCCTAAATAACCGCTTAGTCCACTCATAGGGTAGACCCTGGCTTTTTTTCCTGAAAAATATTAGACTTGGGATTAGAATTGCGTTTTATGTTTTGAAGTGCTGCAGTGACTGAGTGATCTCAGTAGACATGCCAAGATCTGTACCGGCCTCAGCATCGTGAGATCGATTCCTGGCCCCCATTTCATGCTAGCTGTTCTATTTAATAAAACCTACAGGCAAAAAATCTGTAAGAAGTTATAATTTAGTTTACAGTTTACCTTATATAACAATAGAAATAATATAAATAAAATATATATAATCCCATACATTTCAGAACATTTTTGTAGTCATCTAAACAGCGAGGTTACTAGCCTCTTGCCCTGGCTATTTTTCTATACAAAAACGGAATATTTAGTTTTTTTTCAGTCTCAGAGAACATTCTAGCACAGAGGTCTCAAACTCATTTCGAATTTAGAAAATCAGAGCTGGTCAGGGGCCGCAACAGAGACAGACTTGAAACGCACTAACATACATTTTCCTCACCCACAAAATCTATATATGGGAGATTTTAGTTGCCAAGGTATATTTGGCATATTTTACAATTGACATGATAACGATAATACTTTCTAATCCACAAACTTCAAACTATATCTTTTAGTAATAAGCTCATGTTGATATTAATTAGGTAAAGTATTATTAGGCCCAATAATTGCTGATGAAGCGATCTGCACAAGCCTGGGATTTGAAGCAGCTCCTCTCTTTGTCTGAAACAGTGGCTTAACGCTGGCTAATTCACTGTGTGAATTCTCTCTCTCATTACTGAGGAGAGAAAGCCGAAAGAGACAGAGGAGAAAGTGGGAGTGTCAGATGCCCTCCCTGTGTGTTATTAATAATAATAATAATAATAATACATTTTATTTATAAGCGCCTTTCAAAACACCCAAGGACACTGTACAGGACAACAAGAAATAAAAACAACAGAATAAAACCCACAAACAGAACTGGATGATGGTGTTGGAGTGACTGAGTTATGTGGTGTAGGATTGTCTGAACAGGTGAGTTTTGAGTCTGGATTTGAAAAGTGGAAGGGTGTCTATGTTGCGGAGGTCAGGAGGGAGAGAGTTCCAGAGCTGAGGAGCAGAGCGGCTGAAGGCTCTGCCCCCCATTGAAACAAGACGGAAAGAGGGGACAGAGAGCTGGGGAGAGGAGGAGGACCGGAGGGAGCGAGAGGGAGTGGAGATGTGGAGGAGGTCAGAGATGTACGGTGGAGCCAGGTTATGGATAGCTTTGAAAGTGGTTAGGAGAATTTTTATTCTCCTGCTCATGGGTACATCTCACAGACTGCTCTGACTCTTTGTAAACTCATGCTGGTGGCTTTAGTTTTATCAGACAGAGCGTGTATTTGCGATGTTCGCTTCATAACACAATGCACACAACTTTACTTGAAGAGCAAATTAGCTCCAAATAAACAAAGTTATGCTCCTCCCACTTTGACCTTCTCTCTGACCTGCTCCTGAAGCTCCTGCACTCACATCCCACGTGTTCTCTGTCCATTTATATGTTGAAGAAAGTTGAAAAGTCTGTAGAGTATCCATGCTGGGTTCAACAGTCGGCACTGCGCTCCAGGAGCAGCGGGGGAGGGGCTGTGTAGGCGCTAATGCTGCAGTGCATTATGGTAGTTATAGTTTTGACGGGTTCTGTCCGTTTTATCGGCGGGCTGCTTATAATACAAATTGAAAATCATCTCGGGGGGCCACCAGAAATCTTCTTGAGGGCCGCATTTGGCCCACGGGCCGTGAGTTTGAGACCACTGTTCTAGCACTTAAAATATTGCAACTTTCTGCGATTTGAGAATTGTTCAGTGTTAATAATGTTCAAACTTCAAAGTGGCATAGTGTAATTACATACCTTTCACTGAAATGCTGTTAATTGAAGTATGAAGTGCAGTAGTAGTAATAGTGTAGTGATTGCAGTATTTGTGTCTTTGTGTTGCAGACGACAGTGATAGACTACGTGAAGCCGTCCGATCTGAAGAAGGACATGAATGAGACGTTTAAGGAGAAGTTCCCACACATCAAACTCACGCTCAGCAAAATACGCAGGTAACGTCTGATTTTTTTAGTCTTTTACTCCGTTTCCCCAAGATACTGCAACAAAACAATGCATTAATGACTGAACATCCTGCTTAAATGATGACTGAAGCTTCTGGATCTTCTTTTCCTGTGTGTAAGTCTGCGTGTGTTGTGTTTTTAGCCTGAAGAGAGAGATGCGAGCCTTCGGGGAGGACTGTGGTCTGCAGCCGGTCACCATCGCTATGACCTTTGTTTACTTCGAGAAACTGGTGCTTCAGGGTCGACTAAACAAGCAAAACAGGTAAAAATACAAATTAGAAAACAATGTAGGACACGTTGAAAAAATGAGTGCCACGAACTTTATGCGCGAAGATTGGCGCTCTCATCTCTCGACTTGAATGCTCCCTGGTTTTATTCCCAGGCTGGATGGGGCCTTATGGTTTGGGTTAGCCATTACCCAGATCGTCCATGTTCATTAAAAAGACCTCATTATAAGTTCATCATCAAAGTCTGCGAGAAATGTTTGATCTCGTATTCTTGATTTAAGCCGCTAGGGGCAGCGTCTGCAGCGTGTAAATATAGAAACCTTCTTTTTATTGCAGCGCTCTGTTGAATTCTCCTCTTCTTGGCAGCTTAACCTGCTTAATCCAAATATATGTTTGAGTTAGTGTTAGCCATCAACTTTAGAGCCACATTAGAAAACATTACCCCCTGTCGCCTAGTTTGACATAAAGATTAGTGCTGAAATTAGCATAAAAGCTAACATTAGCATTATTATTGTTCTATTGATTTATTTAGTTGACAGGGACAAAGCAGTCTGACACAGTTACAAGTAAAACATTTTATTTTTTATTTATTAACCTTTATTTAACCAGGTAAGAACCCACTGAGATCGAAACCTCTTTTTCAAGGGTGACCTGAGGCAAAGTGAAAAACATAACAGCAACACAAAGTACAAAAACATATTTACATTTTAAGAGAATTTTAAGAAATTAATACAAACTCTACATTCAAAGGCACCGACCTTTTCTGAAAGATTCACGCTCTTTGTTTTTCAAACTTATGCGAAAACCCCTAGCTGAGATAATTCACTATTGGAGTGAATTCCAGGCTGTGGGAGCAGCATAAGAAAAAGCCCTCTTTCCCCAGTCAGTTCTTACACGAGGGACAGACAAGCTAAACATATCACGTGAGCTCAGGGTGTAATGACCCTCCGCTCTCTGCACAAGGGCACACAAGCAGGAAGGTGCGCATTTACATGACACTTTATACACTAAAAACATCCAAAGTGTGAACCCTCCGGCACCCAAAGAAGGCCACCCAGCCTTGGGCTAGAGCTCGCAGTGGAGGGTGAGCCTGCCACAACCTGTTATAAACCTCAAAGCACAGTATACAGTGTCCAAGGATTTAAGAGATTTTGCAGTTGCATTCGTGTAGAGTGTATCGCCATAGTCCAATAGAGTCATAAATGTGGCCAATACCAGACGTTTGCTTTTATTACAATTGTAAACACCTAGCATTATCTTCAATTTTTTAACCAGATTTTGAAGGTGGGCTTCAGAAGAGTGCTCTTGGTCCAGTAAAAATCCAAGGTGTTTAAAACGCAATGGGATTTCCCTGAGAAGTCATGATCTGGGGGATGTTGTCTTGTACGTCCATGTGAGAAGATCACAGCTTTTGTTTTGCCTGAATTTAGAACTTACTTCAGGACTAACATGCAGCTGATGCGACTCATACAGAGTGTGGAGCTAACACTAATTCTCAGCTCCTGTCCCTGGACGAGCTTTTCTCTATCATTCACATTTTTAGACATTACGAAGCACAATTTTAAACTCATATATACAACAGTGCAGTTTAACATTTCAAACATTACCACATCCAACACATATATTTACAGATGGGCACAGCTTTGGTTCATTTATAGCTCTGATATGCATTTGAGTTCAGTGGGGAGTGACTTCCACAGTTTACAGTTTTTAAATGAGAACGCTGACTGTCCAAGTGAGGTTCTGTGCTGTGGTACAATCAGTACTCGCACAGCTTCTAGTGACTGTTGCTGGTTTGTCTTTGAACAAATGTACAAAGTGGCTCAGATTCTAGATTATTCATGCATTTTAATACTAATTTAAGGGAATATAATTTTGTAAAACTTTCAAAACTCAATTAATTATGCATCTTAGTATATTACAATACTGTATTTGTTTGTGTGTTTTATAGACAAGACAATGACGCCGACTATAACCTTGACATAGGACAGAGAAACTAATTAAACGAAATAAACTAATTAAAAATACACATTCACAGTAGGCAAACAGTGAAAAACAATGCTGGTGGGGCTTGAAGTGGAGAGGGCGTGGTTACAGACAGTCAAAAAAAAAAACAAAAAAAAACTCTCTTTCCTCCATTCCTTTTTTTCCGTTTTCCCCTTCTTGATAGTGCGTGACAATAACATTACTTTTTTCAGAAGTAAAACACAATCTCAACACAAACAGGCTCTGGGGCAAAGAGAAAGATGAATATAGAGAAGCCTCGAAACTATTTGAACTCAAGATCTCTGGGCAATGGCAAAACATGTCATTTGTCCACAGCCACTCAGCAAAGGTCAGGGGAGTTTGGATCTATTTTTTGAGTTTAGCTAAGAACCGCGTTTTATGTTGTTCTGGATGAAGTGCACCAAAAATATCGAGGGGGCAATTTTCTGTCATCAAGCGTCACAAATCCAACTTAATAAGTGAACTTAGCTGAGCTGGAAGTTGACTCTTAACACTCCACGACCAGGCTGTGTGCTCAGCTAACATACTAGCTTACTCCTGGAAAACTCAATACAAGGGTCAACTCTGTCCCAGGGCTCCTCTGTGGAACCAACGCTGTATCTGCTGATAATTAAAGTGGGAAATCAATCATAGAAAAGGGTTCAAAAGGTAGGACAATGTTTTAAAGATCAGGAGTTCCATTTGAGAGTCATGTTCAATCTGAGGAGCTGGTTAGAAGTTAGATTTAGCTTGGATTTAGCTTTAGCTTGGAAGAACATTTGAAACTTTTTCTTTGATGGATCACTCCTGGACGAATGAGAGATTATACAGACTTAAATATCACACTTTGTTGTCGTTGTTGTTTTAATCCGAATGACTCCCTTGACGTGGGAATGTCCTGAAATGGAACTTTCAGTCAATTTCTTTCTGTTTCTTTCTTTCTCTAGCTATCCATGGGTTTCAGTATGATCAGAAATTAGGACCGTTGCCATAGTGATTAATAATATAAAATAAAACATCATCTTGAGAATATTGTGACATTGAATTCCTCTTCAATGGATCACTGGTCATGGTTTGACCTCTTATTCTGTGTTTAATGTCTAAGCGCTAAGTAAACGTGCATGCACTTATCTCTTATCTGTGCTTTTATTTAACAGGAAATTGGTTTCAGCAGCCTGCCTCCTACTGGCCGCAAAGATCAGCAGTGACCTCAAGAAACAGGAAGTCAAGCACTTGATAGACGTAAGTGACACGTATAATAAGACTGTTATTTCGATAGGTGTAATTGTAATTTGGGGTACATACAACTTTGACACAACGGACAATCTGATCTCGGAAGCTAAGCGGGGATGGGCCTGGTCGGTACATGGATGGGAGACCTCGGGGAGTACCAAGTGCTGCAGTGGAATCACCTCTGGGTGTGACATTTGCTGCTCATGTACAACCAGGAGGTCAAACTATAAACTTTACCAAAATTGGAAAGTCAACTGGGCAAGATTTTTAACAACATCTTAAGCTCGGACTTGGCTTCTTCTTTGGAATCAAGTCCTGTCTGTCTTTTAAGGCAAAAAAGACAGTTAGTTGCTGCCACATTTCTCCCAGTCCTTGATTATGGGGACACTAAATACAGACACAATCACTTTGAACACTTCACATCTTATAACGGAGCTCTTAAAGGACGATATTATGCTAAATTTGTAAAGCGCTTTGGGTGCCTATTAGGTGGAAAAGCGCTCTATAAATAAAAATTCTTCTTCTTCTTCTTCTTCTTCTTCTAAATTGATTGAGCTTTCAACCCTGTTCTAACATTGTTCCGTCATCAAAAACATACCTGGAGTTTCATTTAGCTTCGTTCACGCTTGTTTGAAAATCGTCAAAAACAGTTTCTTTTTTGTTTTTAAGTCCATAAATCATCCCCAGACTCGCTCTGAGCATTTCTTCTGTTGCAACAGCTCAGCACTGCTCGCATTACAAAGCATTGTGTAAATACAAATTTGTGTAATTGCCTCTGCAGCCACTAGATGGAGCTAAGTTACTATGGCGTCTCCCAAGGCTGTGGAAGTTAGTTAGTTAGTTTATTTTTCTTTGGTCCATAGAAGTACAAAAACAAAACAAAAAAACAAACAAAAACTGTAAATTACTGTAATACTGTATATTCTTGGTCAAACATTTTATTTTTAGTTCTAAAACATAAGATGTCAAAGCAAGAGCATGTTTAAAGGCCAATAACACAACAAATTATGTGTAATATTTGTCTTTTCAGAAAATTATCCATAGTAACCACTCGAAACGAACAAATTCATTGGGATTTCCTGCTGTCCATGATTTTATTCTACGTTATAAGGGGAAGATAAGCTAGGTCTGTCACGATACAACATTTTGAAGTATGATTTAACGTTACAGAAAAAATGTAAACGATAATACTGAAACCATTTTGTTGCACTGACAAAATTACTCTAAAGCAGGCTTATTCAACTTAAGGCTCGGGGGCTAAATGAGGCCCTCCAAACGATTTGATCCGGCCCACAACCCATCTTCAAAAACATAATAAAAAAAAAATCTCCTGCTTACTGGATTAATTCTGGGTTAGTCCTGGACAGTAGTTTTTGGCCCTTAGTCCTCTGCTTTAGACCTGGTTTGGTATTGATTTAGTCCTGGTTCAGACCTGGTTGGTATCTAGTCCGATCCAGTTCAGTACTGGACATTTTGTAGAGGAATTTGGTTTTTATTTTTCCACAAAAGTCTAATATTGCAGTATTTATTTTATCATTATTGAAACAGATCTAGATATTTTGTGCGACCCCAAATTTTGATTAAGTGGTGGTGTTTTTTCTTGTGCACCTCAGGCCTAGAGGTCATGACCCTCCAAACAGTCTGGCCTTTGAGAAAATCTAAATAACAATAACTTTTTCCCAGCTAACAATGTACACTTTCGTAGTTAGTTCTAGTATCTTTAATTTGTCATATATTAATTATTCAAACAAACTACAGTCAAAATTTTATCACATATCAGATACTACAAAAACTAAGAAAGAATTCCCTACTAGTCCAAAGAAAAGGCACACGCGATCATTTTTGAGCCTGAAAAATATTGTTCTTTTTATCATAAATTGAAGCCGATGTTGTAATATTTTGTATTATTCTGTTGCTTTACTCTTTCTAAAATGAAGCATGTGGTCCGTTTGGTGTGCGCAGAAGCTGGAGGAGCGTTTCCGGATCAGTCGCCGGGAGCTGATCTCGTTCGAGTTCACGATCCTGGTGGCCCTGGAGATGGCGCTGTACCTCCCTGAGAGCAAAGTCCTGCCCCACTACAGGCGCCTGGTCCAGCAGCAGCCGCTATAGCAGCGACACGCCCCACCGCACGGCAAAAACAACACCCACAGGAGTTAAAGGGCTTGAATTCACTGGGTTACGTTTTAGTTCTAGTTAGTTGGTCTGGGACTGGAGGGTGTTTAGATATTTTGGCTTGCTTTAAAGTATTTCTGACTGGTTACAGAATATTTACAAATTTTGTGTCAGTAGAGAATGGAAATGGTACTTAAAGGCACTGCACCTGATTTTTACAGATTTTAAAAACAAATCTAGGCCATTTTAAACAACTTGTAGTGGTCTAAGTGTATTTCTCACTCACTGTATCCTAGGATCATATTTATTCACTACGATGAGTTTATAAGAGCTTTCAGTGAGCAGAGCGACTTCTGACATCACGGTAAAGCTAACAAACCATAGAACTATAATAAAACCTGGAAGATGAATCCAAGATGGCCGTCCTGTTTATCCCTATGGAGTGAGCTCATTGGCGCATGACCCCAAAAAAGTTTCTTACTTCCGCATTTACTTCCTGACACGGAGGCTGACATCTTTTGTTTTACTTCCTGATACGATGGCTGCCATCTTTGTTTTACTTCCTGAAACGGAGGCTGCCATCTTTGCTTTAGGGCGCCACGTGACGACAATCCCCCACTTCATATAAAAACTGTAATTTCGGTGATTTTAGAAACGGTAGAAAAGAACATTTCCTTCTATTTTATTTAAATACCGATAATAATTCAGTCCTGTCTGCAATTATAATGTGCCATTTTAGAAAAAGGCTGGTTCCAAGAGGCTGCATTACCTCGCACGGCCACTAATCAATCTGGGACACAGACAGAGGGGGCGTACCTTATCCAGTTCATTTAATACATCCATGTAACAAACAATTAGCATGCTAACAGCGCACTCCACTTTGCGGAGATTAAAACAATGTATAGTTAGATGCAGACAGTGCACTGTGATCTCATTTTCACCCTAAGAGCTGCTTTTACAACATGTGTACTGGGGCATCTTTTTCTAATGAGGTACAGCCCCTTTAATGATACAACTTTAATGTAAAAAAAAATAATAACTTCACAATAAGATAATTTTTACTTTAAGGTGCAATATATCGCAAACCAAGGTCTGCCACCTGCTTGTCTCCATGCAGTTATTACTTTGCCTGGAATGTTCCACAGTATGGCATTAAACTTATCTTTTTTCTTCACTAAAACACTTATAATTAAACAAATGCAACATAGATACATTAAAGCAGATCTAAGTAACTTTAGCATCAGAGCTCGCCCTGCAGCTCTTGTTTTCGTCTTTTTTTATTGAAATAAAGGAGTGCAGTCACATACAAAACATTTCATGTTGCCAAATATTTAAAAAGTGCCAGGGTTTCTCAGCAGAGTTGTCTCCGGGTCGACGTCGCCAAACGTTGCACGGCTGGTGTTCCGCCCAGAGGCAGCAGGGGGAGACGGCGGGGGCTTCAAACGCCCCGAAGATACATCGCACGGACTTACAAAGACGCTTAATAGTGTAAAAATGTTACTTAGTTCTGCTTTAATGTCACACTGTGGAGCATTTCAAGCAAAGCTATCAAATCTCCACGGAGCCAGCTGATACCGGACCCTCATCAGAAAAGTCACACAGCGCCCCTTTAAAACTAGAAGAAAGGAACCAGTCAGAAACGCCTTGAAATGTTAACGTACGAAACAGACCCAGACCTAAACTAAAAAACTAAAGCTACTCCAATGTTAATATTGTGAATTCAAGTCATTTTAAAGTCCCGTGGTGGCTCTGTAGCGCAAACACTCTCCTCCACCTTTACACTGTGACACAGACACTCCAAAAGAATGACTCTGACACTGACATGAGAGCACTGTGACGTCCCACAGAGGATCATTAAACAGCCATCACTTCTTATGCACCTTATAGCAATACACTTTTGTACCTGATGTGGCCATACTACAAACACAGGCCAAATATTCATACTTTTGCCAATATTAGACAATCACTTGTGTTTATGTCACGGTTAGCAATAATAAATAAGTATGAAATTAAATGATGAGAAGAAAAGATAACAGCACTGAAAAAAAAAGTGGATTCTACTAACAGTGGTGGTTAGTACTTTCAGATTAACAAAGTTTTAAATACAGTTTTGCTTGAGTACATTTTGGCAAATAACTTTTAAAATAATTGTTTTTACAATCTGGATCTAATTGTACATAAAAAGAAATAATTGTTGATCCTACTTAAATATATTATGTCACATTTTTTCAATGTAATTATTTTACATTAATCCAAAGCAAATAATTTCAATTTATGACGATCTAAAATAAATATGTGAATTTAAAAGGTGACATAATGTATTTAAAGTGCGTTTGACAGGTTTTTAGGATCTTATAATTTTGACTTTAATTGGAGTGTTAATTTCTGTTGTAAATATAAATTATAGTTTTACGCCAATCAAGTAGTGTGGAGAAAAGTTGAAAAATCTGTTGAAAATTACAGGAAGTAAAAACAAATGACATCACACTTTGCTCAGACTCATTCGATCCAAAAGTTAAGCATCATTTACACAAAATAAACAACTCTTTTTTTAGCCTTTTAACATTATTTCAACAAAATAAAGGTGTTCACATATATTTTCACAGATCAAATTGAAGTTTATGAGTTTTGGTCCAGTGTATAGTGCGGTGATGTCATCATTTACAACCAGGAAGTAAAAGTACAAACATTACCAAAAAATCAAATCAAATTGGTACATTATTATAGGCACTTTGGTCAACATTTTCTTTTCTTTTTTGTGGAGAGTGTAGTGTAGAACTTCTTTAGTAGTGATTATGGCTCCCTCTGGTGGCCACAAATTAGACGTGCAGCCTTTTATAAACATGTAGCATCAAACAAATGGTTTATATACAGTCTGAAAATATTTAATCAAAGTACTACAACTAAAAAATCATTTGCACAAATCATCCTTTGAAATAAAATGTACTCAAGCATAACTATATTATTATAAACGTTATAAACAGAGCACATAACTATAATTACTAGAACCACCATTACAATTTGAAAATGTATTTAATTCACATTTTAGCACAACTTAAATCCATATGAGCTCTTTTTATTTTATTTTATACATGTTATTTTGTATTATTTACACCTTTCCTGTTTTACTCTGCACTGTGAACTACCTAAAATGTATATATATATTTTTAGATTTATGTTTTGTAGCACCAGATTTGTTTCTCGTTAAACTTCACAATTGTAAATGAAAAGTATTAATGCACAACTTATTTTTATATCTGTGTAATGTCTTGAATTCATGTATCGGCCTATATTTATTGCAGAAATAATTTCAAAGTATTTGTAAATTGTACAGAAAATATGATTCTTCATCAAATATTATGGTCAACTAAATAATCTTAATATGTAGATTGCTTTTTATGATGCGTGTTATATTTTTACACAATTTTAAATATACTGTATTTGGCACAAGACAATCAGAAATGCAGTATATTAGCGGAAAAAAAGTGTAATATGTGTTCTTTTATATCTTATTGCCATCATAAACTTCAATCATCACTATTTTTATATCAATAATTTTACTCTTTTTCTGGTTTGTTTGTTTTATTTCACGCGATACAAACCATTTATGACTGAACGTTGAACAAGTTTGGCATAAACAAGCACATAAACAAAACTCCACCATTTTGCCGCTCAAATATTGGGGCGTGGCTTATTCTCCTTATTTGGAACGACACAGCGGAACTTCCTGTTTCCTTTTCTCTATATTAGAGATTAAGCAGCATTTCTGTGTTTTGATCCTGATTTTCCTTTTGTTTTTACCTTTGACTGAAGCTACTGTTACTGTATTGAGTTTTGTTTTTTGTTTTTTTTACCTGAACATGTTTTTGTTGTTATTATTATGAACTGTATTTAAACCACTGTCTTCCATGTTATTCGTATGTTAGAGGCATGCTCTGTTGGGCAGGCTTTTATTCATCATATTATTATTTCATTCATTTTATGTGTATTATGGGGACTTGACATAAGCTGCGTTGCACACTCTTTTTTCGAATGGGCAATAAAATAATGCCATACGAGTTCTAAATGTCTGTTTTCTGTCGTGGAATCAAAGATGAACATTTTAACACCTGTAGAGCCACTAGAGGGCAGTGTTATCCCAGACAGAGAATCAATAAATAACAATCACTTGTTTTAAAGTAGCTTTAATTAATAATCGATTACGCTAAACAAATACCGACACATTAGTTTGACAATTGTTTCCATCTTTTAACAATTTCTATAAATTAAATAACTAAATTTGCACTTTGATTTCACCATTTTAAATGTACCATTTATTAACTTGAATTTTGGACTATAAGTCAATGGAGTAAAGTCAATACCAATTTAACTTTTACCATTAACTAAAATAAAACCCTTTCAACTTTGGTCAAAACAAAGTGTCCTCCTTAATGACATGAGCCAAATTATTACAATATTTAAGTCCTAAACAAATATCCTACTAGAGACTGTTAAAGGGTCCCAAGGGCTGCAGCATTGTTTTTGTTTTTTCTTTGTTGTTTTTTTTAGCAGATCTAAAGAAAACTACTCACCGGTTGTAACTTTGTTTGTCCTGTGCATTTGTTTTGTTCTGTCCTTGCACTCCTCTGTACACCTCTGCACTCCTCTGCACACCTCTGCACTCCTCTGCACTCCTCTGCACACCTCTGCACACCTCTGCACTCCTCTGCACACCTCTGCACTCCTCTGCACTCCTCTGCACACCTCTGCACTCCTCTGCACTCCTCTGCACTCCTCTGCACACCTCTGCTCTCCTCTGCACTCCTCTGCACTCCTCTGCACACCTCTGCACTCCTCTGCACACCTCTGCGCTCCTCTGCCCTCCTCTGCACTCCTCTGCGCTCCTCTGCACACCTCTGCACACCTCTGCACTCCTCTGCACACCTCTGCGCTCCTCTGCACACCTCTGCACTCCTCTGCACACCTCTGCACACCTCTGCACTCCTCTGCACACCTCTGCACACCTCTGCGCTCCTCTGCACTCCTCTGCGCTCCTCTGCACACCTCTGCGCTCCTCTGCACTCCTCTGCGCTCCTCTGCACACCTCTGCACACCTCTGCACACCTCTGCACACCTCTGCACACCTCTGCGCTCCTCTGCACACCTCTGCACACCTCTGCACACCTCTCCTCTGCACTCCTGCACTCCTCTGCGCTCCTCTGCACACCTCTGCACACCTCTGCACCTCTGCGCTCCTCTGCACTCCTCTGCACACCTCTGCACTCCTCTGCACACCTCTGCACTCCTCTGCACACCTCTGCACTCCTCTGCACACCTCTGCACTCCTCTGCACTCCTCTGCACACCTCTGCACTCCTCTGCACTCCTCTGCACACCTCTGCACTCCTCTGCACACCTCTGCACTCCTCTGCACACCTCTGCACTCCTCTGCACTCCTCTGCACTCCTCTGCACTCCTCTGCACTCCTCTGCACTCCTCTGCACACCTCTGCACTCCTCTGCGCTCCTCTGCACTCCTCTGCGCTCCTCTGCTCTCCTCTGCACTCCTCTGCGCTCCTCTGCACACCTCTGCGCTCCTCTGCACTCCTCTGCACTCCTCTGCACTCCTCTGCACACCTCTGCACACCTCTGCACTCCTCTGCACTCCTCTGCACTCCTCTGCACACCTCTGCTCTCCTCTGCACTCCTCTGCACTCCTCTGCACTCCTCTGCCCTCCTCTGCACTCCTCTGCGCTCCTCTGCACTCCTCTGCACACCTCTGCGCTCCTCTGCACACCTCTGCGCTCCTCTGCGCTCCTCTGCACTCCTCTGCACACCTCTGTGCTCCTCTGCACTCCTCTGCACTCCTCTGCACTCCTCTGCACTCCTCTGCGCTCCTCTGCAGACCTCTGCGCTCCTCTGCACTCCTCTGCACTCCTCTGCACTCCTCTGCGCTCCTCTGTATACCTCTGCGCTCCTCTGCACTCCTCTGCACACCTCTGCGCTCCTCTGTATACCTCTGCGCTCCTCTGCCCTCCTCTGCACACCTCTGCACTCCTCTGCACACCTCTGCACTCCTCAGCCCTCCTCTGCACACCTTTGCACTCCTCTGCACTCCTCTGCACTCCTCTGCAGACCTCTGCAGACCTCTGCACTCCTCTGCACACCTCTGCACTCCTCTGCACACCTCTGTGCTCCTCTGCACTCCTCTGCACTCCTCTGCGCACCTCTGCACTCCTGCGCTCCTCTGCACACCTCTGTGCTCCTCTGCACTCCTCTGCACTCCTCTGAACTCCTCTGCACTCCTCTGCGCTCCTCTGCACTCCTCTGCGCTCCTCTGCGCTCCTCTGCACACCTCTGCGCTCCTCTGCTATCCTCTGCGCTCCTCTGCGCTCCTCTGCACACCTCTGCCCTCCTCTGCACTCCTCTGCACACCTCTGCACTCCTCAGCCCTCCTCTGCACACCTCTGCACTCCTCTGCACTCCTCTGCCCTCCTCTGCACACCTCTGCGCTCCTCTGCACTCCTCTGCACACCTCTGCGCTCCTCTGCACACCTCTGCACACCTCTGCGCTCCTCTGCACTCCTCTGCACTCCTCTGCACACCTCTGTGCTCCTCTGCACTCCTCTGCACACCTCTGCGCTCCTCTGCACTCCTCTGCACACCTCTGCACTCCTCTGCACTCCTCTGCACTCCTCTGCGCTCCTCTGCACTCCTCTGCACACCTCTGCGCTCCTCTGCACACCTCTGCACACCTCTGCGCTCCTCTGCACTCCTCTGCACTCCTCTGCACACCTCTGTGCTCCTCTGCACTCCTCTGCACTCCTATGCACTCCTCTGCGCTCCTCTGCGCTCCTCTGCAGACCTCTGCGCTCCTCTGCACTCCTCTGCACTCCTCTGCACTCCTCTGCGCTCCTCTGCAGACCTCTGCGCTCCTCTGCACTCCTCTGCGCTCCTCTGCACTCCTCTGCACTCCTCTGCACTCCTCTGCGCTCCTCTGCACTCCTCTGCACTCCTCTGCGCTCCTCTGCACTCCTCTGCGCTCCTCTGCACTCCTCTGCGCTCCTCTGCACTCCTCTGCACTCCTCTGCAGACCTCTGCGCTCCTCTGCACTCCTCTGCACTCCTCTGCACTCCTCTGCACTCCTCTGCACTCCTCTGCAGACCTCTGCGCTCCTCTGTATACCTCTGCGCTCCTCTGCACTCCTCTGCACTCCTCTGTATACCTCTGCGCTCCTCTGCACTCCTCTGCACACCTCTGCGCTCCTCTGTATACCTCTGCGCTCCTCTGCCCTCCTCTGCACACCTCTGCACTCCTCTGCACACCTCTGCACTCCTCAGCCCTCCTCTGCACACCTTTGCACTCCTCTGCACTCCTCTGCACTCCTCTGCAGACCTCTGCGCTCCTCTGCACTCCTCTGCACACCTCTGCACTCCTCTGCACTCCTCTGCACACCTCTGTGCTCCTCTGCACTCCTCTGCGCTCCTCTGCACTCCTCTGCGCTCCTCTGCACACCTCTGCGCTCCTCTGCACTCCTCTGCACACCTCTGCACTCCTCAGCCCTCCTCTGCACACCTCTGCACTCCTCTGCACTCCTCTGCCCTCCTCTGCACACCTCTGCGCTCCTCTGCACTCCTCTGCACACCTCTGCGCTCCTCTGCACACCTCTGCACACCTCTGCGCTCCTCTGCACTCCTCTGCACTCCTCTGCACACCTCTGTGCTCCTCTGCACTCCTCTGCACACCTCTGCGCTCCTCTGCACTCCTCTGCACACCTCTGCACTCCTCTGCCCTCCTCTGCACTCCTCTGCGCTCCTCTGAACTCCTCTGCACACCTCTGCACTCCTCTGCACACCTCTGCACACCTCTGCGCTCCTCTGCACTCCTCTGCACTCCTCTGCACACCTCTGTGCTCCTCTGCACTCCTCTGCACTCCTCTGCGCCTCCTTCAGCGCTCCCTCTGCAGTCCTCTGCGCTCCTCTGCACTCCTCTGCACTCCTCTGCGCTCCTCTGCAGACCTCTGCGCTCCTCTGCACTCCTCTGCGCTCCTCTGCACTCCTCTGCACTCCTCTGCACTCCTCTGCACTCCTCTGCGCTCCTCTGCAGACCTCTGCGCTCCTCTGCACTCCTCTGCGCTCCTCTGCACTCCTCTGCGCTCCTCTGCACACCTCTGCACTCCTCTGCAGACCTCTGCGCTCCTCTGCACTCCTCTGCACTCCTCTGCACTCCTCTGCACTCCTCTGCAGACCTCTGCGCTCCTCTGTATACCTCTGCGCTCCTCTGCACTCCTCTGCACACCTCTGCGCTCCTCTGTATACCTCTGCGCTCCTCTGCCCTCCTCTGCACACCTCTGCACTCCTCTGCACACCTCTGCACTCCTCAGCCCTCCTCTGCACACCTTTGCACTCCTCTGCACTCCTCTGCAGACCTCTGCGCTCCTCTGCACTCCTCTGCACACCTCTGCGCTCCTCAGCCCTCCTCTGCACACCTTTGCACTCCTCTGCACTCCTCTGCAGACCTCTGCGCTCCTCAGCCCTCCTCTGCACACCTCTGCACTCCTCTGCACTCCTCTGCAGACCTCTGCGCTCCTCTGTATACCTCTGCGCTCCTCTGCACTCCTCTGCACACCTCTGCGCTCCTCTGCACTCCTCTGCACTCCTCTGCACTCCTCTGCAGACCTCTGCGCTCCTCTGCACTCCTCTGCACACCTCTGCGCTCCTCTGCACTCCTCTGCGCTCCTCTGCACTCCTCTGCGCTCCTCTGCACACCTCTGTGCTCCTCTGCACTCCTCTGCACTCCTCTGCACTCCTCTGCAGACCTCTGCGCTCATCTGCACTCCTCTGCACTCCTCTGCAGACCTCTGCGCTCCTCTGCACTCCTCTCTGCGCTCCTCTGCACTCCTCTGCGCTCCTCTGCACTCCTCTGCGCTCCTCTGCACACCTCTGTGCTCCTCTGCACTCCTCTGCACTCCTCTGCACACCTCTGCACTCCTCAGCCCTCCTCTGCACACCTTTGCACTCCTCTGCACTCCTCTTCCCTCCTCTGCACACCTCTGCGCTCCTCTGCACTCCTCTGCACACCTCTGCGCTCCTCTGCACTCCTCTGCACACCTCTGCGCTCCTCTGCACTCCTCTGCACACCTCTGCGCTCCTCTGTATACCTCTGCGCTCCTCTGCACTCCTCTGCACACCTCTGCGCTCCTCTGTATACCTCTGCGCTCCTCTGCCCTCCTCTGCACACCTCTGCACTCCTCTGCACACCTCTGCACTCCTCAGCCCTCCTCTGCACACCTTTGCACTCCTCTGCACTCCTCTGCACTCCTCTGCAGACCTCTGCGCTCCTCTGCACTCCTCTGCACACCTCTGCACTCCTCTGCACTCCTCTGCACACCTCTGTGCTCCTCTGCACTCCTCTGCACTCCTCTGCACTCCTCTGCGCACCTCTGCACTCCTGCGCTCCTCTGCACACCTCTGTGCTCCTCTGCACTCCTCTGCACTCCTCTGCGCTCCTCTGCACTCCTCTGCGCTCCTCTGCACTCCTCTGCGCTCCTCTGCACTCCTCTGCGCTCCTCTGCACACCTCTGCGCTCCTCTGCACTCCTCTGCACACCTCTGCACTCCTCAGCCCTCCTCTGCACACCTCTGCACTCCTCTGCACTCCTCTGCCCTCCTCTGCACACCTCTGCGCTCCTCTGCACTCCTCTGCACACCTCTGCACTCCTCTGCCCTCCTCTGCACTCCTCTGCGCTCCTCTGCACTCCTCTGCACACCTCTGCGCTCCTCTGCACACCTCTGCACACCTCTGCGCTCCTCTGCGCTCCTCTGCACTCCTCTGCACACCTCTGTTCTCCTCTGCACTCCTCTGCACTCCTCTGCACTCCTCTGCACTCCTCTGCGCTCCTCTGCAGACCTCTGCGCTCCTCTGCACTCCTCTGCACTCCTCTGCACTCCTCTGCGCTCCTCTGTATACCTCTGCGCTCCTCTGCACTCCTCTGCACACCTCTGCGCTCCTCTGAAAACCTCTGCGCTCCTCTGCCCTCCTCTGCACACCTCTGCACTCCTCTGCACACCTCTGCACTCCTCAGCCCTCCTCTGCACACCTTTGCACTCCTCTGCACTCCTCTGCACTCCTCTGCAGACCTCTGCAGACCTCTGCACTCCTCTGCACACCTCTGCACTCCTCTGCACACCTCTGTGCTCCTCTGCACTCCTCTGCACTCCTCTGCGCACCTCTGCACTCCTGCGCTCCTCTGCACACCTCTGTGCTCCTCTGCACTCCTCTGCACTCCTCTGCGCTCCTCTGCACTCCTCTGCGCTCCTCTGCACTCCTCTGCACACCTCTGCACTCCTCAGCCCTCCTCTGCACACCTCTGCACTCCTCTGCACTCCTCTGCCCTCCTCTGCACACCTCTGCGCTCCTCTGCACTCCTCTGCACACCTCTGCGCTCCTCTGCATACCTCTGCACACCTCTGCGCTCCTCTGCACTCCTCTGCACTCCTCTGCACACCTCTGCGCTCCTCTGCACTCCTCTGCACACCTCTGCACTCCTCTGCCCTCCTCTGCACTCCTCTGCGCTCCTCTGTACTCCTCTGCACACCTCTGCGCTCCTCTGCACACCTCTGCACACCTCTGCGCTCCTCTGCACTCCTCTGCACTCCTCTGCACACCTCTGTGCTCCTCTGCACTCCTCTGCACTCCTCTGCGCTCCTCTGCGCTCCTCTGCAGACCTCTGCGCTCCTCTGCACTCCTCTGCACTCCTCTGCGCTCCTCTGCAGACCTCTGCGCTCCTCTGCACTCCTCTGCGCTCCTCTGCACTCCTCTGCACTCCTCTGCACTCCTCTGCACTCCTCTGCGCTCCTCTGCAGACCTCTGCGCTCCTCTGCACTCCTCTGCTCTCCTCTGCACTCCTCTGCGCTCCTCTGCACTCCTCTGCACTCCTCTGCAGACCTCTGCGCTCCTCTGCACTCCTCTGCACTCCTCTGCACTCCTCTGCACTCCTCTGCAGACCTCTGCGCTCCTCTGTATACCTCTGCGCTCCTCTGCACTCCTCTGCACACCTCTGCGCTCCTCTGTATACCTCTGCGCTCCTCTGCCCTCCTCTGCACACCTCTGCACTCCTCTGCACACCTCTGCACTCCTCAGCCCTCCTCTGCACACCTTTGCACTCCTCTGCACTCCTCTGCAGACCTCTGCGCTCCTCTGCACTCCTCTGCACACCTCTGCACTCCTCTGCACTCCTCTGCACACCTCTGCACTCCTCTGCACTCCTCTGCACTCCTCTGCGCTCCTCTGCAGACCTCTGCGCTCCTCTGCACTCCTCTGCGCTCCTCTGCACTCCTCTGCGCTCCTCTGCACTCCTCTGCACTCCTCTGCAGACCTCTGCGCTCCTCTGCACTCCTCTGCACTCCTCTGCACTCCTCTGCAGACCTCTGCGCTCCTCTGTATACCTCTGCGCTCCTCTGCACTCCTCTGCACACCTCTGCGCTCCTCTGTATACCTCTGCCCTCCTCTGCACACCTCTGCACTCCTCTGCACACCTCTGCACTCCTCAGCCCTCCTCTGCACACCTTTGCACTCCTCTGCACTCCTCTGCAGACCTCTGCGCTCCTCTGCACTCCTCTGCACACCTCTGCACTCCTCTGCACTCCTCTGCACACCTCTGTGCTCCTCTGCACTCCTCTGCACTCCTCTGCACTCCTCTGCGCTCCTCTGCACTCCTGCGCTCCTCTGCACACCTCTGTGCTCCTCTGCACTCCTCTGCACTCCTCTGCTCTCCTCTGCACTCCTCTGCGCTCCTCTGCACTCCTCTGCGCTCCTCTGCACACCTCTGCGCTCCTCTGCACTCCTCTGCACACCTCTGCACTCCTCAGCCCTCCTCTGCACACCTCTGCACTCCTCTGCACTCCTCTGCCCTCCTCTGCACACCTCTGCGCTCCTCTGCACTCCTCTGCACACCTCTGCGCACCTCTGCGCTCCTCTGCACACCTCTGCACACCTCTGCGCTCCTCTGCACTCCTCTGCACTCCTCTGCACACCTCTGTGCTCCTCTGCACTCCTCTGCACACCTCTGCGCTCCTCTGCACTCCTCTGCACACCTCTGCGCTCCTCTGCACTCCTCTGCACACCTCTGCACTCCTCTGCCCTCCTCTGCACTCCTCTGCGCTCCTCTGCGCTCCTCTGCGCTCCTCTGCACTCCTCTGCACACCTCTGCGCTCCTCTGCACACCTCTGCGCTCCTCTGCACTCCTCTGCACTCCTCTGCACTCCTCTGCGCTCCTCTGCACTCCTCTGCACTCCTCTGAATAATTAGTAATTCTGAATTAGTACTAGTTTTAAGCTGGTTTGTTTATGGTTTAATGTTGCTTTAGACCTGTTTACATTCTGATTCAGCTGTGGTTGGTATCAAGTCTTGTCCTAGTTTAATCTTGGTACTGGGTTAACTCTATTTTACAGAGCAATAGTGGTAAACATTTTGTATTTAATAAAATAAAAATAAAAATCTAGTGTAGCAGTGGTTATTTAGTCCCTGTTGACACAGACCTTGTGGGGGACACTGTGGCCTGCTGCTGCTGCAGTATCGACTTGTTGCGTCTGGGTCAGGCCGGTGCGGGGCGGGGCGCAAATCTGGTGCTAGTACCATGACAACATAACCATCATCATGGCACTATTAGTCATTGATTCCTTTCAGGGGCATTGGACGGGGGGGTAAAGGGTACTGGCAGGGAAAGGCCCTCAAAAGCATGTGATGTTTTATACTCAGTTGCATTTTGCATCAAACTTTATTTATAAAACGCTTTTCATACATAGCATGTAACACAAAGTGCTTTACAGTGCATTAAAAACATTCCCACACATGACCATTTCACACCCAACCTCCTCCCACCAGCCAAGCAACCCACCCACACACACACACACACACACACACACTCTCACACACACACACACACACATATATATATACACACACATATTCTAAGATACATGAGGCTGAGTACAGATGCACCAGTTGAAGAAGCACCATCAGAGGAGCCATTTGCACCAGGAGCAGAGGGTCGTCCGCAGCCACAGGACACAGACTCAGGGCCCAGAGGAGAGATGAGGCACACACCAGGGGCCCATGAGCCAGGGCCCAGCAGCCATAGCCAAACACCATTCTCAGTACAGAGGCCCCTCAGAGGAAATATAATTATACACAGCATCTGAGGGCCCCATATAAAACCAGTCATTATAATTTACAGTTAGTGTTTTTTCTTATAGTAATAAAACGTTTTGAGATGTTCGTAAAATATGCTTTGTAGTTATTGCAAAAACAAACAGTACTGGATCATTATATAAGCCGGGAGCTACACAGGAAGTCTATAAATTAGTGAGTTATAGTTAGGTGTTTGTAGAAACCATAGAGTGTATATTCTAGCATTTGTAAAAGAAAAAAATAACAATATTAAAAACTTGCTAGAATAAATAAATCATATACAAAATCATGTATCGGGGCCGACCGAGAAGGTTTATCCTGGAGCTCAGAATTTGGTGCTACGGCCCTGATTACTTTGGACAAAAATGCACTACAGACCCAAACTTGAGAGCCATTTTTCCAGCAAATGAATCCAACTTTGTGGAATGTAACTTGTAAAATCACTGCGACCACACACATTTCCAGCTATATTATGGTTTATTTGCATTCGCTTGATAAACACGGACACATGGTGGACTTTCGAATGTGCCGCCGTCTGTTTGTGGGTGTGCGATGATGATGTGTAATACTTTATAAACCAAATGTGTCATAAGCTCGAAATAAAGCCAATCAACTAATATTTTGTGCGACTGAGACCATAACCCTCAAAAAAATCGTATCTTCAGGAAAATTATGTTGAATAGCCCTGACCTACTTTTTTTTGCTTGAACAATTATTCTTTCAATTAAATGCAAGCTTTTTAGTTGATCATACCCAGATGAAGCTAAAGTTACGCCGTTTTTCATCAAATACATTCGATCTACACATTTTCTTGCAATTAGGCCGAGAGTTCAAGCTGAGTTTTGTTGAGTTTTGTTATTTGTTACGTCAAAAAAGCTATATTGGCCCATCCCTATCTGTTAACGTGTTAGATTATTCGATTACTAAATTAGTTGACAGTTATTTCAATTAGATTAATCGATTAACTTGCCCTGGTAGAAATGAGAGAACAAAAGGAAAAAACTATATCATTAAACCATATTTAAACATTTTTAAAGGGTTCAAATCAAGCAGATAATCAAACGTACATATTCATACAATAACATGTGTTTAACGTCACACAAACCATCCGCATTAAACCAAAGTCTACAAGTTTTACGGGGAACGTTCGGCGTAATAAAAGAAACAAATAAAAACGGCGTGATATACAGAGTTTCTTTCTTCTTCCTTCCTTCCTCCGGCTTTCACATCTTATCTTCAGCTTCAATTGTTCAAACTATTCTGCACATATTTACCCAGCGCTTTTGTCGCCGAGAAACGGTACGTTTTGAGATAAGTATTTCTGAACTTTGGCCATGTTTACGGCCGATTTCACGGCAGGAAAGTCGGAGCCGGAGTGGAGCATGAGGGAGCACTGCATGAAAATATTGATCGTCGGCGATGGGAATGTCGGAAAATCCTCTTTTGTCAATCGATACGTCAGCGGGCAGTTCAGCAGGAGCTACAAGATGACGGTGGGAGGTACGGTGTGTTTTGTACTGTATGTTTGACTTCTACTGCGACTGATACTTGTACGGAAACACCTCCTGCCTCCTGAACAAGACGAAACCGAGACTGAAGATGAGACGCTGCTGGTGAATAGGAAAAAATCTGAAATTTAAAGATATGAATTTGAAACTTCTCCTGTAGTTTACTCACATAAATGTAAGAAAAAAATGTATTAAGAGTTTTTCATCATGTCATGTTTTCGTGTAGAAATAAGGCATTTTGTGTGTGAAAACAGCCAAATATTGCACATATTTTGGACATTTAAATCTGAAAAATGGATAGAACCAGGTTTAAATTTCTTGCTTCATTTTGTACACGTTAGTTCCAAAAAAAATTGTACAGATGGGATTTTTGATTTCTTATTTAGAATTGAAGTAAACTAGATTGGACTGAAATTTGTCCTAAAAATTTCAATTTTGTCTCAGTTTTTTAGACCTAAAACTTGAATAAATCGGGCTTGGAATCATATATCAAAATATCCTTCAGTAGGTTTCGTCAAAATCTTGTTGAGTCCAAAACTGTACAGTTTGGTGTGTGTGGGAGCTACTTTAAGGCCGACCTTTATCAGTGGCGGACCTAGGAATTTAGGGGCCCACGGCGAAATTAAGCACAGGCCCCTCCTCACCAAGTGGGATTCTATAACTTCTCTGTGTGTGTCTTAAATTGTTCTTGAGGGAGGCTTTTGTTTTTTGTTGTTTCGGTTTTGTTTTTGTTTTTTTTAATGTATGGTGACCGAACAGGTTCATAAAATGCTTTGAACAAGGGTTTTGGGGGTCCTTCCCCAGAAGAATATTGAGGAAATCAGTTCAAATGTTATGATGTTATTTTACTATTTAGATTTATTAGGGGGGCTTGGGCAGAATTAATACATTTGACAATCGCAGACTATTTTGTTGATGTTTTTCTTGTTTAAAAGTACACTGCACAATTTTACTGTGGTATTGAGAGAAAAGTACTGTTTCAGATCAGGAAGGGCATCTTATCAGGGGCCCCTTCAAGTTGGGGGCCCAAGGCAATGGTGACTGATCTGTGGGAGAAAAATGCATTTGAAGAAAACGGAATTTGAAGTTACAATGTCCTAGAGAAATCTATGGATGAAGTGGATTCAATTAAACAATAAAACATATTTCAGAACAGATTGGACACATGTTGTTTCCACATGAAAGCTGATATGTTGAGAGAGAAACGGGACAGAAAATTTAAAAAACTTAACTTAACTTAACTTTTGCCTGTTGTTTCTTGGTTTAACGAAGAAGAACTACAACACATCAGTTCAAAGCCAGATGAAAAAATGACTCAGAGTCAGTGTTAAGTACATTTAAAATATCGGTAGCAATTTTGAAAGCATTATTTTCTTTTTGTTGTTTTTATTGTCAGTTGGATCATGGGGCCTGTCATTGTTTAACATTTATTGCAATCAAAGTTATAAAAACGGCCATAATAAAGATGTCCAGAGAGCCACGAGAACCAGCACAGTGGGTTATCAAAATACACAACTACTATTACTTATACGACAACTACTACTTCTACTACTGCATGCAATTACCTTTTAATACCGATTCAGTATGATGACAAATTGTGTATATTTCTTTCCAGTGGACTTTTCGATGAAGATCTTGCAGTGGTCCGAGACAGAGAAGGTCAGACTACAGCTGTGGGACATAGCAGGTACTGACAAATACTACTACTACTGCTACTACAGTATTTCTAACACTAACGCGACTGTTACTTCTACTGCTACTCTCACTAACTTACAGTCTAGTTTATCTTAAAATGACTTGAATTCTCGATTTCTGGATTCTGGATCTGGATTTGAGTAGATTTGACAAGTGATCCTGAATCTTTCACTGGTTTCAAGGTAATCGTGATAATTTATGTTGGCAGATCATTTGGATTGAAGTAAGAAAGTAATTGTATTGAAAGAAGTCAGAAACAGGTTGAAACACGTAAAATAATTGAGTTCCTTCAAACAAATGTTCTTTACTAATCATAACTAGCCTGAAATTAAGATTAAAAAGACAGTTTAACTCATCTAGAAATACATTTGCAGTGTGTGAAAGAGGCTACAATTACAACTACTTCACAAAAAGCCTATTGTTCACTGTCTTGATCTGTAAATACAATAACTACAAGTACTGCTGTTGCTACTACTTCTACTACTGGAATAACTACTGCAACTACAACATTGATACAGTACTACACACATCTGCAACTACTTCTACTTCTACTACCAAAACTACAACTACCACAACGGATTACAGCAATTGTTCTCATTTGCACACATTCCTGCACACTCAGACACTGGGGGCGAGGCGGTTAAGTGTCTTGCCCAAGGACACAACGGCAGGATTCATGAAAGAGCTTCAGCCGCCCAAATGCCAACTACGGACCACAAGTAGAGCTAACCATCAGTGCTACTAGAGCTGCGTGATTTAGGAAAACTATCGAATTGTGATTGTTCTGACCAGTGCAATTAGATTTAGGTTTCAACGATAGGATTCTGTTCAAATTCACGTTTTAAACACCATTTTGTTGCTTTTTGTCGCGTTTTTGTCACTTTCGGTCGTGCTTGTCAGATTTGAACACGTCTTTGTCACTTTTAGTCGCGTCTTGGTCGTTTTAGTCGCGCTTTAGTTGCTTTTGAACGCATTTTTATCACTTGTGACAATCACTTTTGTGGCTTCAGAACATGTTTGTACAAATCCAAACTACGGTGTTGACAGTTTTTATTCAAATCGAAGCAAGACATTTTGTTGTTTGTGGAAGAAATTAGCCTTTGTGATTTACTCACTGAATCCATTAAAATTTTGTAACGATTTTATTGTTGGCACCACCCGGGCTCCCTCCTCTGCTCCCTCCCCTTCACGTCTGGTTGTCTCTGCAGCGGCGTCCACACTGGTGCTCGCTCTTCTTCAGACCCTCCTTCTCTATTTTTAGGCTACAGACCTCCTCCTGTGACGCGTAGAGCCTAGAGGTCATCTCCTTCACCTCCTGCTGCAGCTCCTCCTTCTCTTTGGTTTGGATGGACAGTGTCTGTGTTGCTCTGAGCTCCTGGTGGTGGCACGTCCACAGTCAAACCCACGAGCAGAGATCCGGGGCACACCAGTGTCCTGTGTCTGTAGCTCGTGGAGGGTTTTGTCCTGGTCTTTCAGTGTCTTTTTGAGCCTTGCAGTAGGGTTCTTAGCAGAGGTGACTTGCCTGGTTGGCCTTGTCTGTTACTGCTGTATTATACAGATATCGGACCTCCCTGTCGGCCTTGGTCTTGCTCATGTAGATTACTTTAGTTGTTTGGAGCTCAAGTTTCACAACCTTAAGCTCAGAAGCAAGGACATCAGCATGGCTCTTCTGGGCCTGTTCTTGGATGTTTTGTCCTGATCTTCCTGCTGCTTTTACTGCTTACTTTTAATCATCCCCAAGGAGAATTTATTTTTGTTACAGACATGCAACAGACCAGCAGAAGAAAAACAGAGGTTCTAAAATTAGGTTTACTACGAAGGACTACGATTATCAACTACTACACGGACCACTGCTACTAACTACTTCTACAACTACAATTACTCACTACTACTAAAACAGACCACTACTACTAATTACTACTACAATTACTCGCTACTACTACTACGGACAAACGCTACTAGCTACTACTGCAACTGCAACAATTACAACAACAACAATTGCTACTACTCCTACTACTTCTAAGGACTACTGCTACTGACAACTACTACTACTACTATTGCTACTGACTACTGCTAATAATACCATTACTAACTACTACTTACTACTTCAACTACTTACTACAACTTTTACTAACCACAACTAACAACTATTAACTACAACAATTACAATCTACAATCTACAACTAAGGACTATCGCTACTAACTACTACTTCTTACACTACTTCTAACTAATACTGTTGATGCAAAATACTAACATCACAACTAACTACCCAATACTGACTACAAACTACTGCCACGACTAACTCACCACAACTAACTGCATAAGAACCTAACTAGTCCTTGTTGACTGTGTGCAGGTCAGGAGCGGTTCATCTCCATGACTCGGGTCTACTACAAAGGCGCTCTGGGGTGTGTGCTTATTTTTGATTTGTCCGACTCTCGAAGTTTCCTCAGCTGTAGACTCTGGAAACAAGACCTGGACCTGAAGACCATGCTCCCCGACGGACGGCCCATCCCCTGCATCCTGCTGGCCAACAAGGTCAGGGAGCAACCAGGACTGAACCAGGACCAGACCAGGACCCAATCAGGACTGAATCAGGGCTTAACCGCAGAACTGAAGCTGGGCTAAATCAGGTCTGAACCTTCAAGACCACACTCTCTAACAAACAGCCCCCTGCATCCGGCTGGCCACCAAGGTCAGGGAGCAACCAGGACTGAACCAGGACTAAAACAAGTCTAAACTAAGTCTGAAGCAGGACTGAACCAGGGCTAAATCAAGTCTGAACTAAGTCTGAAGCAGGACTGAACCAGGGCTAAATCAAGTCTGAACTAAGTCTGAAGCAGGACTGAACCAGGGCCAAATCATGTCGTAATCAGGACTAAACCCTCTAGACCAGTGTTTTTCAACCTTTATTCAGTTACGGCACACTTTTTTTGGATGAAAAGATACTGCGGCACACCATAACATCACCAAATCAGACCTTTTAGTAAAATAAAAGTGGAATATAATGTAGTAGGCCACTGTCTGATTCTTTAATCTTGGCAATATATATATTGTTTTTCTTTCTTTTGTACAGAATTTTGTTCAGGATACCCCAAAATGGTAAAATATTCATTTAAATCCATTGTGTAAATCTGTAAACTCAAACTGAAATTTTTTTCAAGGTGCACCTAGCAACACCTCAAGTCACACTAGTGTTACCCGGCACACTGGTTGAAAACCAAGGGTCTAGAGCAGTATTTTTCCACCTTTTTTGAGTTGCGGCACACTTTTTTAGTTGAAAACATACCAGGGCATACTACAAAATATGGTGATAATGTGACTATTAATGATTCTGTCATTGTCTGGTTGTATAAATGTGACATTTGCGACTGTTTCGCTTTATTTTTCAGAACAAAAGTATAGTCAGGACACTCCAAAATGGTAAAATATTCCATTGAATCCATGAGTACATCCAAATTAGAATTGTTTTTCAAAGCACACCTAGCAACACTTCATGGCACACTAGTGTTCCCCGGCACACTGGTTGAAAATCAAGGCTCTAGAGCAGTGGTTCTTAACCTTGTTGGAGGTACCGAACGCCACCAGTTTCATATGCTCATTCACCAAACCCTTCTTTAGTAAAAAATAAAATATGATTTTTTTTACTGGTGCACAAAATGAACCGTGCATTAACATCACCTTGTTCAGATAACAAAAGCAATACAGTGCATGAACTCACGGGGCATCACGAATTGACATGATGAGTCATGTGTATCTTGACCTCTGCGGCGGAGGCTCCACCGAACCCCTGAGACCGACTCACCGAACCCCTAGGGTTCGATCGAACCCAGGTTAAGAACCACTACTCTAGAGTCTAGACTACGTACAGCCCATCCCAGTATCCTACTGGTCAGCAAGTTCAGGGAGCAACCAGGACTAAACCTGGACTAAACCTGGTCAAAACCAAGACTAAACCAGGTGTGAACCAAACCAGTTTTGACCCAGGACTAAACCATGACCAAACCAGGTCTGAACCAGGACTAAACCAACTCTGACTCATGCAGGACTAAATCCAAGCTAAACCAGGGCGTAACTAAATCAAGACTTAGCCAGGTCTGAACCAGGACCAAACTTGTCTGAACCAGGTCTAAATCTGAGCTGAACTGGACTAAACTAAATCTAGAATAAATCAGGTCCGAAACAAGGCTAAACCAGATCTGACTCTAAACCAGGATTAAAGCTAAGGTGAGTAAACTAGGACAAAACTAAATACAGACTAAACCAGGTCTGAAACAGGACTAAATGATCCAGGTCTTCTCTGAACTACCCAAAAACATTTCCAGTATGTTTTAATTCAAATTCTCTGAGTCAGTCTCAGAAACAGCTGATTCAGCGCTGTGACATAACAGATATATTTTGGTGTATTTTACGTTTATTTTTCATGAGGTGTGTTTTGTGTTGTGTCCAGAGCTCTAGCGCTGTACCTGTTAATGCCATGACTCACAGGTTATATTTGTACCTGAATTCTGATACATAATTATTCTGTTTGCTCTATTCCCCAAAAAGAATGTGACAACAGCAATTCGTTTTCTAAATTCTAATTCTACTTCGACGTTAGATTAGTTTAGAGGAGATTAGTTCGTAGTATATTATATGTAATTTCCACCCCAAATGTCCAGCCATATGTAGATAATACATTTATTTAAAATCATACCATCTTAAATTGTAAATGAATTTCAATTTGAAAACGATAACATGGTGCCTTTGTCCTCAGTGTGACCTGGGCAGGCGAGCTGTGTCCACAGACTGCATCGACAGGTTCAGTAAAGCCAACGGGTTTGTCACCTGGATAGAAACGTCAGTCAAACACAACAGGAATGTCCAAGAGGCCATGAGGTACAGTATGTATGCAACCGAAGGGGAGAAGAAGTGGTAGTGGTAGTAGTAGTAGTAGTAGTTGTAGTAGTGGTTGTAGTAGTAGTAGTGGTAGTCGTGGTACAAGTAGTAGTAGTAGTAGTAGTGCTTGTAGTAGTGGTTGTAGCAGTGGTAGTAGTAGTAGTTGTAGTCGTAGTACAAGTAGTAGTAGTAGTAGTGGTAGTTGTAGTAGTAGTGGTTGTAGTAGTAGTGGTAGTCGTGGTACAAATAGTAGTAGTGGTAGTAGTAGTGGTTGTAGTAGCGGTAGTAGTGGTAGTATTTGTAGTAGTAGTAGTAGTAGTGGTAGTAGTAGTTGTAGTAGTAGATGTAGTACAGGTAGTAGTAGTAGTATTAGTAGTAGGGATAGTAGTAGTAGTAGTAGTAGTAGTAGTAGTGGTAGTGGTAGTGTTAGTGGTAGTAGTAGTAGTAGTAGTAGTAGTAGTAGTAGTAGTAGTAGTAGTAGTAGTAGTAGTGGTAGGTTATAGTTAATGGTGGTAGATAGTAGTTGGTAGTAGTTGTAGGTATAGTTGGTAATAGTTGGTAGTTGGTAGTAGTAGGTAGTAGTTGGTAGTAATAGGTAGTGGTGGTTGGTGGAAGTTGGTCCAGGTAGTTTTAGGTAGTGGTAGGCAGTAGTAGGTAATAGCTGGCAGTATGTAGTAGTTGATAATGGTACATAGTAGTTGGTATTAGTTGGTAATAGCTGGAAGTAGGTTGTAATTGATAGTAGTTGGCAGTAGTTGGTTGTACTATATAGTAGTAAAAGTTGGCAGGTTGTAGTAGTTGTAGTAAAAGTTTTGTAACTACAATAGTAGTAGTTATACAGGGGAACTTGAGTTTTTTCTTCTTTGGTAACAGCAGTAGTATAGCAGTATAGAACATACTTGTGTCTGTGTTTACAGGAGGCTGGTGCAGGAGATCCTGTTGGTCCAGTCCGGTCTAGACCCTGTCCTGTCTGCTTCTGAAGACCAGGTGTACCCAGAGACCGAGCCAGACCAGACCAGACCCCGCTGCTGCTGAGGTGGTAGTAGTAGTAGTAATAGTAATAAATTCATTTGTCTTTAATATGTATGTGTTAAATTGTCCTTCTTTTCTGTATGGAAATGTGTACAACTCTCATTTACCAGAAGATGGCGTTGTCCTCCACTATGAGGAAATATACTGCATCTGGCACCATGAGCAACACTTACAATGTGATGGATGCAGTGACAGCTGACTGATGTTTGAATACACACACAGACCACATCAAAACTGGGACTAAACTGGATCTAAAGCTGGGCATAAGCTTTTTAAAGCCCTTCTACAACCAGCAGTGTCCACATCAGGCAGTGTCTGCTGTCGCTCTTGTTATGTGCCTGTGTGCCTTCTGAATTATCATTTTAGGGATGCTAAAAAAGTGTGATGACTAAAGTGTGTATTATTTTGTTGTGTTAATTGTTTAAGTGTCCTTTTGGAAGCACTGTGTTCACATTTTGTTGTATGTTGTGTGTTTGATATATTGTTTTTCACTTTACATAAATAAATATGTAAATGGGACAATCCCAAAACACACAGTAGTGATGGGTCAGATGGCAGCCACAGTTTCTACAGCAGTTAGAGTTTCCCTGTGAAATAATTTGACAAATGTGAAACTTTCTTCCAACAGAACTCTCTCCAAACATTTGTTGTCCTACAGTGTGAAATACAAATATTCTCCTATTCCTCATCTGTCAAAACCAAACAGCCCCCTCTTTCAACTGAACTCAACTCAACTGAAGGCCCGGGGGCCAAAAAGGCCCTCCATGGGTTATGATCGGGCCCTCAACCCATCTTCCAAAAATATAGAAAATATTTGATCTCTTGCTATTGGTTTAGTCCTGGTTTAGAACCAGTTTAGTCCTGGTTTAGACTTGGTTTACCTGGTTTAGTCCTGGTTTAGAGCTGGTTTAGCCCTGGTTTAGACCCGGTTAATCTGGTTTAGTCCTGGTTTAGATCTGGTTTAGATCTGATTTAGATGCGGTTTAGTCCCAGTTTAGACCTTGTTTAGTCCTGGTTTAGACCCAGCTTACCCGGTTTAGTCCTAGTTTAGTCCTGGTTTCGTCCCGTTTTAGACCTGGTTTAGACCTGGTTTACCTGGTTTAAACCTGGTTTAGACCTGGTTTAGACCCACTTTACCTGGTTTAGACCTGGTTTAGACCCAGTTTAGACCTGGTTTAGAGCTGCTTTAGTGTTGGTGTAGACCCAGTTTTCCTGGTTTAGTCCTGATTTAGTCCTAGTTCAGTTCTGCAGATGCTGTAAAAGCCTTTCATATTACATTTTTCTTTTCACATTTAAAAGTGTTGGACACGTTTCCGGTCCAGGGAGACAAAACCACCCGTAAAAGTCTGGCCCTCGGTGAAACAAAGTTGAACGTTCTCAAACATGGGCCGGTAGCTGCGCAGATTTCAGCCGTACAGCGACGCCAGGCCTTCAGACGTAAGCCCACCGACAGACGGCGCAGGGACGGGAAAGCCTGTTTGGTGCAAGAACGAGGCGCGGAGTGAGCTCAGCGGGGTTGCCAGGTTGCCTCCTCCTCCAGCCCTTGCACCACAGAGAGCAGCAGAAACAGCTTTTTCGCGGGCACACATGGCGTCCGCGTGGTGTAGGCGCCGCACATGGCCCAACATGTGAAACCTCCCCGACGGAGCACATGCCGGGAACGTGGAGGCAGCTCGGGAAGGTTTTCAAGTGCCGCAAGATGTCTGTTTTGATCTAACCCAAGTGATGATTCTGGGGAGATGAACGCAGGTCCGCCTTAAAGGACACACATTCTGCTACAGTGACCTTTTTGAGCTTTTGACCATGTTCTAACAATGTTCTAATATACCTGAAGTTGTATTCACGCTGTTTTGAAGAATGTTTATCAGAAAATCCTCCCTGCTCCGAGCGTCAAACACACTTCCTACGAACTCCTTCTATCCGAGGAGTATTTTCGGATCGTCTACGTCACTTTTCTGAGAATATTCCACAGTTTTCAGTCCTTATATCAATGCTAAACTCGTTCTGAGCATTTCTGCCTCTAAACACGATAACTGCTGCAGCAAATCCGCATCAAAATGACTTTTCTTAACTTCTTCTAACTAGATTTTATATAGTGCTGGCGCCATCTTCTGGCTGGATGTACTCAGTAAGTGTCATTTCATAGTTGTTGGGTTTTTTTTTTTACATGAGATGGCAAATTTAAGGCACTCAAGAGCATGTTTAAAGGCTAACAGCAATATGAAAAATGCACAATAGTTTTCATTTAAGGTGAGACACTACAGGTGAATAAGAAAACATATAACATTGAAAGATATCAACCTGAATCTCCTCCTATAGTTTACTCACATCAATTTAAGGAAAAAAAAAAGTATTTCATCATGACATGTTTTCATATAGAAACAAGGTATTTTATATGCAAAAACTGCCCAAATTGCACGTATTTGGGACATTTCGATCAGTCAGCTCTTGGTTCATTTTTTACACATATTAGTTATACAAACATTTACAGAGGGGATTTCTTATTTAGTTTTCGAGTAAACTAGTTCTAATTGAATAGTGACCAAAAAATTTCAATTTCGCCTAATTTTTTACTTAAAACTTCAATAAATCACGTTTAAAATTAGATATCAATACATCCTTTTGTTCCAACAAAATCGTAAGTATTCACCTTATTCCGGAAGTTGCCGAACGCATGAAAGCCGATATGCTGAGATAGCAAACTGACCAAAAAACAATAAACTGAAAAAAAAGAAAAAATTATTGCCTGTTGTGTAAAGTCTATATGACAGATCAGATTCTCATGTTTAAATTACGACTTAGTTTGGTGGGATGGCATCTGTTGATATATATATATATATATATATATATATATATATATATATGTATATATGTATATATGTATATATATATGTGTATATATATATATTGATATTGATCATAGTTTAACATTTGTGAAGTTTGTGACAAAATTTTGAAAAATAAAAGTTTAAAATAACATGAGGTAATGCTGAGTTCTAAAACAGAATCCCTCAGTGATATCATCAAAAAGTGACGCACCATTGAAAATGCCGGGCCAATTTATACAAAACTGACGCAGTTTTTTACAGTTTAAATGGCCATGCAACAAAATAAAGGTGTTATCAGGTATTATTATTTGTCAAATCATAACTATTGCGTAATTTATATGGATTTTAGCCCTTTTCAAAATGCTAGGTAACAGTTGTGGAATTACTTCTACTTGTGTCATGTTTGCTGCTCATGTCCAACCAGGAAGTACAATTCTAAACATTACAATAACTGTCAAACTGGGGGCAAATGGGCAAAATGTTTAATAAAATCTTACAAATAATTATGTTCACTACATTTTAGTGAAATGTGTCATATAGACTCTAACTTGCATCCTGCAGAATGTTCCTGGTTTGTCATTGTTTAGTTTTGGTTCAGCCCTGGTTCAGCCTTATTTGTTTAGGCCTGGTTTAGTGTTGATTTAGTCCAGCTTTACTCAGTTCTTGTCAGGGATTTCCTTCGTGCTGGTTTGGGTCTGTCTGGTTAAAGGTGCACTGTATGTGATTCTTTAGTGGAGAGTTACATATTGTGCATATTGTTACTTATTTTCTGACTACACAAAATATTCCACAATACGGCATTATACTGTCCCCATGGAAACAAGCAGGTGAGGTTTGTTGATAGAGGTCAGCTCTGCGGAGATGCAATCCTGCTCACTGTGAGAATACTTGTTTTCAGAGGTACTGAAATTGAATAAATGGAAGACAGATGCGTGTAATGCCATACTGCGGAACTTTCCAGGCAACATAATGACATCTCCATGGAGACAACTAGGTAGCGGAGCATCCACCTAAAAAGTTACATAATGCACCTGATAGTCCTAGTTCGTCAAGGTTTTGTGGTGGTTTTGTTAATTTTTTGTTCTTAATTTCTGAGTAATATTTTGTTTTAAATCTCATTCGTTTTTAGTTTCTGGAACAGCGCAGGAGCCATTGCGATCTCCGTGTGGGAGTTTTTAGAGAGGAGTGAATGAATCAGAGGACACATGTCGGAAAACCCTCGACTAACTACTCAGTGGCCAAAGCCTTAGTCAGTGTTTGGTGTTGGACGGTATGTGTGTCACCAGTCTGGTCGTGGGCCGGCTGGATCAGAGCGCTCAAGAATGTCAACAAGATCTAAAGAGAGTTAACTATTTTAACCAAACTGTTTGTTTAAACAATTTGAACCATCCATTGAAAATCTATCTGAAGTTGTGTTCTGATTCATGCACAGACCTTGCTTCCTGATTCCTTCTGCATCCAGTGCTGTCAGTGTGGGCTGCAGCTGCAGTTTTTAGCCGTATTTAAATTGAGACACTTATCACTGTTGAGCTAAAGTCAAATCTGAATGACTTTACTCCACACATGACACAATGTATTTTAAGTTAAAATAATCCGATATAAAAGTATCCATAATATTTATTAACAGATAAGGTTACACAATCACATTTATTCATTATTCATAAAATGAAACACAATGCAATGTAAAAGATCATCATCAACAACATATATTCACCCCTTTATTGAATTTATCATTAAATTAAAACAAGAGGGGAAAAAACTTCCCCACACGTCCTGTGGGATGCAGCTAAAGCAGTTTTGAGGGGCAAAATGATTGTCGTTGTCTCAGCCAAAAAGAAACAAGGGCAGAAAAAACAAATGATTTGATGGTCAAACTCAAACTGTTGAAGGCCACAGCTGCCTGTCAATGCTCCATCTCTGAAGCTGAGCAGGTCAGGGTCTGGTCAGTACTTGGATGGGAGACTGCTGGAGGAAATGCCGTTGTGTCATTTGGCAAGACACTTCACCCACATAGCCTAGTATGGTATGTGCGTGAATGATTGGTGATGGTTTATTTGTTCACCATTAAAAAGGTCAAATCAATATCAGACTTCACAAGAAATCATTTTCAAAAATATGTATATGAGATGTATATGTGAAATGTAACAAGATCAAATGTAATCTACGTTTGATTCTCTCTACAAAAAAACTTTCACCAAAATATCAGGAAATAAAGAAGAAGAATCTTCAGTGGGAAGTTGAACGGAAATATACTGTATATAAACCAAAGCGACAACTAGGAGAAGCTTTTGAAGAGTAGTATTTTGTAATATTTTTTCTCAAAACATTAAAAGGACTGAATGACTCCACACTAAAAATAATACAATGTAAATATATCCAAAATCATGAAACAAAATCACATCTTTAAAAACAAGCATATACAATTACATGTATTTATTATTCAAGAAATCTAGTATAACATAAAACCAGACAAGTTCATTATGCCACTCATTTTTAAAAAGTGTGTGTGAAGTGTATTTTGAGTAAATGAAACAATCATATGAGCGCTGCATATTTTCATACAAACAATGTAAGCAACCAAATAATAAAATATATGTGCAGTAGTTAGCAGATTGATTTGATCGGCTGATACATGTTGTACCAGAATATAAGGAATCATCAGAAATATGAACTGAAGCTTAACCAATAAGAAATAAATTACAAAAAATAAAAATCCAACTACCTGGTAAAATGTTCTAAGTGCTTTGTTCCCAACGGAGCATGATTCATGGATATTCTATGATGTAATCTTTATTGTGCAGAACCGTGAATGGGTGAAAGCACCAGAGGAGCAGAGTTTGTGCCAGATTTATTGTTGCATGGACTGAACAGAGGCAGAACGTTCTCAGTGAAACCACAGTCAGTGAAAGAGTAAATAAGAGATTGTTCATCCACATCATAGAAGGAGAGCAGACCTTCATCATAATCCACAAACACTCCCACCTTCTCTGGAGAAGACCTGACAGGGAAAACTACAGGAGAATTGTCCGAAGTTATGTGTTTATTCTTGTCCTTACAGAGCAACCAGAATCCTTTCTTTACGGTTTGTGCAGTGTTTTTGTCTTTTCTGTTCACTGACTCTTTGACCACTCCTATTTGCCATTGGGTCTTTCCTTTGACCTCAACCTCAAAATAAAACTTTCCCGTTGAGAATGTTTCTTTTCCTAAAACACACAACCAATATGAAAATCTCTCAGGATTGTCTTGAAGATTCTTTCGTTGGTTACTGGCATGAACCCGTTTCAGATCTTCGGACACAACTAAACGTGCATGTGCTGTGTTTGGGTCTAGAGACACCTCCACTGCAAACTCTTGAACTTTTTTAAATTCAGCCTTAATAACCTTTTCTGTCTCAGTATTCAGCCTGTCCCTCAGCTCAGACACAGCTTTGGCCGCTCTCCCCTTGTACGATGGAGCCCTAACACTCTCCTTGGTCCAGTCGTGGAGCTGTGGAGCAGGTTTGACTGAAGTGAAGGTTTGTACAAACTGCAGGTGGTCTCCAGAGCTCCAGATCTGCTCCATCTCAGCTCCTCTCTGCTCCAGCGCAGAGACCTCTGTCTGGATCTGCTGGATCAGCTGAGCCGCCTCCTCCTCGTTCTTCTTGTGCTTTTCTACAATGCCTTGTTTGAACTTTTCCTGACTTTGTTGAACACACTCAATCAAAGCGTTGAAAACTGTGAGACCTTCTTGTATTTCTGTGTCTGCATTTCTTTGACTGAGCTCCACTGAGTGTCTGATCTCCTGGATTTTCAGAAGTCTGTCTTTAATCTGTTCCTTGAGCGTGGCCTGCTGCACCTCACCCTCCTCATTCCGTGGGACAGCCTGATGTTCTTTATGGTCTTCAGATGTGCACTGCAGACAGATGAAGTGTGAGTGTTCTCTACAGAAGAGCTCCAGCGGCCGGTCGTGCTCAGGGCAGATGCGCTCCTCCAGGTTGGGCAGAGGTTGGATCAGCTGGTGCCTCTTCAGACGAGGGTTTGTGAGGTGGGGCTGCAGGTGGCTCTCACAGTACGAGGCCAGACACACCAGGCAGGACTTCAGGGCTCTGAGCCTGGGCTCTGAGCAGATGCCACAGACCGCCTCTCCTGGAGCAGCAGACTGGCCCTTTGAGCTTTGAGTTTTTTCATCTTGAGGCTCATTTTGTAATTCAAAGACCGTTGCAGGTGCAGTGACTGGATCAGTGAAGACGTCCAGACAGATGGAGCACAAGAACTGCTCCTCAGAGAGAGAGCAGCTCACAGCGGACATCACTGCTACAGGACAGAGAAAACACATTTGGTTTAGTGTGACCTGACCATAATGCCAACAAATGTGGTCAAAACATTTCCTTTGCTCAAGTTTATTCACATTTTCTCTTCCTGCTTGCTCTTTATTGCTCTGTTGTTTTACTTGTAAATAGAGATCCTACTTGGAAACCAAAGTGATGGGGAATAAAATAAAAAATGTAAAAAACGATATAAATGTCTTAACAGCCACTCCACTAGTTACATTGAAATGAAAACCTAGTAGGAAAAAGAAGGACATTTTGTTTTTCCAAATGAAAAATGGGACCATACTTCTCAATGGAGAACAAATCACATGTTTGGAAAAATGATGTAGGAAAAATAGATCGTGGAATTTTAGAACACCATGTCAAAGTGCTCAGTAATGACAAGGAAATAGTAAATGGTGGAGAAACTCTGAGGCCAAGTGGCCCACCATTACCACTTTGGGACTGTCCGGTAGTTCACAAATACTGGACTGAGATTACCAAAGCATTCCAGACTGTCTTTGGCATCTCTGTCCCACTTGAGTTCTATATATCTGGGCCTCAGAACCTCTGCCGTGGACGTTGTCGGTGGATACCTCTGGAGCACACTCTTGGCGACAGCAAAGAAGGCCATCGCAAAGAAATGGTTGGCACAAACTGCACCAGCAATCAGGGACTGGACTGAAATTGTGACCAGCATTCGAAAAATGGAAAAAATAACATTTGGACTTAGTTTGAAAATGGAGCTCTTTGACAGACTTTGGACTAAATGGGACGTTCATGTTTCTATGAGTGTGCTGTAATTTATGTATTTTCTGTTAGTTGTTCTCTGGTTCTGTTTTCTGTTTGGTGTTTATAATTTGAAAATTTGAAAAAAAAAAAAACAAAAAAAAAACAACAGAAATAAATATAATCCAAAAAAAAAACGTCTGTCATATAAGGCTGTAAGGTGATATTTCTGAACTTTTCGCATTCAACTGATAATTAAACCTTAGCTAATATGCATACATTTTGCATGCATACATTTTAAAACTTTTCTATTGGATTAACATAATATCGTCTAATAATTATTATGATCAGTAAACTCTGCAAACATTTTTTTTAGGTATTCATCATTGTCAATATCTCCCATCCCTACAGTGTTTCGTTTAAAATGAGACAATACTCTACTTGTGTCATCATAGCACATTGAAGCAGTTTTTTACCTCTAGATACTTGTGATATTTAAGCAGTTCTGATAATATTAAATCCAAAACACTCCAAAATATTATTATTATTAACAGCACATAGTAAACTATGATCAACAAACAAAACCCTTTACTTTCTCCTTTTCCATAATTTTACTCACCACAGTCTTTAGTTTGGAGTCTCTTGATGTAGAGAGGTTGAATTCCTCTTTGTGCGACACACTCCACACAGCTCTGTCTTCTCTCTGGGTAAGTTTCGTTTCTTGTTGAGCTGCTGTTGTTATTGCTCCTCCTGTAAATCACTTCCTGGTTCACGTCAGGTCAGTCCTTTTTAAACATGTGGCTACAACACAGCACCAGACAGTTCTGTTTAAACACTGTTAAAGGTCCCACTACAGTCCTGATCGAAAGTTAAAGACCAGTTGAAAAATGGACAAAAGTTACATTTTGCATGATTTGATCTTAACAAGGTTCCAAGTAGGGCTTCACTATCCAACAAGAAATGGAAGTGAGACAAAAAAAAAAAAGTTTGGGTAAACAAACGTTTTATTAAAAACAACAAATAAACTGAAATAGACCTTTCTGCAGCTGATCAAAAGTGTAGGACCACATGCCTTTAAAAGCCCAAATCTGTGCAAAAATGTGGATTCAGTGGGATTTTCTGTCAAGTATTCGCCAGGATGTTCAGATGGCAAAGGCAAAAAAACAAGCTCTTTTTGAACGTGGTTGGGTTGTTGAGCTGCATTAGGGCCTCTCTCCATCGCTGCTGAGGTGGGACGCAGTAAGACAGTCATTTGGAATTTCTTAAAAGATCCTGAGGGTTATGGAACAAAAAAGTAAAGTGGAAAATCCAAAAAATTAGACCAGCACTGAGCCCGAGGATCTGATTGGCTGTCTGTCAAGACACTGGACGATCCTCGACCCAAATGAAGGCCGTTCCTGGCACCGACTGCAGCCCAATAACATCAGACGCATCTGACACTGAAGGGCTTCAAAACAAGAAACGTCCTCAAAGGCCTCGTCTCCTTGAACGCTACAGAACTGCAGCTTGGACTTTACAAGAGACACCAAACATGGGACACTGAAAGGTGGAAGAAACTTTTATTCTCTGATGAGAAAAAAATAAAGCCCGCAGGACAAAGGACTTCTTCAGGAGAATAACATCACTCTTTTGGACCATCCTGCGTGTTCCCTTGAACAGTTTGAACTTGAACCTCTGGGGATGGATGGCAGTTTACAAAAATGGACAACAGTTCCAGTACAGTACAGTAGATGCCCTTCGTGAGGCCGTCTTCACCACTCGGAGAAATGTTCCCTCTCACCTCCTGAAAACTCTTCCATCAAGCATGCTGCAACCAATTTTTGAAGAGATCAACAATAACGGTGGTGCTAGTCATTACTGAGTTCATGGTTGGGACTTGATTTCTGTTTTGAGGAGGTTTCAGGTTGTTTGTTTTTTTTGAGCTGCAGAACAGCCTTTTTAGTTTAATTGTTGTTTTCAATTTTAAAAATGTATTTCAACTTTTTTTTGTTGCATATTGAAGCTCTACTTGGAACTTTGCAAAATGTGACATTTGTCCATTTTTCTTTATCTTTATTCTGCAGAACTGTGACTGGGTAAAAGCACCAGAGGAGCAGAGTTTGTTCCAGATTCATTGTCACACGGATTGAACAGCGGCAGAATGTTCTCAGTGAAATCACAGTCAGTGAAAGAGTAAATAAGAGATTGTTCATCCACATCATAGAAGGAGAGCAGACCTTCATCATAATCCACAAACACTCCCACCTTCTCTGGAGAAGACCTGACAGGGAAAACTACAGGAGGGTCTTCCTTTGTTTTATACTTATCAATGTCCATATAAAGTAACCAGAATCCTTTCTTTACGGTTTGAGTGTTTTTATTTTTTCTGTTCACTGACTCTTTGGCCACTCCTATTTGCCATTGGGTCTTTCCTTTGACCTGAACTTCAAAATAAAACTTTCCTGAAGAGAACTTTTGTTTTGCTAAAACGCAGAACCAATGAGAAAATTTCTCAGGATTGTTTGGAAAAACCTGTTCTTTGCATAAATAATTAACTTTTTTGAGATCTTCAGACAAAACTAAGTTTGCATGTGCTGTGTTTGGATCTAGAAACACTTCCACCGAAAACCTTTGTACATTTTCTAATTCAGCCTTAAAAAACGTCTTTATCTCTTTATTAAACATGTTCTTCAGCTCAGACACAGCTTTGGCCGCTCTCCCCTTGTACGATGGGGCCCTAACACTCTCCTTGGTCCAGTCGTGGAGCTGTGGAGCAGGTTTGACTGAAGTGAAGGTTTGTACAAACTGCAGGTGGTCTCCAGAGCTCCAGAGCTGCTCCATCTCTGCTCCTCTCTGCTCCAGCGCAGAGATCTCTGTCTGGATCTGCTGGATCAGCTGAGCCGCCTCCTCCTCGTTCTTCTTGTGCTTTTCTACAATGCTCTGTTTGAACTTTTCCTGACTTTGTTGAACACACTCAATCAAAGCCTTGAAGACCGTGAGACCTTCTTGTATTTCTGTGTCTGCATTTCTTTGACTGAGCTCCACTGAGTGTCTGATCTCCTGGATTTTCAGGAGTCTTTCTTTAATCTGTTCCTTGAGCGTGGCCTGCTGCACCTCACCCTCTTCCTTCAATGGGACAGCCTGATGTTCCTTATAATCTTCAGATGTGCACTGCAGACAGATGAAGTGTGAGTGTTCTCTACAGAAGAGCTCCAGCGGCCGGTCGTGCTCAGGGCAGATGCGCTCCTCCAGGTTGGGCAGAGGTTGGATCAGCTGGTGCCTCTTCAGACGAGGGTTTGTGAGGTGGGGCTGCAGGTGGCTCTCACAGTACGAGGCCAGACACACCAGGCAGGACTTCAGGGCTCTGAGCCTGGGCCCTAAGCAGAAGTCACAGACCACTTCTCCTGGAATATAAGACTGGGGCTTAGAATTCACTGTTGCTACAACTTGAAGTTCATTTTGTAATTCAAAGACCATTGCAGCCAGAACAGTATTGACTTTTATCTGTGGTCTTGAGCTGAACTCCTGATTACAGACTGGACAGTTGTATTGATGGCTGCTGTCCCAGTGTTTGTTGATGCAGATGCTGCAGAAGCTGTGACCACACGATGTAGTGACTGGATCAGTGAAGACGTCCAGACAGATGGAGCACGAGAACTGCTCCTCAGAGAAAGAACAGCTCACAGTGGCCATCACTGCTACAGGACAGAGAAAACACATGTAGTTAATGTTGGTCTTAAACCTGATCCTGACATTAACAATTGTAATAAATAACAGGGCAAACTCACTGACCTCAGGAAACCTTGCCTCGGACAGGATGCCCTGCAAACAGATCAAAGTTTATGACTTTATGCTCAACCCCCGACTCCATTTGACTGAGTCCACATTCAGTGCTCTCCGACGTTCTACAGGCATCTGACCTTTAGGTCACAACATCAGACCCATGGCTGGAATAACTCAGTTCAATTATCAACTTTAACTCTAACACATAACTAGATAGATCCAGAACAACCTTGTCAAGTTTTTCCATCTGGTATTTGCATATTTAATAGTCATATTTATCTGTTTATTTGTTTAATCAATAAATCTCCGTAAACCACAGTTGGTGAAGTGTTACTTTATTTCCAGAAAAGAAAACAGTTAAGTTCTCACAAACCTTCAGATTAACCAACTTTGACCAACCGTTAAATAGTTCTAAAAATATGTGTGTGTGTGTGTGTGTGTGTGTGTGTATGTTTGTTTTCAATGTTTTTACTTACATTTTTTAATGTGAATCTATATCAAGTATTTTTTTATGCTGAATTTGTACTTAAGTAACAAATTTTAGTCCGTCTTCCACCACTGACGATTTCCTGCACTCACTACATACAGAGTTACATTACATCATCAGTGTAGCTTTAATCAACAAACATAACCCTTTACTCTCTCCTTCCATTCTTTTACTCACCCCAGTCTTTAGTTTGGAGTTTCCTGTAGTTGAAAGGTTGAATTCCTCTTTGTGCGACACACTCCACACAGCTCTGTCTTCTCTCTGTGCTGGTTTCATTTCTTGTTAAACTACCGTTATTGTTGCTCCTCCTGTAAATCACTTCCTGGTTCATGTCGGGTCAGGTCTTTTCAAACATGTGGCTACAACACAACACCAGTCAGTTCTGTTTTAAACACCGTTAAATTATGTTGTATGGAATGTTTATTAGACCCCCCCGAGCAATACAAACACTTCCTGCTGAACTCCTTTGATCAGTGACGATTTTCAGATTTCAGTTTCAGTTTCAGTTACTCATCCGAGAATCTTCTGTTGTTTTATGTCCTTAAATCATCGCCATACTTGTTCTGAGCATTTCTGCCGTCTAAACACGATTACTGCTGCTGCTAGCTTGACCATAGCATCTCTTAAGTGCTCCTGTCACACGTTTTGCTGGTGGATGATACAAGCTGAAACAAGCTGAGACATTTGTTTTGTACATCATTTTCCAAATAGGATCATGAACATTGGACTTCTCTGTGGATTTCTTGCTGCATTTCACTGTGAAAGACTTTTGCTTGGAAAGCTTTGTGCACCTGACCTGACAGCTTTTTTCAAGTCAGACAGCTAACCCCTGCAGCTACACTGAACATTGCAAGATACATTCACTTGGCTAATTGTGCACTAGTGGATACAATACAACAACTATGGGTCCTAAGAAAAGCCCAACTACAGCAGAAGTTGACGATATCAAAAATTCATTGGAAACCTTAACAGAGAAAGTCACAACTGTCTGTAAGCAGCAGAGTGACCTTAAGCAACTTACACTCCTAAACGACCAAAAGGACAAGAAGATTGCAGACCTAGAGAGACGAGTGGACGAGTTGGAGCAGTACACCAGGATTAATGATGTTGTGATCTCTGGTGTTAGCATCAAACCGCAGTCATATGCTCAGGCGGTGGCCACCAGCAGCCGTGAAGATTCTGGAGAGCAGGAGGAGAGCTCAGCAGAGTCACAAGTGGTGGCTTTTCTGCAGTCCAAAGGGATACAACTGGACATGGGAAACATCGAAGCCTGCCATCCTCTTCCCAGGAGAAACTCCAACGAGCAAACCACTGTCATCATGAGGTTTGTGAACAGAAAGCACAAAGTAACTTTGCTGAAACAGAGAAGGAAGTTGAAAGGAACTAATGTCTATATAAACGTCCACTTAACTAAAAGGAATACAGAAATTGCAAAAAAAAAAAAAAAGCCAGATACTTGAGAAAGTAAAACAAAATACAAAGCACATGGGTGACAAACTGTAAGATATTTGTAAAACTTAATGGCACGCCTGAAGAAGCCAGAGTCAGAGAGACCTTGAGAGACCTGGACAAATTTCAATAAGACTCTATGTGAATGGAAAATGAGACGACAAATACTGAAGAGACTGAAATTCAACTAAACAAAATATGGATGAGGACATAGATCCTGACAATAATTTTTTCAGCACTATCAACAATAACTGTGCCTACTATTCACCTTATTCCAGAAGTTGCCGTACGCGCCGCCGTCTTGTTTCCGTTGTATTAGTTTACATGGAGCAGACGAGCTCAACAGAAAATAAGTTCTACATGGACTAAAAAGCCGTTTTCAGACTGACCAGGAAATCTGTGCATTGTTGACTTGTTGTTGCTCGTGTTCATTAAACATTTTACACAAATCAACCTACTTTATGTAACATTTTAGCGGCAAAACTTTTCCCTCGTTCGTCATTAGCTTTAACGGAGTTCTCGTCAAACGGAAGTGCGTTTACAATAAAAGTGCAAAAAACGGCAAAAGTGGGCGGGGCAGAATAAGGTCAATACTGATGAGGAATTCAACAAACACATTAAAATGGAGGATAAACTATTGATTGTTTTGTTTAATGGCACGAGTATGTACACAAACTTCAGTCAAAGATTATCTGAAGGAGAAAGGCACACATTTCCCGCTGAAAGGATATGAGTTGAACTATATGAACAGATTAAACAAAATTGGAGGAGGAGTGGCATTATATGTTAAAAATACATTAAAATATAAAATACTGGACAGAATGACAACGACTATTAAGAATGTTATGGAATGTATAACAATCGAAATACAGATTGAAAAGAGCAAAAATGTTGTAATAAGTTGTGTTTATTGTGCACCTGGGTCAAGCATTGAACAGTTTTGATAAAAACAACAACCAAACCTTATTCATTTGTGGTGATTGGAACACTGATTTGCTAAATTATACAAAAAATAAAGCAGCTTATGATTTTATTACTAAATGACTTTATGAAGAAGGACACAAGACCAAGTAGAATCACAACAAACTGTTCCACCCTCATTGACAATATTTTTTCCAGTGATATTAATAATAATACCACCAGTGGTCTTCTAATCTGTGACATAAGTGATCATTTTCCAGTCTTTACACTTTATGAAATCTAAGAAAAAATGTGAAAATGCAATGCAACTTCCAACGCCTCAAAACAGAAACGGCTAAATATATTAAAAGAGAAACTGATTCTACAAGATTGGGGCGTTGTGTTGGGAGAGCAAGATGTTAATAATGCTTATAATAAATTGATGGAAATATTCAGTACATTATATGATAAACACTGTGCTGTTATACTAAAAAACAAAATAAAAAAAAACAGGCTGTATACCAATGGCTAACCAAAGCGCTCAAAAATTGTTGCAGAAAGAAAAATGTTCTGTACAAAAACTGTGTCAAGCTAAGAACAAAAGAGAAAATGCGTTACAAAAAATAAAATAATAAGTTAAGAGGTGTTAAGAGCGAGAAAAAAAAAAACATATTATAGAAAAATTATTAATGAAAATTATTAAGAAGCTTCGAAATTTTTAAACACCCTGATCTAGAAAGAATCAAAACAAAAAGAATATCCTGATTATTTCGCTGATAAATATGGAGATAATTATGATAAATACAGTGTTGCCAATGAATTTAATGATTTCTTTGTTAAAGTGGGACCTGATCTTGCAAGAACTATTCGTGACTTGGGTGTAGAAGATATGCATGAAACAATGTAGAAAAATCCATACTCTATGTTTTTGACACCAGAAGTAACAGCAACAGTCAAAAAATGTAAGAATAAAAAATCAACGGACTGTAGTAATATAGATATGATGATTATTAAAAAGACAATAAGTAACATAGCCGCGGGAACGTCATTTTGAGAGGGGGTGCAGTTTTTTTTTTTTTTTTTCGTGCAGTTACATACGTTTATTTAGGGCCAACTAAGGGTACTCACACAAAAATAGCGTCAGGACCCATGTAACGTCTGTAGAATGATCAAGATACACCAGAAAAAAGGCACAAAGAGTAAATTATTAGACGCTGCTCCTGACTCTGCTACGGGACAGCGTCAGCGCCCAGCCTCACTTCACGCACACACACACACACACACACACACACACACACACACACACACACACACACACACACACACACACACACACACACACACACACACACACACACACACACACTCACGCACACACACACACGCACACGCACACATAAACACATAAGCACGAGCAGGTGTCTGTATGAAATCATGAGCCTCCAATTCTACGCGTGAAAATGACATTTGGCGATGGTCAACAGGGCATATGTAAATAATATCAATGTTTAACACAGTAGGACCCCATACAGTGTTACGACAGTCACACGGTGCAACAACCAGCTGTTTACTTCACTTCACTTCAGTTTCCCCCCGACGTACGGCGACATCATCAGTTCACTCACCGCTCAGACGCTCAGATGAAGCAAAGTCCCACCTCTGTGGGACGAGGAAACGTGGATTTGTGCCGCTGTCTCTCCGCGTAAACTCCCTTTGGTTCTTATGCGTCGCGTCAGATTCAAACACAAGTTGTTGCACATGCAGCCTGTAACTCCAGCAAAGTCCATTTATGCGTCCGCGGTGTAGTTTCACCTCTTAATCCAGCCCGGGGTTGTCATTTCCTCGTTTATTTTGTCACACTTTAGAGAATATACAAACAGCGGTAAACAGCGGTTTCCGCGCTCAGGTCAGTGCGCCGCGCACCATCGCAGGTTTACTTTTCCCTGACTTTAACCTGCAGGCATATAGTTGACTGCAAAAACATTTGATAAAAGTAAAAATATCATATTTATTAGAACAGAAACTGTGTCGTTTTATAATGTTACCTGTAAAGATATAGTTTTGCTCAGGGCAAAACCAGCAATGAGCCTGTTCCCACAGTTCCCATTGAGTTTACCATCCAGCAGGGGGTGCTATTGCACCCTCTGCACCCCTAGTTCCCGCGGCTATGATAAGTAGCATATTAAAACCTCTTACTTATTTCTTCAATCTTTCCTTTACATCTGGTACATTCCCAACCGAAATGAAAAAAGCTAAAGTAATACCGCTACACAAAGGTGTGACAAACATCTCTACACTAACTACACTCATTGAGGCAGTAGCAGAAATTACTAACACTGTGGATGAAAAAAAAACATGCAGCTGGAAACTTTATTGATTTGATACATTAGCATTTGATACATTTGATACATTAAATCACTCTATATTGTTTAAGAAACTTGAAAATATACGGGGTAAGAGGAGTAGCGCTAGATTGGGTTAAAAGTTACTTACACAACAGAAAGCAACTTGTAAAAATGACAGAAACAATATCCTCTTGTTCTGTAGTTGTAGTTGGTGTCCCCCAAGGGTCAGTTTTGAACTGACCTGACTAACCTGTACATAAATGACCTATTCAAAACATCTGATCAACTGAAATACATACTATTTGCTGATGATACAATTATATTTTACTCCAGTGACAATTATGATCATCTGATTAATGTTGTGAACAATGAGTTGATCAAACTAAAATTATGGATTAAATTATGAAATAAATTGTCTTCAAATTTTAGTAAAACAAAAGTCATGTTTTTTGGAAACTGTAATAATGAAGCTGAATCCAAAATATACATAAATAAGATTGAAATTGAAAAAGTAACAGATCACATTTCTTGGAGTAATTATAGATGACAAACTTAGATGGAAGTCGCACATTCGTCATATACAAAACAAAATGGCTAAAAGCATTTCAATAATAAATAAATCCAAGATTTTTGTAGATACTAACTCACGCATGCTTTATTGTGCTCTAGTTCAACCATACCTTACATACTGTGTTGCAGTATGGGGCAATAACTTCAAATCTGTATTAAAATCAACCTCACAGATTCCAAAAAGAGCAATAAGGGTAATACATAAAGTTGGATATTTAGAGTATACCAACTCATTATTCTTACAGTCAAAATTACTTAAGTTAAATGATCTTGTTCAATAGTCTACAGCTCAACTGTAGTGTAACTTAAATATAGTTTGATTATCTCCTCGCACCAAACATGTGGCGTTATCATGCCCTCCCAACACGAGGGGGATGAGAGGAGATAGTGATATTGATTGGATTGGATTGAATTTAAAGCATGTCACACAGCTCTTGATGAGTGTGTGGTTAAGTTAATTTAATTCTTATATTTATTTTTATCAGGGCGCCAGCTTTTTGAGCAAATTATCAATTTCCAAATCAAATATCAAAATGAATAATTATCAGTAAACAATTGTATACTGATTGATTGTCCATTCACATTTCTGCAGAATAAAGATTACAGTCTTTATTGTGTAGAACTGTGAATGGGTAAAAGCACCAGAGGAGCAGAGTTGGTGGCAGATGTGTTGTTACAGGGATTGAACAGAGGCAGAATGTTCTCAGTGAAATCACAGTCAGTGAAAGAGTAAATAAGAGATTGTTCACCCACATCATAGAAGGAAACCAGACCTTCATCATAATCCACAAACACTCCCACCTTCTCTGGAGAAGACCTGACAGGGAGAACTACAGGAGGGTCTTCCTCTGTTTTATATTTACCAATGTCCATATGAAGTAACCAGAATCCTCTCTGTACAGTTTGAGAGGGTTCTTCTTTTCTGTTCACTGACTCTTTGGCCACTCCTATTTGCCATGAAGTCTTTCCTTTGACCTGAACCTCAAAATAAAACTTTCCTGAAGAGAACTTTTGTTTCCCTAATACACAAAACCAATTTGAAAATCTCTCAAGAGCGTCTGGCAGACGGTTTTGTTGTTTTGTGTAATGAACCCGTTTGAGATCTTTAGACACAACTAATTGCACATGTGCTGTGTTTGGATCTAGAGACACCTCCACTGAAAACTTTTGTACTTTTTTAAATTCAGCCTTGAAAAACTTCTCTATTTCTTTATTAAACATGTTCTTCAGCTCAGACACAGCTTTGGCCACTCTTTCCTTGTACGATGGAGCCCTAACACTCTCCTTGGTCCAGTCATGGAGCTGTGGAGCAGGTTTGACTGAAGTGAAGGTTTGTACAAACTGCAGGTGGTCTCCAGAGCTCCAGAGCTGCTCCATCTCAGCTCCTCTCTGCTCCAGCGCAGAGACCTCTGTCTGGATCTGCTGGATCAGCTGAGCCGCCTCCTCCTCGTTCTTCTTGTGCTTTTCTACAATGCTCTGTTTGAACTTTTCCTGACTTTGTTGAACACACTCAATCAAAGCGTTGAAGACTGTGAGACCTTCTTGTATTTCTGTGTCTGCTTTTCTCTGACTGAGCTCCACTGAGCGCTGGATCTTCTCGATTTTCAGAAGTCTTTCTTTAATCTGTTCCTTGAGCGTGGCCTGCTGCACCTCACCCTCCTCCTTCAATGGGACAGCCTGATGTTCTTTATGGTCTTCAGATGTGCACTGCAGACAGATGAAGTGTGAGTGTTCTCTACAGAAGAGCTCCAGCGGCCGGTCGTGCTCAGGGCAGATGCGCTCCTCCAGGTTGGGCAGAGGTTGGATCAGCTGGTGCCTCTTCAGACGAGGGTTTGTGAGGTGGGGCTGCAGGTGGCTCTCACAGTACGAGGCCAGACACACCAGGCAGGACTTCAGGGCTCTGAGCCTGGGCCCTAAGCAGAAGTCACAGCCCACTTCTCCTGGAGCTGCAGACATAGAGTCCACCTCTCCTGGAGCAGAAGGCCGGGGCTCAGAGCTCACTGTTTCTTCATTTTCTTCAATATTTCTGAACTGAGAAACCATCTCTGACATGAAAGTATTGACTTTTATCTGTGGTCTTGAGCTGAAGTCCTGTTTACAGACTGGACAGTTGTGTTGGTGGCTGCTGTCCCAATGTTTGTTGATGCAGATGCTGCAGAAGCTGTGACCACACGTTGTAGTGACTGGATCAGTGAAGACCTCCAGACAGATGGAGCACAAGAACTGCTCCTCAGAGAAAGAACAGCTCACAGCGGCCATCACTGCTACAGGACAGAGAAAACACATGTAGTTAGTGTTGGTCTCAAGCCTGACCCTGACATTAACAGTAACAGAGACATAGAATGTTTTGTTTATGCTGCTTAGCATTAGTTAAAGTTTCATGTTTGTAAAGTTTATTTACTTGTTTTTATCCACTTTTTGCTCAGTTGTTTCTACTTGTGAATGAACAGCCTTTATCAAAGTCATATAATAAACTAGCACTAATTACCTATAACACACATCTGCTGTTTGTATCATTGTTGTTACGTTGCTGCAGTTTATTGGCTTTAACTGATATTTCTGACGTGTGAGCAGTTCTGATAACAATTATATATTCAAAATACAATTGAAATATTTTTACCATTAGCAGTGGTGGACAGTAACACCGTGCTAAAATAAAAGTATTGTACTTCAGTAAATCTTTACTTTACTTTAGTGCAAGTGAAGTGGATAGTGTTTGCTTCATGTGAGAGCAGACTAAAATGTAGACAGTAGACAGTAACAGACAGAGTCAATTCTTTATCCCAGGCATGTCCAAACTAAGGCCCGGGGGCCAAAAGCGGCCCGCAGACCAATTTTTCTTGGCCCTCAAGTTTCCTGGTGAATTTGCCCACATTGTCCTAAGACATACTTTTTACAGCAAATTTCAGATTTTCTACTATTATAACCCAAATAACTAACATTTTGGTGTGATACAAACTTGATATTAAAGCATTGAGACTGAATGTAGATGTGGTGGCACTTTAAAAATCAGATTAATGCAACTTTTTTGAACGTTTTACGATTTAATTGTGGCCCTCCGCTTGGTCCATATTTCAATATGTGGCCCTCGATGGAAAAAGTTTGGACACCCCTGCTTTATCCAGAGTGCTCATTTCACTCGGGAATAGTTCTAAAAATACAGTATGTGTGTGAAATACTTTTACTTTTTAAACAGGCAATTCAGCACATTTACTTTTATCCTGAATTTGAATTTGTACTTTTACTTAAGAAACAAAATTTAGTCCGTCTTCCACCACTGACCATTTCCTGCACACACTACATACAGAGTTAGACTGCATAATCAGTGTAGCTTTAATCAACAAACATAATCTTTTACTTTTCATTTTCAACAATTTTACTCACCACAGTCTTTAGTTTGGAGTCTCTTGGTGTAGAAAGGTTGAATTCCTCTTTGTGCGACACACTCCACACAGCTCTGTCTTCTCTCTGGGTAAGTTTCGTTTCTTGTTGAGCTGTTGTTGTTGTTGCTCCTCCTGTAAATCACTTCCTGGTTCACGTCGGATCAGTCCTTCTTCAAACAGCACAGCAACAGTCAGTCCTGTTTAAACACTGTTAAAGGTCCCACTAGGTTCAGCTTCATATCATGTTCTAATGTTGTTCCATCAAACACAGGGCTGTGGTTGTGTTTGCTTCATTCACAGGTTTGATTATTCCTGACGCTGTGGACATTCATTCTTTGTTTAGAGCTGAAAACCACCTCATGTGCATTTCTGTAGTTTAAACACCTTCACTGAACAACATGACCTGCTGCTAAACAACGTGGATGCTAGCAGCTACTGTTTTTAGCTTAATATCATATCAGGAGCTAGCTAGCACAAGCATTTTCTACTGCGTTCTTTTTTTACAATGCATTTTGCTGACATCCAAAGCCCTAAACATAACCAAGTTATCTTTTCTTAAACATAACCTTACCCTAATTCTGAAAAAAAAAAAGGTAAAAAATAAACTCTTGCTAACATAGCCATTAACGTAAAGTGGCAGTCGTGTGGTATAAGTGGGTTGGGAATTTTTTTGTAAATCAAGGTGGAACAATGTTTTTTTTTTCTCCAAACATAGCCATTTTAATGTAATGAAACCTAATACTAAGCAAACTTTAAATATTCACAAAAAGCCATTTAAATCCTTAACACACACCATTTGTTTATCATTATAACAATAATGCAATTATTACAAAACTCAGCAGCACGTGTCCTGAATAAAACCAGGGGCAGGACCACATTACACCGGTTTTAAAATCACTGCATTGGCTCCCCGTGTGTTTCAGGATTGATTTTATGGTTCTTTTACTGGTCTTTAAATGTCTTAATGGTCTTGGGCCTTCTTATCTTTCAGAACTGCTTTTACCATATGAACCCAACTACTAATTCAGGAAATAAATGTTGCAAAGACCTTCGGTAGAATGCTATTTATGTGGTTTTTGACAAAACGATCGCAGTTCACGCAATGCAACAATTTGTTTAAAAATGCATTTCACAGAGGGAGCGTGGCGTTATGCAGCAGTGGACAGCTGTGGAGCCGCTCTCTCTCTTTCTTTCTCTCTCTCTCCAGAGAGATGCGCGAGGGCTTCAAGCAAGAACTCACATCAGAGGACATTGAAATGTTTTTGACACTTTTTATTTCATGTAAAACGGCCCTGGAATCACAGAGAAACACACAAACTAACACAAGATTTAAATGTATTTAAATTCATCAACCTTTTATTTATAAAGTCCTTTTCAACACTCAAGGTGACCAAAGTGCTAAACTTAAAATAACCTTGCCTGCTTTATAATACCGTTACCGCCTAGTAATTGGGTATGTGCCCCTTGGGGTCCCTGTACCCCTGGTTGGGAAACACTCATCTACATCACACATTGAAGGAGTTCAGGGTGCAGTGTTAGGGAAGAAGAGGATTTCAATGGAAAATTCATCGAACAAACGTGAATCAAGCTAAATGCTACTTCAGGTATGTTTTCAGTGATGGAATAATAATAGAACATGGCTCAAAATAAAGTCGATTTTGCATAATATTTGTCCTTTAAGAACTCTGGAGCATAAAACGACAAGAAACTTCTAAATGAAAAACTGTTGTTTAGAGCGCTGGAGAGGGCATAAACAAACAAGAACAAGGAGTAAAAAAAATTACAAGAACATAGTAAAAAGCACCAAAACATAAAATAAATACTATTTGTGTTTTCATCTGTTTTAGAAAGAGTTGACCAACAGTACGGGATTACTCAAACATGCAAAGATAAACACTAATCCAGGAATGCTTTGCACTTGGAAACAGTCTATTCCTCTATATTTTTTCTGCTTTTCCACACGTGTCCCCGCCTCAGACTGACCCAGACTTGGAGGAGGTTTGCAAAGCCGAGGAGGGACAAACTGTGCCGGAGCTCCTCAGGGCCGCGGAGAGTGCGCAAGGCGGCTCCGTCACTGCTGCCCCTGCACATGTATGAGCTCATGCCACCCATCTATTGTTGTGACAACAGATACGGCCCGCTGACGTACAAGTGCAGGGAAGTCCAAGGGAGCTATGCTAATCCTGTTGTATTTACTCAAGACGGTCTGATACCAGCTGATAAACCTATAATGCTGATGCTGCAAATGTTAGAGTACATTGTAAGGCCGACAAATTAAAGTGAAGTTGTACTGAGTTGACTTGAGCTTCGTTGATTTTCTGTTTCCGTTGTAACTCTAGCTTGTAGTCCATTGACCGAAACAATAAAAAGAAAAGCTAAAGGCACACTGAGGACGAATTGGGGCAGCTTAAAAAATTCAGTTCATATTAGCCCCAATAAAATGCTGTGCAATTAATGTGAGAATGAATGGTTGTCTGTCAGTGTCTCTGTGTTAGCCCTGTGACCCAAAGTCACTGGGATAGGCTCCAGTCACCCGCGACCCTGGGAATAAGCGGTAGAAAATGAATGAATGAATAAATTGCTGATCACGGAACATATGGAAACAACTGCATAAGACTATTCCAGAAAGTTGTTTCTGACAGACAGTCATGGTCCTGTCTCATGGTTCAAAATCAGGTACAGGCCCTTTAACGACAGACCTGTTAGATGTAGAATTATTTGATAATAACTCAATTGTTGTTTAGAAGAGAAGCCTATATCATCTAGAATCAAAACTACTACAAAAAGAGAGCAAAAAAGAACAAAAACTGCAGTGTCTTCTTTCAAACAACGGTACAAAAATATATTTCTGTTTTGTTAGACATTTACAGGCAAGTTTGAGCCAAAATTAAACAACACATTTTATGCAAAATGTACTTTGACCATGTTATAACATAATTGAAACCTGGAGTTGTTTTTAGCTTCATTCATGCTAGTTTGATAAATCATTTTTAGCAAGTCCTCTCCCTTGAGGCTCACAAAATACTCAGTTTCAAATTTCCCAGTTTGGTGAGATCATAAGAAGAGCTCTAAGATTGCCTGTGCTGTTTTTAAGCCCATAAATGATCACCAGACTCGTTCTGAGCATTTCTGCAGCCAAATTATGTCCGTTACAACTGCATTTTTACGTTAGCATGTCTGGGCAAGCTAGCATTTGTTTGTTTCCCATAGGAATTCCCTCTGCTGCCAGTAGTTCTAACAAAAATCCCGATGAGGGAACACCTGACTGATAGAAAGCAAAATGTTGTTGTCAATGCACACATTACTTTAAGTTCCAAGTTATATAATGCCAAAGTAAAGGCACTGAGGAACAATGCAAATAATGCAGAATGCAATTTAACACCATCGACTCAATTCTGATGTTTTGATCTAGTTTACAATGATTAGTATCTCTGCTGTAAGATACAAAGGTGATTTTTTTTCACTATAATACAAAATGTGGTAGCATTATTCCAACACACATGACTGTTGAACGTTGACAGGACTTTATAACACAAAATTAGAGGGTGCTGACAAAATGTAAAGGTTCAACATTTGAGGATATTATATATTTTGGTCATTTCTTGCAAACATTTCTACTTGTTTGGTCCCAGTTTGTCGGTATGATTTGGTCCTGGTTTAGCCCTGGCCTTGTCCATGTTTAGTTCTTAGTTTAGTTCTTTAGTCCCCCAAACATGACGCTGTGCCACTTGTAGCCGAGTTGGGGCAAATTGGATGACACTTCAGACCTCTCAAGCACAGGACTGTGCCAGCTGTCAGGCCTCTGTGATCCATTCTAAAAGGGAAAATGACAAAATTGCTTCTGATTGGATATTTTTGTCCTCCAAGTCTCTCCAGCTCAGGTCAAGTCTGAGTGCTCTCTTATATGTCACTGAGGCTGTGTTAATATTAGATTTAATAGCAAATGCCAACTCCTGAGCCCACTTGACCAAACAGGCAGGGACGGGACGAGACACGAGAATGGGTCTGCAACCGCAAGATTTTGCCATATTATAGACACAATAAATGGTGTAATTCAGTGATAAAATATTGGCCTCACATTTTAGATTTGATATTTTTGCTCTCATTGAAGAACTTATTTTTGGACTACGGGCAAGTAATAAGCTTAAACGAGCTTTTTCAGTTCCAATTAAAGGAAAAATATTATGCTTTTTTTAGTATTTAGTACATTCAACTATAACATACATAGATCATTACTTTTACATTTTATTCATTGTAAACTGCAAAATTGATCTTTATAATGATAAGTCACCATAGAAAGTAGTGTTTTTTTCCTGTTTTTTATTGTATAAAAATGGTTACACAACATTCAACTTTACATGTACTGTATGACCTGGAGTCCTTTTTTTAGTTAGTAGAAGGATGTGGGCGGGGATAGGTTAAAACAGACATTTTCTGAGCATTCAAGTCTCGGATCATTATGGTCCGAAAGTGTCTCCACTGTCTTAAGTGAACCATACCATTCCATTAAATAATAATAATGCCATACACTTGTAACAGACTTGTTGAAGTCTGCGCTGCACTATAGTCATGATTCTTTCACTCCACACTGGATGGTGGTAAGCCACTCATGTAGCCACAGCTGCCTGGGAGACTGGCAGAAGCGAGGATACCACTTTGTGTCATCAGCCGCTCAGATCACCACCAATCATTCACACACGCCCAAATTTCATACTAGGCGAAGTGTCTTGCCTAAGGACACATTGACATTTCCTCCTCATACGCCCCCTTGAGGCACCTGGTGTTCCAGTGGTCTCCCATCCAAGTACTGACCAGGCCCTGACGTGCTCAGCTTCACAGATCTGACAGGATCAGCAGGTATGTTATTGCTTTGCTTGTAATATTTCATAGCGTGGCATAGGGCTGGGCGATATGGCAAAAATAAAAAATCACGATTTTTAAAATCTTAACTCACGATTTCGATTTTATCACGATTTTTAACAAAAGCATAACAAATCCACTCACAGAAGCAGTTTTTTGTTGAAAGAAGAAAACAAGCTTTGAATAAATGCCAATTTATTAAATTTGAAAAAATAAACTTGCAATGTCACACTATCAACTAAAAAAAAAAATCACAATAAAGACTCAGTCAGTTAAGCTTTTCAAGTAGTAAGTAGTGCAAATAATTGCAATGAGATTAGAATAACATATTGGCTCATCCAGTGAGGCATAAACATCTGTATACATGCGTGGTATGGCGGTGTTCGAAAAAAACTTTCGGCTAAGCAACTCATAGCGCTGATCCAAAACTTTTAACATCTTCGTAAAACCCACACGTTCCTCTGTTTGTAGCGCGCACATATCTCTAACTAAGTGGAAAGTCACCGCATCAGTTACAGTGTTCCAGCGTTTACTGCCTCTATTGTAAGGTGTTCATTTAGCAAACGCATCTGTTAGCATTTGTTGCTTCGGAGCAGACGCGGCTGCTGGTGCTCAGGTCTTCGCTTTAGCTGCCTGTGCTGCTTGACTTTCAGCGTACTGTTTTTTATGCCTTCTTTTCAAATGGCCGAATAAGTTAGTAGTATTACCGTCAGTTGCCTTTACGGTCTCCTTGCACACTTTGCATATTATGTTCTTTTGGTCTTTGTCATTTGGTGCGAAGCCAAACCAGTTCCATATTATTGACGAGGAGTTTTTTTTCGAGACCAAGTCCTCACTCTCAGCCGCCGCCGCCATGACCCACGCTTGTAGTGAAACAACAACACGGGGAGGGGGAGGGATGCACGTGCATCGACCACTCTGATTGGTTTAAAGCCACATGTCTGTCACTCGCTAATACCGTGCAGATGCCGTGCGAGTGCAGTAAAGGTAGGAAAAACGAGCGCTATGTTTCCTCGCTGATGCGGCTTTCACAGACATACATAAGATCGTGATCTCTTAAAAATTACACATCGTCAGCTTTGGAGATCGTAAGACGGTTTTATATCGTCATATCGCCCACCCCTAGTGGCATTAAATGTGTCTATTTTGCATTTGTTCATTACAGGGTTTTTTATTGATTAGATAACACCTGTAACCTACCTAGCCTTGTCATCACCTGTTTGCCTCCTCGTAGATAAAAATGCCATACTGTGGAACATATCGGTCAAAGCCATATCCATGGAGACAAGCAAGTAGCAGATCCTCCACCAGAATACTTTTTTCATAATATCCTTCTACAAAAAATCTATATGTTCCTTTTTGTCAATGTTTCCCACCCCTCTCTTCAGTTATGATGAGGAATATGGTGAAAAACTGAAAACACTTAAGAAGGTGTAAAGAACAGAATATAAAGTCCTTTTAAATGCAAACTGAACCAGAACTAAACCAGGACTTAAGTGGTTCCATAAAACAATAACAGCAACTACAAAATAATATTCACACACTTAAAACTGTGCCGCACAAATGTCAACTTTTACTATGTTATATGACCTTTGTGAAGGACATCTGCAGACACGCGCATCATTGTCGACGCAGGTTTTCTCTTTGTGTGCCTCTGATGTCATAGTGACGAAGGAAAGAGGCCTAAAACAGTTGGAGTTATCAGGCCACGCACGTGGAGAGTCGTGAAGGTTGAAAGTGACTCTAATCTCACCACAAAGAAACAATACATTCAGAATGAACGCACAAGGAAAGATACTGACCGACTCATGGGAAAAGAAGAGGACGGTGACACTGAGAACTCTAGAATGTCCACAGGTAGAAATGCAGTCTTATTTACAGTAGATTTAGGTTGCGTTCACACTTGCATTCACAACACATTAAAAACTTGGACTAAACTTGGACCAGATCAGGGCCAGAACAGGATCAAACGAAGAGCCTTATGTTTTAATGAATTAACAATGAATGCCAAATGTGCACCAAAGCAAAGACCATAAAACAAAAATGATCTATTAATGAAACAAAAACAGATTAAATAAAACTACAGACTAACTAAAAAGGACAAGACCGATTGGACTGGAAAAAGGGTTGCAACTAACACTAACTATTTTAGATTTATCAAGCAATTATTGCCTTGTACATGTATAGCTAATCCTGAAGCCAAAGCTGCCCTGGGGTAGACTGATCAAAGCAAGGCTGCCAACCTGTGCACAATAACAGAACTTGGTCCAAGGGAGACTCAATCCTCCTGAGTTCGTGGACAAGTTTTTCAACCAACCACTGAGTCACATTGTTGTTATGCCTGTGAAAGGCTGCAGAGTTTGAGGTTTTAACCAAATTTGACCCAGTTGAGGCTAAAACAAATGTACTTGCGGACAGAATACAAGACGCATACGCTTTTGAGGGCAGGCAGGCGGTGCATCTGAACTAGACTCAAAATCTGCACTTTGTTTCCTGGGAAGTGACTATTCAGAGGGATGACTGCTACCCTAGAAGAAGATCCTCGCTGGTTGACATGCTGTGAATTTTGTAAAAAGCTTTTCCACCTTAAACTTTGCAATTAAACCCAACGTCTTTTGAAGCGTTGGTCTAAACGCACCATTAGTGTTTCGTCTGAGTCATTAAAATTCTGTCAGGAGGATCAAATTATACCTTTCCTGACAAGTATTGTGATTTGATTTGCAATATGTGTTTAAAGGTAGGATTCTGTTGGAATACAAGTGCGAATTTAAAACCCATCCAGGAGCATTAAAGGACACAGTTTTTTGAGCTTTTAACCCAGTTTTGATAATGTTCCGTCATCAAAATCATACCTGAAGTTGCATTTAGCTACATTCCCGCTATTTTGAGGAACGTTGGTTAGAAAGTCCTCTCCCCTCCAACCATCATAAACACTTCCTGCTGAGCTCCCTCGATCAGTGAGGTTTTTCTTATTTCATACGTCACTTATCCAAGAGTCTTTTACTATTTCAAGTCCTTAAAGTAAGAATTTCCGTCAAAACATGTTCACTGCTACTGCTAGCCTGATCATCGCATGTCACACTCTCTCGTAAAATGATAACATAACTAACTTGTAACGTATCCATCTACTGGATGCATACACTCAGTAAGTGCCAAACATGCCGCAGAGATGTGTTTATTCAGTCCATAATAAACTTTTTTTTCTCAAAAGATGAGATGGCAAATTTAAGGTACTCAAGAGATGTTTAAAGGCTAATTAAAATATTAAAAATATTTTTCCTTTAACATTTGAGAGAAGACGGAAATACTGTATAAACCGATAAACTATTACCAAGAATCAATTTCAGAACATGTTTGTAGAGCTCTAAACAAGTACAACAACATCTTTACATATCAGTGGTGGAAATTTTGGATTTTTAAGATGTTGTTCTTTGCAGAGAGTATAATCACCGCTTTTGGAATTTGATAATTTCACCAAGACAAACTACAATTTTGATTTGATTGCGATATATTGTGCAGCTCTTGCACATGGCTGGATAGATTTGTTGCAATTAATCGATTCACATTCAGCCCTAATTTAAAGCAACCAAGGACAAAACCAGAAGCAATCCACCACGCTTCGAATGCACCCTTCACCACATTTTAAGCTATTACATCATTATTACTGACTCCTGGCTCAAATGCTTTCCAATACAACATGTAATAGATAAAATTAGACCTTTAGGGGTGATAAACGGCATTAGTCAGCGGTGAACAGGCACAGTTGAAACCTGCTCGGTGTGGATGACGTTGGGGGAGCAGACGGTCGGACAATGCTCTGATGAAGAGATGCAGCGTGGACTGCTCATGTCGGGGTTAAACCAGCGCCGCGGCATCCATCTGGAGAGGGGAACAGAAACAGAAACAGAGAGAAACAAGGACGCTAATACTCTTCTGTTAATCGATAACTGTGACAATATAATCTTAAAAACTAGAAATATATAAATAAGAGTGATCATTTAGAACCAAAAGAACCAATATGTACTTTCTTGCGATCATCTTCGAGGTCTTAAGATGTTGCTGTGATGGATTTACACAGTTTACCTGCATGATGTAAAGAGCAGTTTTGCAGCAGCGCTTTTTGTAGATGTCCTGGAGTTGACATAGAGAAGAGCCAATAATCCTAGATGTAGTTTTTAAATGTCAGAGGAGTGTAGTTGTGAGATGTGATGCTTACAAACCACACCAGCCTGTGTGGTTTGTAAGCATCATCTTTGTAAGCATTTCTGTTCATCGATAGAAATTGATGAGTGTTTCTTTGGACAACCCATATTTTTAAGACATTTAAAAATATATATAGTCTGTGCTTTTTTGACTGATGTGAAAAGACCATGAGAGGGTTTGGACGATATTGATGCCCAGAAACGTACAACATTTTCAACGCGAGTGTTATTTATCTGGACAGGCGTGTGTGTTGTTTCCTGCCCTCTGTATTCTAAAATGAGGGATTTAGTTTTAACCGCGTTTACGGACGGATTGTTTTTGTGGCACCATGTAATAAGGTTCCTCACTTCATCCCTGTAGTTCAGTTCATTGTTGTCAGATATCAGAATTGCATATTTAAACGCAAATTTAAACTGTTGTTTGTGGGATGTTTTGCCACTGTCATGCGTGCACAGACTAAACAATAACGGACTGAAGCAGCACCCTTGCGGAGCATCATTCTTCACAACAGCAGAAGAGTTTGTGTTGCCCACTTTCACTGTCTCAGAAAATCTTGCAACTACCAACACATAGGGTAGCTAAGGCCAAGATCTTCTCGCTTGGTTATAAGAATTGACAGAATTATTGTTTTAAAGGCCCTGCTTTAATCAACGAATAGCATCCTGTTATTGCGCAGTGTGTAAGGCCAAAGAGACAGAATCATCTACACTCTATTTGCTTTATATGAAGTTAAGGATACAGGTCTGTAATCATTCATCTGAGCACAGGGTTTCTTCGGCATATGGATTTCTACTGCCTCTGTGATCCAGCTCTAGTTTTTGTTGTCTTTTGTTGCAATGACTTTGGTTCCGTCTCAGTCCATATCTGAGATGGCAGACTTTGTGTTTTTGTGCTACTATTTCTTTCTCCCTTTCTGTTTTATGTGCTTCTTTCCCTCCCAGTTTCCTTGCATGACAGGCACGGTGTTTCTGAAGACGACACGAAGAGGCAACAGCAAACAACACAAACACTGGTCTGATAGAGGAAATAGAGTTCTGATGTGAGGAATCTGATTTCTTTCTGATTGAAGTTTTGACGCGAAAAATAGTGCAAAAAGGGAAAAATAATAATAATAATAATAAAATAACCAGTAACCTGATCTAATTATTGGTATATTAGATTATTCTAGTTTTGTGTTTTTATATGTACCCAGTGTGAATTCATATAAATTAAGGATTTCAATGTTATTTGCCAAAAATCATGATGTTTCTTCTCACAATGATCGTAACACTAAACTTTAATATTGTGACATCCCTACTCATCCCATGGTTTGTGAATGGGAGGATTAGAAACTTAACGGTTACATATTAGACGTAATATTGTAAAGGTGAAATCACAATCAGTCCCATTATTTTACAGTGGATGATTAAAAGGTACACTTTCTCGTCCTCTGCATTGGGCCCGTCCTTCAGGAGCAGTGGGCTGTTATTTGAATCGTATTCATTTGAAATATGACCATAAAGCTTGTGATAAAACCTGTGTGTTTATATGCACGAAAGAAATCTGATCATCAAACAAACCTCTGGACACGTGTCAGTTCATTTGTGGATTTTTAAGAGTAACTGCTGCATTTGTCTCTTAGACCTGACTATAAACCACAATGGGGAACCCTTATTTGTGGTGGTGATTGTAACCTCCACCTGGAGCCGGCTCTAGACGTCTCAAATCCACAAGGCACTGATATGAAACTGGTAATGAAACACAGTACAAGCTTTCCAATCCACATTATTTCTCATTCTTTTTGCCTTCTTTGCACAGATTTCATTGTCAACTTGCACCAACATGAACAATCAGAAAGAAATCAGATTATTCATCAGATGCAACTGTTTACATGATATTTCAATGATTTTATAACTATTATTTAGAACGATAAAGAATATTAGTAATTTAGCCTTTTCTGCTTTTTAGTGCTTGACAATTCGTACCTCTTGATCCACAGCCAAAAAATGCTCTGCCTTTGCTTTGCTCAAAACCATCAAACAGTGGAACCAGCTGCTCAGTGAATCAAAATGAAAAAAAACTCTTGTGCACACCTGCCCGGACTGCGGTAGCTTTTTGTTTAATCAATTCTTTTTTACAAGATTAATGTGTTTGGAAATGGTCCCTAACAAATGAATGATAAACTAGACCGCCTGGAGGATGGGCTCTTACTCACCAAAAGCTTGAGTCTGGTCCTAATTTTTAGTTTTAGTTTGCATATTCTCCCTGTGTCTGGGTGGGCTTCCTTCTGGTGCGCTTGTTTCTTCCATCCAATAGAGCTCTCTTTTGGATTAAATGCGGTGCTATGGAAACACACGACTATTATTGCACTTGCAGGTGGGTAAATTCATCGCTAATTTGAAACAGTATTTTCTTTGCATTGCATTAAGATAATAATATAACAGATCAGATCAATTTCAGAGAATTGCGGGGTTTCTACATCGTTCTGTTCCTTGCACCTGCCTCACACAATATGTCAGTGCACAGCCGTGACGCCAGGACTGTTATGTTTCTTCCTGGCAGCAACCGTGTGGATGCCAGGTTTAAAATGTGTATCGGGCGGCTAATAAAGGTCACATTTGCCAAAGTAAAGCGAACTGAAAAATTACCACAATGCCAGTATCTATGACTACATAAGGGACTGGATTTCCTGACCAATTTTTTTTCTTTTTTCTCAAATGATTATCAATGAACTAGGGCCATCATCAGTAACAGTCTGTACATTTGCATACTGTTATGTTATGGCCTCATTTAAGGTACATGAAGATAAGGTCCAAGTGTTAAGCAATTACTGGGCTTCATAAGGTTAACCTGGACACTCTATTCACATTTTATGCAATACTTGGACCATAACCAAGACATTTATAGACACATTTTAGCACATTCCTCATGCTTTGTGGAAAATGTTGTCTGTATATCGTTATGGAGATGACACAAAACAATCATTTTACCCATAAGTAAAAGTGGTACTGCTCCACGTATCATTTCCAATCACACAACTTTGTTTAGATTGTTGTTTAGCTGCTTTTGTGATTTATTCCGCGCTGATTTCATCCTGGTTCACTTCTGAATTAGTCCATCATTGTTAGCACTGCTCAATATATCAAAATGTATACTTGACAATTTAAAAAAAACTGCTATAAAAAGAGGTGATTAAAAGTGAAAATGACAAAAGTTCTGTTGTAAACTTTAAAATGAAGGTGCTGTATGATATTTGTGCACTTTTGTGAGTAATTGTACAGACATTTCACATTCTTCTGATAGTTAAACCTCAATTAATACGTAAAAAGTCTTGTTTAACACATTTCATTTATCGGAATTCTTGCTATTCAAACGTACAACAACATTGCGTTTCTATTTTGGCCAGTTTTTGCACTCGCTTCCTCACAGTTGGCCTTCCATATATATTCCATACACAATAATTGAATGAGGAAGGAGAGAAACTAAACTCGCTGCAAAAAAGAATCTGAGATTTAAGTTAAGTTAAGTTAAAGGGCCTCTGACATGTTGAATTACTCATGTAACTAAAATGCAGTTAAGATGAATATATTTCAGTTTCTGCTAGAATCTTCACAAATTTTACCCCAGTTTAGCTATTTTTTTAGATTTTTCATTTTACTTCCTGGTTGTAAAGTATGACATCACACTAGGAAATTACCATAGCAACCACACTGTACACTGGGTCAAAACTCCTCTAATGTCACCGATTTTGTTCATTTGACAAAGAAAAACACACCTGAACCTTTCTTTTGTTGAATCAATATTTTAAAGTGTCAAAAAGGTAGTTTATTTTGTATAAATTATGCATAACCTTTGTCTCCCCAGTGTGATGTCATCAGTTTGTTTACTTCCTGTAATTTTCAACATATTTTTCGACTTTTCTCCACAAATAGTGACCTGATTGGTGTAAAACTATCATTTATATTTACAAAAGGTATTAATACACTGAATAAAGTCAAAATTAGAAAATCATAAAAATCTGTCTTACGCGCTTTAATAGTCCTTCAATAGAGAAAACACGCAAACATTTTGTGTGGGAATGGGCTCATTCACAGAGATACGTTAAATATTCACAATACTGCAGAGTCTCTTCTATGGATACTTAAGTTTAGTCGCTCATTATGCATTTTCCTTCCTAATCCTGGTAGACCACCTGTATCGATCTACTTTGCTAGAGCCTGTGCAGGACCAGCTCTAAGCAAGACTGTGGTTGTCGCCCCCAGGAAAATTGGAATAAATTATGTGTCATTTCCGATTTCCTGGTCCATTTTATTGTAATATATTAACACGTAATTTGAATATTCTACACAAATTATTACAAGCTAATTATTTACTCCACCAGGCCTTGTGGAGCATATTGTACACGGATAGATTTTGACAGTATATTTTAACTTGGGTTTATGTTGGGCGTGTGTTTTAAGAGGCCCCCCAGCCCCGGATCGATGGTTTATGTGCCCTGCCCCTACAGCAGCACGCACAGGCACCGAGGCTCCAGAAAACCCCTGCAATGTCTGCGCCAGTACAATCTGATTTGCACTTAGAGTGGTTTGTGTCAATTGTTGAGGCAGAATCTCTCTCTTGGGTCCGGTGTTCTGTCGAGCAGTGCGCCCCGTCGAGATTTAAGTCCCGCTGCGTATTTCGACAGTTCCGCGTATATCGAGTCATGCCTCCCCTCTCTGTGTTAAAGTTTCACAAGTGTAGAAATAAAGAACATACTGTCATCTTTTAAAACACTTCTAAAAATGTTCAAAGATCACTAGCAAACTTTGACAAGCAAACGACAGCGTCTTGTTTTGCCCCTCTTGGCTGTAAAACCAGTTTACAATATCATTAATTTATAAACGCAGTGTATAAAGACAAAGTGTAAGTCCAGTTCTGCTCCTTCTTAAAACAATCCTTTACGGTCAATTCATTTACAAAGAGCGCATATTTCGTGTTTATGTCAAATTATCCTCCCTTGGGTCAGGCCAATTATATTAATAAGGGAGGATATTTTCACAAACAAAAGTATTTGTTGAGATTTTCTCCCCCTGATTCAGTTATATTGAAAGGAAATTGTGGAGATTTCACAGTTAAAATGAACATAGTTTAACTCAACTCAACTTAACTCAAGAACAATGTTTAAAATATTAATGACGAGAATAAATCAATCAGCAGGGAAAATGACCGAAAAAGGAAACGGAAAGGAAACTTGGCACAGGCGGAGAAGTGAAGGGGCTCACGTCTTGGCACCACACCGGTCCCACTTTGCCAATTTCTATGTCATATCATTTTCCAATGCTTGTTTCTCATTTAGCAGTTAAATCCTTATAAATAGGCTATATATGGCAACTATTCAGTCCACACTGAGTAATGACTCGTTTGCCCTTAAAAAAAAAAAAAAAAGAAGCTGTATAGCCTTGCCTTTTACCTATTTAAAATGCTAAAAGGCCAATGTTTTACTGTATTTTATTGATTATTTTTTGAGACATACTGGTGTGATAGCCTAGTTTTGTGATAATTGGGTTCATGGTTTATTAGCCCAGTCCTCCTTTTATTCACTTTTAGACCTGATTAGTCTCTAATATTTCAGATTCTATGTGACTATTTAGCTAATTATGCTACAGTGAACCTATGACTGTTAGCATGTTTGCAGTTTTCCCATGTCTTCTTCAATTTTCTTCTAAATTCGGCAACAAAGACCGCAAATAGCATTCACCATTTGAAAACGCTTGAATTAGGTCTCCAGGTTTAGTAGGTAACAAGGCTAGGTTTTGTTCAGCCGTGTTAAACTTGACCCACAGAGAGAAGCCGTGTGTTTTGTTTCACAGCCGAGAGACAGAGCCGATAAGGCCGCCACAACTGCGCCTTTAGTCCGGGGCCGTGTGAACGATCTCCGCCCCTCCATGCCTCTTAAACGTGACTCGGCATCGTACACGTGACCCGGTTTGGACCAATCAGAACACGGCGTCAGCACAACGTCTTCGTTCACGTTTGGCAGACCAGGCTGCTGCGTCGAAGGCGTATCGGAAAAGAGATATTGTAATGTTTAAATGGCGTAAATTAAGACATTATCTAAGATATGGCGGAAATGTAACAATAGCGAAATAAAAGTTTACTATTTTAAATGTAATAGCGCGTGCATTTTAATTTAACAAAGTACTGTAGCTGTTCAAATATTTTAAACGTTTATTTATCTCTCACTGCGTGCACGTTTGCTTGTTTAAAATACAATAATACCCTATTCCATGCTTTTCAAAGTGTGAATAAAATATTTTTGTTTTTGAAGCGACAATATTGTCTTTTGACGTTGAAATACTATCGTCATTCTACAGTACGCTTCCGCTGTTGTTGCTTTTACGTTACAGACTTGAACGCAACGTCGGAGTGGGTTTGGAAGGCGGGGCATGCGCAGTCAAACTCTTATGAAACAAACTAGTACAGCAGCAGCAGTAGGCACATACCCCACAAAGGCACAAGAGGAATCTCCCAACCGAAAGACAAGGCTCCTTCTTCGTCGCACGCCGAAGAAATGATACTTTCTCTGGGCTTGACATAAACTACACCTCCCGGGAGCCAGCAGAAGGTAAGATTGGCCAGATTACTCACTTCCAAAGCTTTATTTTTATGTATACTTTGCCTAAACAGCGCCACCAGTTACATAAGCGGCGTTCTGGTGACCCCATTTTTGGGACTTTGCTAAGACGTTGTGCCAGGTATTAGTTCTTTTAAAAGATGTATGCAGGCTATTCATGTGTTATACCTATTAATAATCATTGATGTTAGGCTGTAATTGAGCAATAATTGTGGAAATGATGTTTACATGTGGACAAGTCTTCAGCAGAAGAGACGCGCTGACCTAATTTCCATTTCAAGAAGTCGTGCGAGGTTGAAGTTTGAGATGGTAAAATGAACAATTGTTTGTTCACATTTGAAGCTCTTTTTTCGTGCAATATAAAATAATAGCAGTTGTTTTTGAACAGCACATGTAATAGGTTTGTTTACATTTCCCAGATTGTAGAAGATGAACAAAAAAATCGATTTATTAGGAGAAATGCTACTCTGTCATCAATTGGAAAAGTGTTTTAATATACAGTTTTTTAAGTCAAAAGTTAATGCTCTAAAGTGAGAGAGATGTCACTTGTAATTACATGTGGAAAGCTATTATCTCCAAAATGGATTAAAAATGATCTAGTTTGGAGTAGCAGGAGTAATGTTTTGGTCCTAATTACGGTAATTAACTGTTGAGCAACAAAACAGAATAATGTCATTAAATTGTATTAATTCAATAGGCTATTATTTCTTTCTGGGAAAACTACTTTTTTGCCATTCATTTGTTTTGACACTGCCTGGGAACTCTGGTACTCAACATGAAAATTTGTTATCGAAACTGAAATATTACTTTTTGCACCATTTTTTTGTTGTTATTATGTTGTTAAAATGTTGAGAAAGGCAATTTTATTAATTAATTTCCTTAAATACGTGCAGATAATACCTTCGTTATTACAGTTAGTTAGTTAAGTCATATCAGATTGTAATAAGTAGTTATAATTTTCAAAGCATGCAGATTTGTTTGGTTTCATTGATTTATCCAGTGCTGGCTTAGACCTGATTGAATTGATAAAATCGCAAAAAATATGTTTTTTTGGAGATTTGCAAAATTATAGAACATAGAGTGCATTGTCTGTGATTAAAACAATTGACAAATGACAGTGTAACAATCTCCCAAACAAGAGAGTAAAGTGATTTATTTTGCCCTTTTGTGGTAAATTTTACACTCTATTCACATTTTGTGCAATACTTGGACCATAACCAAGACATTTATAGACACATTTTAGCACATTCCTCATGCTTTGTGGAAAATATCGTTATGGAGATGACACAAAACAATCATTTTACCCATAAGTAAAAGTGGTACTGCTCCACGTATCATTTCCAACCATGCAACTTTGTTTAGATTGTTCTTTAGCTGCTTTTGTGATTTATTCCGCGCTGATTTCATCCTGGTTCACTTCAGAGTTAGTCCATCATTGTTAGCACTGCTCAATATATCAAAATGTATACTTGACCATTAAAAAAAAACTGCTATAAAAAGAGGTGATTAAAAGTGAAAATGACAAAAGTTCTGTTGTAAACTTTCAAATGAAGGTGCTGGATGATATTTGTGCGCTTTTGTGAGTAACTGTACAGACATTTCACATTCTTCCGATAGTTAAACCTCAATGAATACGTAAAAAGTCTTGTTTAACACATTTCATTTATCGGAATCCTTGCTATGCATTGCGTTTCTATTTTGGCCAGTTTTTGCACTCGCCTCCTCACAGTTGGTCTTCCATATGGAGTGGTCGAGCGTGGACTCTCCTCTCACTATTGTTGTCCATATTTGTGAATCAGAAGGAGGTGCTGATGATGACAAATCTGTTTGCACACGTCACAGATGCAGCCAGCAAGCCCCAGATTCTGGCTCTTCGGACAGAGCTGCGAGCCAGGAAGCGCTCTCATGTCGACGACGCGCCCTGAAACCTGCTATTTTGCTCTTGTGACGAATAACAGTTGATTTCAGACCTGCCAACAGACCATTTTGTATCTTTATCATTATTGTTATGAGTTGAAGTGGTTGTAGTAGGAGTTGGACTAGTTGAAATATCTATTGTTTTTATTCAATTCATTTTGGATTATTTTCGTATTTTTTCATAAATTGTAGTTTTTGTCGATTTATCGGTTGATGGAGTCTTGGTCGTCAAAATTTGTTGACTAATCTGTTGATTGAGATTTAAGGATTTATATGGGACAACAACAGAAAAGAGAAAAGATGCTGCAAGTTGGGTGTAGTATATTTAAAAAGGCAGATTAAACTAATTATTCTCCAGTTTACTCTGTCTTTTATTGTTGTCTATTCATTTCTTTCTACATAAATAGTTGTTTTTGCATGACCTTCAGTACATTCGTAGTTTTTTAAGGGCATTTTGGGTTAGATACACAGAGATACTAATTTTTTAAAATGATTTTCGTTGACTAATTGATCAGCCAGATAGGAAATCAGATACAAATCAAGACTAAAACTCGTATTTAAACTAGAGACTCATTTGAACAAATATTGATACAAAATTAATCACATAAACATGACAAAATGTGACCTTTTCTGAACAGTTTTAGACCTTTAGACTTATAATATTAAGACCACATGATAACATAAAAAAGTACGATCATTTTGTGTTGAAATATACAGTCTAAAATGTCAAAAAAAACAACAACCCACACACAATAAACTCGAGCATTTTTTATTATCATAATATTGTTGCAACACTGGTGGCTAGCAGCAATAGGAACAACATCACATCGCTTCCTTTGTGGATGAATAAAGTTTGTCTAAGTATGATTGTAAAAAAGAATTATTATAAAAAGGGACAAATTATTGCACAAAGTAGTGCCGCATGATATTGGAAATTATTGTGATTCGTTTTATTAGTATTATTTATTGCACAGTTAGCCTGCTAGTTGTTTTTAGCTTTAGCATGAAAATATAGTGTTTTAATCTCTGTAAAAAACAAAAGGTTCGCTGTTAGCATGCAAGCTGTTTGTAGCTTTAGTGTGAAAATACAGTGTTTTATTCTCCATAAAAAGCAACAAGTGCACAGTTAGCATGCTAGCTGTTGTTAGCTTTAGCATGAAAAGATAGTGTTTTAATCTCTGTAAATACCAAGAAGTGCGCTGTTAGCATGCAAGCTGACGTTAACTTTGCCATGAAAATATAGTGTTTTATTTTCTGTTAAAAAAAAAAAAAAAAAGCACTGTTAGCATGCAAGCTGTTTTTAAGCTTGTTTTTAGATGGCAGAACTCACTCGGGCTTTTAAAGTTGCCTAAAAAGTGCTTATAAATTCCTCATAGTGAATATTTAAGTGGCTCAGAATACATGAGAAAGTGAGGAATATTTTTGGACCGTTGCAAACAGTTTAAAATGGCTGTAAAAATCAGCTTGAGCTACTTTAATTTCTCATTATCTGTGTTTCATTGTATCTGATCTACAGACGAGTCATGTAAGTGATATTTTGTAAACTGGTTGAACATTAGCACAAAGAGGAAGTTCTCTCACTCTTGCTGACCCACTTTCCCAAGCCGGCGCTGCACTCTGTTCTATGGAGGCCCCTGTGGGACATTTTGTACCTTTTGGTGTAGGGCTGCAGCTTACACTTATTTTCATATAATAAACTTGTCATACGATTATTTTGTTGGCTTTTTCGACTTGTCAAACAATGATTTCTATCGTACCTTGAGACTTTTAATGTATTTTGACCAAATTAAGTTGACTGAATGCTTCAAGATAGAGAATATTTACAAATTAGTTTGATTGTTTTGATGTCATAATGCTGCTATCTTTATTATAAAAGCTCTTTTTGAATGTGCTTTAAAGTCTGTGTAGTCCAGATAACGATTTCGATTATCAAAATATGACTATGGTTGTTTTTTTATAGTCGACTAGTCAGAATTAGATATTGCAGACATACAAAACACCATTTTCAAGACTTGTGTACATAATAAGTGGCTACAAAATGCAAATTGTGGGAAAATATAGATTAAAGAGAAAGAACTAGCGCTCGATGATGAAAAAAACCATAGTACTGATTGTAATAAATGCCATGTAACACAAAAATATTGTCAAATGTCTTTCTCTTTACTGACAGAGGAATTGGCTGTCAATTAAAAATACCCTTTCGCAGATCATTGACGAGTAGATCTCGATTTGTTTGAAATTTTAATCAATTCAGTCATTTCTAATCCTCAGTGAAAGCAAAGTTTGGACTTTTTAGAGCAAGAAATTTGTGTTTTTAGTGTTCCATGGCGATGCTTAAACGTCTGTATCAGTTATGTTCAGGATATAAATACTGAAAGCCTTTTTGATTCGTGTTTAATAAGACAAAATAACATCAAACTGAAAATTGTTGCGATTGCTCAACATGGCCCAGCAGCTGCACATAACAGACAGTGTGAAATGTGGAGCTGCAATGTGCACTTAAAGCCACCAGATGATGACAAAACACACATTGCACAAGACACCAGCCATATCTAATAATTTCACCATGTAAAAATGTCACAATGTCCTTATTTTTTTCTATTTGGTTGCTGTTTTTGCCCGTGGAACCACACCCCTGACACTGCAACAGGACATGACTTAAAACACTTTGGATTTGGACTGGAGCTTATGTTTTCTTTGTCAAAACAGAAAAAGCAATCGTTGGAGCATCAGTAGCTTTCGTTTTGAGTAAAAATATGGTGAATAAGAAGAATATTTGTTCAGCAAGGATGTGTGATAGTGTAAATTCTCCATAGTAAAGCTGAATGATTTGGGAAAAAAGACAAGAACTGCGACTGCGATCAATGCGGTTTTTTGATTTGTGTTTTAGTAATCCGATCCCGTTCAAAGTTCACCGTTTAAATGCGTCCTGGAGAGTTGACAAAAATACTTGAAATATGAACTGACAAAATAGTATGTCAGAGCATGCTTTTGCAGAGTTAGTTAGTTTTTTTATGCATAATAAAACAGGATTTTTAAAAATGTTTATGGAAGAAATTATGACGCTTCAAAAATTGCAGCCTTTGCGATTTGCTAATTGCGTCCGTTCAAATTGTGATCAATCTTAAGTATGACACAGAATTGAAAGTCAAACAAACTCTTGTATTAAAAATTCTATACCCTGCGCTGACATGTGTCTGTTATATATGGAGATAATATTGAGTCTGGTGTGAATCCTGTTGGAGGTGATCCTAAAATAGCTGCACTAAACTGGCTGATCCTTTGTCTTAGCCGATTATGTGACTCTATTGTTACAAGGAGGCAACATGTGGCGCTGCTCTCATAAGAAAAACTCTAATTCATTTCTGTCTTTGCACAACCAAAACTAAAAAGACATAGAATTTATTGTATACATTGTGTTCTTATTATTAACTACTATTTATTAACTTTGGAATATTTAGAGAATTCTGTACCAACTGACCCACTTCTGCTAGGACAAAATCAAGTCTGTAAAAGCAGCATTAATCAGAACTTAAAGGCGCACTGTGTAACTTTTCTAATGGAGCGTCTGCCACCTACGACTTGTCATTGCTTTTCCTGGAATCTTCTACTCTGTGGCATGAAGCTTATCTCCGTGGAGACAAGCAGGTGACGCCAACAGGTCAAGTTTTCCCAGGTATTTTTGAGTGATAGAAATATCATCTAAAATCATCTCTTTACAGATGTGTTTAATGCCATGCTGTGGAACATTCCAAGCAACATTTGTATGTAAACAAGCAGATGACCTTTAACCTGGACTAAACCAACACTAAGGCATGACTAATCCAAACCAGGAGTAAATTCTAAACCGATAAATCTTGACTAATGTTGCACAAATTCAGAACAGTTCAAGGCAGTAAAGGACATGAATGATGCGAAATTAGACTTTTCTGAGCTTTTAATCATGTTATAACATTGTTCCCTCATTAAAAACAAACCTGGAGTTGTATTTACCTTCATTCACGCTTGTTTCACTAATCCTCTACGAAGTCCTCTTGCTCTGAGCCTCATAAAACACTCAGAATTGTGCTGTTATAGGTCGAGCTCTGAGATCTTCTGTGCTGTTTTGAAGTCCATAGATCATCGGCAGACATGTTCTGAGCATTTCCGCCTCAAATAGCGATCATTGCAACTGTGTGTTAACTTTAGCGTGTCAGAGCAAGCTAGCTTTTGTTTACCTTCCCTTTATTATTCTCTCTTTTGCCAGTTGATGGAGTTTTAACAACATTTCTGATCACGGAACGCCTGATTGATAGAAAGCAATGTGTGCTTTCAGTAGATACATTCATTTAACTTCTAAAATATCAGATCAATACAAATAATGCAGAATACGTGTGATTTAATTAATGGGAAAAGTAGCTGGACATTCCCTTGTTCAAGCAGCACCGCCTGAGAAAACCCGACTTAGTTACTAAGTAGGCCATCGAGTTGACTATCATCTGTGCCATCACAACATGGCACCAAACCCAGCGTGCACAGCCTGGACGGTCTGGCCCTGGTGTCTTCTCCATCTGTCAGCCGCTCGCTCGGTCTGGCTCCTTAGATCAACACGATAGGAGTCACCCTCTCGCTCCGCGCTGAGCTTAATTTACACTTAGTCAGATGTGGGCCAGTTTAGGCTGAGTCACCAGCACCTCCAGCACCACGGGCCGGGCTGCTCCGCGGCCACCTGCCCCCCCGCCGCGTGTCACCGAGGTCGGGCTGAGCAGGGACGGGGACAGGCAGGTGGCTCAGGTCAGGGCTGGATGTCTTATCAATAATCATGTCCTAGTTTCCATCGTGGGCAGCGCGTCGTGCGGTTATTTATAGTGATGATTTTTTTTTTATTTTGTTGAGGGGGCGAGGGCACCAGCTGGTCGTATAAGTTAATGCGCATATGGTGGTTTTTCATGTTTTTCATGCGAGATAGAACCTAAGTAATAAAAAAAAAATCCTTCTATCTGTGTCTTCAATAAGCGACATTCAATCAAAAATGTAGAGGCGATTTACACACAACTGACAATCATTTTCTGACAGTTAAACTATTGACATATAAATAAGTTGACGCAGCGTTCGATGGACATGCTATCCATCAATTAGCAACTCGGTTAGTCCGGTAAAATTTGAAGGACCCCCTTAGCTGTCCTTAGGTGTCAGCTGGTCCAAACCCATCAATCACATTTACAAGCTGCCGCTGCCTCGTTACAAGTCATTGTTGAGTGGCTAAAGCTTTTGGTGTCTGTAGCCTACAATAATTAGCGTGTAAAAGTGGCATTTTAGTTAACTGACTCTAACCCGCCTGCTATCTTCAGGCCCATTTGACCTCATCTAGATCACTATGCAACTTTCATGGGTGGTCCAAAACATCACCTAACATACAATTTATACAAAGAATTTGTATAAAATAATAATAATAATAATAATTCCTGATGAAAACGTATTTTGCTCTATGACCAAATGTGCATTGCTCAAACAAAGAGTGGACGAGGGTTGAGATTTCTGATCTTGTGTGCTTCTGGTAAGCATCTAGTGACCACTGGACATCCTGTTTTACATACTACTGGAGAGAAGACCAAATTAATGATGAAAATACTGCATCATGATAAAAGGGTGTTATTTGCTTTAATATGAAGATAAGTTTAACAATTCATTTGTGTATGAGAGGTTAAAAAACACAAATAAATAGAATAACTCAAGCAGAAGTCTTAGTGCAGCTCAACTGTTCAAGCCCCATTCTTACTCCTCTGTTGTTTCAGTTGGTGATGAGACGGGCCATTCTCTCAAAGTCTTTCCTCTTGAAAGTTTTCTGCCACATTGGTGTTAAAAGTCTGCAGCAGTTTGGAGGTCGTCGCCATGGATGTACAGCAAAAACAGCTCATTTCACACAATCAAAATGTCCTTCACGTCTTTCTTTTGAACTGCATAAACTGCAGGTTGTAAAAATGCTAAAATATGATGTTAAAAACTGAATTTAATCTAAAGCAATTCTAAATGAAGCCACAATTCAGCCTCAACAGCCGGCGACCATGACCATGACCACCACAGATTTGTGGAGAGACGAGCTTGTTCACACTATAAATCAAACCAATTTGTGGCCAATATCTTAACATACAGACCCAGCATTCAGGTCCAAGCCTGAATAATGTTATGCTAGTACCGTAGCACGATAAATGTACCCATTGGAATGATTCTCTGTATTGACCACCAGGCTTATGGCCCTCTGCCGTGTATAGGCAGCAGTAGTTTTGTTTGGTACTATACGTGCAGTTTTTACATTAGTACCGCAGTAGTGTTTTTCACCGCCTCTACGAAAAACATTCTGTATTTTCCTTTCAAAACAAACACCCTCGTTGTGTAAAAATAGAATGTGATCATTCCGGTTGTGCTAAATGCGCCTTGGCTGTGATTTTGGAGATGGCGCCAATCACGACTGTCTATTCTTGGTGCTACCCACTTCCACTTTCAGGACGAGGCGTTGGATGTAATGTTTTGGTAGAAGACGTTTTGTTTTCATATCATGGCATTTCCTTCAGAACTCAACTGCATAGAATTAGAATACAAAAAATCTTTCATAATGGGTATATTTCTGCACATTAGAGGATACTTTTACCATCTAACTCACATTTGTGCGATCCTTGAAGAACCTAACAAGACATTTCTAGGTATATTTTGGCACATTTCTGATGAATTGCAAAAATATAATCTAATATAAATCTTATTGTCATCCATATATTATTAAAAAGGTACATTTTTGTCAACGTTGCACACCCCTATACGCCCGTGGTAAATGCTAACCTTTTATATGTTTCTTTGCAGTAAACCATGGCTCCAAACTCCATCCACTGGTTCAGAAAGGGTCTGCGTCTCCATGACAACCCGGCGCTGCGGGAGGCGATCCGAGGGGCGGGGACTGTGCGCTGCGTCTACTTCCTGGATCCGTGGTTCGCAGGCTCCTCCAACGTCGGCGTCAACAGGTGGAGGTAAGACGGACTACTCGGGCAATGACAGATTTCCATGCGCCGTTTTTGGAATCTTTTGTTCGTTAAAATCTTGAAACATTAAAGTTGCTTCAGAATCATAATGTCATGTACAGATTTTATGATGTTATGGCGTCATTGCAAATTGGTTTTAGTTGCATCATCTTGCCATCTAAACTTGATTTTGTGGGCTTCAGAACCAAAACACAAAATGCAACACTTTTTATTTGTATTCTTTTAATGTTTTTATAAGTGGGAAATTTGTCGATGTAAACCCTTATTCGTCCAGGTGTGGTCCATCGTAGAAAGGATTTCAGGGGTTGTCATCCGGACATTGTTTGAAGATCAAGACGTTTCGACTTTTATCCAAAAGTCATTGTCAATGGCTTTTGGATAAAAGTCGAAACGTCTCGATGACAACCCCTGAAATTCTTTCTATGATAAGTGGGAAAAAAAAAAAAAATATGACAGTTTTCAGCAAAGTTGATGGATGGTTTATTTCACAATAATACCCGGTGAACCCAGTCTCCATCATGGTGGTCCATTCAACAAGAACTGTGTTTCGTTTATTTTCGAACCAAGCCTTTTGCTTTTCAAAGGTTATGAGTCACTGAAAAATGGCCACTTGAGATTTTTGAATCATTTTCCTGAGTACATTCTTCACACTGTTCATTGCAATGGCTTGTGGGAGTGGTTTGAATGAGTCACAGAAATCACAACACACGGCATGGAAAACAGATTTGAGAGCTTTTCAGTCATCTTCAGTCAGGTTTTAAGGGATGGACAGATCCAGCTTTTTCAGTTTTGATACCAATACTTGTGCTTATATTGCATCAACTTTCCCTAAAACTACTTCAACATGTTCTCCTAAAAGATTAAGAATTGTTAATACGTTAATAGTATTAACTGTACACCCATTACAGTTACTTTACAAAACATTGTAAATAAACTCTGAGCTTTAAAATGACATGTCAATACTGGTTTGAACGGTTAAAAATGTGTTCTCAAAGTGACTATTTGGAGAATCCCATCAGTATCAGAAGATGGAACACTGAGACTCAGTATTGACAGCGATTTTAGGTAAGAACTTTAACATAATTTACTTGCAGTTACAATGTAGCTTGGAGATTATTTCCCAAATTGCTCACGTTTTCCTTGAAGAGCTGTAGTTCCAAAAAGTAGTGCTACAAAATATTAATTAAAATACATAAAAACTGGGAATGGGACTATTTCTTTATTACAAATGACGTCAAAATCATGTGTTGTTTTCTCATAGAAATTGTCATGGAAGTTAACATGGAAATACATTTAAAAACTCAGAAAGTACAACAAATTATATTATGAGTCATTCTGAATACATGCTATTATTGAAACAGAAGTAGAAACGTATCTTGTGAACATTCGTACAACTTAACTTCAATTTCTGGGCCATGCTATTGATTTAGAAATGTTCATATTACCAAATAACTGACCAAGACAGCAAAGCAATATTGAAAAAAATCTGTATATATTCAACTCTGTTACTCCAGTGTGGTTTTCCTCGTCTGCAGTGGTCTCTCGGCTTGATCGGTTTGCTCGTGCGGTCTTTGCTCATGTAACGTCCCAATTATCAGGTCAGTTTTCGGATGTTACCTAAACTAAGCAGGAAGTATCCAGGGGAGTCTAGTCAGGGGAGCAAATCAGACAAAAACAGAGGCGACATGAGATCAAACCGGCCCCGTGGAGGGAGCGTCTGTGGGTGCACGTGAGCCGACTTGTACATTCTAATATCTCCTCCACAGGTAGCAGAAAATCAATATCTCTCCAGGATTCGATGCTCGCTGGCCTGTTTTGTCACTGCGGGTTATTTGTAGCGCAACAAGAATAGCACTCAGGTATGCAGGAGTCAGTGACCTGGTGGAGTTATGTTAAAAAGAAATAAATAAAAGTAGCTGGTATATTAAATTGTGCATAATTACTTTAGCTTTGAAATAATGTTTGGACATCTTTAAGTTTGTATTATTTGAAGTTTTTTATAACTTTTACAAGCTAGTACTTCTTGTGTAACTACGGTATGTATTAAATTTGTGCATATTAAATTGTCTGCAATTCTTAGAAACTTCCAAATGCTTGGATTTAGGTGTCTAAGGTCCTCTGCTGGTCATCATTGTAAGTGAAACATGTTGAAATGACAAATTAGCAGCATGGCTAATATCAACGTGATGCTAACGGTTTAAGGCAAGCAATTTGAGCGAGTCCAATAATGGTGTATTATTAACCTTTGAAACTCCAAACTAGGGCTGCAAGATTTATATCGCAATCAGTTTGAAATTGCTATTATAATATTTGCATTTAGCAAAGTGCAAAGACTGCAATTATTCAAGTCCTCTGCTAACAATAAAAATACCCCATCATCTGTATGAAACCTGCTAACCTTGTAATTTAGATCTCTACAATATGCACATGTTCTGATATGCACATAATTCTTGTATTATTTGTTCTATTTTATAAGATTTTAGTCTTATCTCAAATGTTTTACTATCCTACTATCCTTCATAACATTTATAAGCAAGACCAGAGCAAGTTTTGCCATCACGGTAAAGCTAGCAAAAAGTAGCATGCTAAGATCGCATTTCTAAATTCTGGCCCTAAGAGCTGCATTCACATTATGTCTGTGTGAAAGAAAACACATTTTACTTTATTGCATGTAAAAAAAAAATTACCAACAACAAAAAAACGTCAGCCCTGCGACGAGTTGGCCACTGTCCAGGGTGTACCCCGCCTAAGGCCCAAAGTCACTGGGATAGGCTCCAGTCACCCGCGACCCCTAACGGGAATAAGCGGTAGAAAATGAATGAATGAATGAATGAAAAAAACGGGTACCGCCCCTTTTAATACTCTTTGAAAACCAACCCAGAACAAAATCCTCCTATCAAAACATAAATCGCTAATCAAATTGTAATCGTAATCATATTTTTCCAGAATTGTTCAGCCCTACTGCAAACTCAAAAGCCCCCTTCTGGTTCTGAAATCAAACTCGTGACCTTCTAGCCACGAGGTGAAAGAGCTAACCACTACTCCACCTTGCCCCAGACAGGACAGCTGCATAGACACCTGTAGCCATCATCCAATTAACTCCTCTGCTGTTAACGAGATCTGCACGTGACTCGTCGGCTCTGAACACTGTCCTATTTTATGAATGAACAAACCATGCGTGTATCTTGACTCCTTTCTTTATAAGATGGTTAATTCAGTATTTTCAAAGTTGTATAACCGTTATATTATAGACTCCGCCCCTGGCCCTCCGTAACTTTCCAACCTACCGTTGTGTTAATATCCAATTACTTGTTTGACCCACTTCTATTCATCGTAAGGAAAGATTAGCCTTGGTTTAAAGTACTGAGGCTGTGTTGAAAATTGTCCATGTAAGTTGTATTGTTGTTTATGTGTCAAAATATAATAATTGCCAAGGCGCCTTACGTTAAAAATGACTCTAGAAACGTGCTATTCTCTTTTAAAGCTGGTCACTCAAGAGGAATATTACAGTGCCCTAGTAGACATTTAGTAAAAACATAAAATAAAGGGACCATAATGTGGCGAATTCTATCCGTGCCACCGTTTCTGGTTCTTTAAATTTGACATGGGTGATAGTTTTGCTTTCTTTTTTGGCACAGAAGTTTGCTTAGCACACTCCAAAAATGGAAATTTATTAGGTTAAATCCTAATCTGTGAATCTGTTAATTTAAATTTGACTTTTTTTCAAGGCACATCTGGTAATCCCTCAATGCACACTAGAGTTCCTGGTTGAAAATCAAATGGTTAATCCACCGGTTACTCCCAACCAATATCGATTGCAATCCTCACAAATGGCAGTAATACATCAGTCAATAGAAGAAAGTAAGCATCTTTTTTGGCGATTTAAAATCCTAGAAAAAAACTGAATATTTTCTTATTTGGTCTAAAACCTGCTTCCTTGTAGTTTCTACAAATACGTGATGATGTACGTGGTATTCTTGAATTCATTTTGTAATTAATAATCTGGTCAAACTTTAAAGGCATTGTATGTGATTTTTACTGTCTTAAAAAACACAAAAATAGAACTAGTTCATAAAAAACAAAAAATTAAATGTTCCTGGAAAACTTTCAAAATCACCAATTAAATCGATACTTAGGGTGGAGCAATTTCAATAGAGGTTATGCCGCACAGCATTCTGAATTTTGGCAGTGAGAGTCAATGGTGAGTTATGACATTTTCTTCTGTAAAAGATGAAAACCATAACTAAAAAGTGAAGAAGTATAAAGTTCTGTGACTCATCTAAATATTTAGTTTGTATCAGATATTTAAAAAAAAGTTAATAGTTGTAGCAAACCAGATAAACAACAAGAACACAGCAGATATGATGTTTTTTGAGTCAAAGTTGAGGAAATTAATTGTTGAAATGTCCTAAATTGCCAACTGCCATTTGCAAATAAGATGGCTAAGCTCTGCACTGTCAGAGCAACAACAGAGAAACTACTTTCAGTTGACTTAGAAAAAGAAAAAAAAGAAAACCAAGTGAACAGTTGTAGCAAACCAGATAAACAACAGGAGCACTGCAGATACAATGTTTTTTTTGAGTCCGAAACGTGTTGTTTTGCGGCAGTTGAAGTGTTCTCGATCTAATCTAACAAGCTTGCTAAGCTCTGCACGGTCGGAGCAACAACAGACAAACTACTTTCAGTTTCCTTTTTACCGTACAATGTTGATTCGAGCAAAACAATGGACAAAAATTAGCCCAAAAAAAAGCAAAGAAACACATTTCAACAGTTGTGCTGCCTTAATTTCTGTCAGTCTTTTAAGTATAAAAAATGTCTCGGCCTAACCTTTTTATATAGCAATGCTCTATTTGCTCTGCCAGCATTTTTATTGCGCACACTACATCTCAAAAACCCATTTTAATTATAAAATACAACAGTATTTTGAACATACACATTTTTATGACATGTATTTAACTGCCTGTCTGACCTTGAAGATTGGATGATTACCAAACCAATGCGGAAAACAACATATGGAGCCACCATTGTGTATTTAGCCGCGAGGAATACCAGCCACAAAAGCGCTAATAAGGGTGCAGAAAATCAATTCTTCTGCTCTCTAAGTTGAAGGAAACGTGTGAATTGGCGCATCGAGGACATGTAGGTTAGTGTGCCAGAAAACTTGGTTATGCGATCGTGACCCATTTATGACGAGGCCTTCCCGCTTGGACTGATAGGGGGGTGGACACGCCGCACGACACGGGAGACGCAGGGAAGGATAAAGCGCATGTTTACCTGTATGAAAAAAACACGTCTTTGGTTTAATCAGAGCTGGATCTGGACCTGCAGGTGAAGGCAGAAATGGATAGGGCTCGCTCGGGGCAGAAAACGAGGGCAGAAAAGACGGACAGGTTTTCGGGAGTTCAGCGACCGACAACGGCTCCGGCCAGTTGGTTTACTGCTTCGAACGGCGGTGTCCAAAGTGCAGATCAAACAGATACGTGGAGCTTGATAATGATATACATGGATATCCCTTAAAAGTGTTAAAGGTTTACAGAAATCATGTTTTTGATTATGGAGAATAACAAAATGCATTGGAATTTTATGTTTACAAAGTCCTTTAATATTGTCCTATTAATAAGTCACCTTTTCCTTAATGCAGTGGTCAGTAGGTTGATATATGTATAATTCAGGAATAGGGCTGGATGAAACTCACTGTTAATCTCAATTTTGGATTCAATTCCATTTAGTCTTTTCAGAAACAAATTTTAAAATGACTTTTAGTAATCATTTCTTGAAGGTAAACTATGCAGACTGTAAATAATATGCCATTTAACGCAAAAAAAAGATCGTATTTCTTCTTCCAAAGTCTGAACTCTGCTCCAAACGGCATGTTTTTACTGTGGACCTCGTCTCGTTTTCAAAAACCCCAATCATATCACTGACGATCAGACATGACTGAATCTTGCTCGTTCAATTTTTCGACGAACTGCCCAGCCCTACACAGGAATTTGGAATGAATTTATGTTGTTTAAGAAGAAGTCTTCCACAAGATGTTGCTTATGACTACAGCCCTAGTACATATATTTATGTTTCCAAAGACTAAATTCTATCTTGGAAAGCTGATGACACCAAAGATCACACAGAACATGAAACACAACAACAAACATTTGGACCACAGATACAGTAACATCGCAGACTAAACACTGTACATTACCGAAACAAAAAAAACATGACCGGCGTAAAATGAATAGCAGAAATAGCAGAAAGACATTAGTTAAAATCTTTAACTCATCATAGATACTAACACATCAAGAACCAATTTTATCGCGCTACAACAAAAAATAACACATAATAAATAGTGAGTCCCCCAAAATATTGTTCCATTTCTCATCTGCTGAACAATAAGTCAATTCAGTGAATTCATCTAAGTCATTTATAGTTCTCACAAACCTTTTTTCTTTGCCAAAGAAATTACAAATTTATGAGAAGAAAGTTGTGTTCATGGATTATAATCTATGTAGTTCCGTCTTTTTTTCACTGCTGCTGCAACAAAACAATGCATTTAAGCAAAAACGTTTGTATTTCGTCTTATTGTTAGGTCCTAGAATGTTATTGTGAGACTTTCGACGGTACAGTATTTCAGATATTGTTACATTGGTGCAAGAGTTTGAGAAATGTGTGCAGGGTCGTATTGGAAGGGTCAGACGACTGGATTTGAGTGGAGTGTGGAGTTCTTCGCTGATAACCAATCCACAATATTACAAAAAACAAAATAATAATAAAAAAGCAACACTCACTACAAATTGTAAAATATTAGAGCTGCAGTCAACTAATCACATTCTTTGTTGACAAAAGATCATGCAAAGACAACTGATTCGACAACTAAAAATGGGGTGGTTGGTATCTCTGTGTCTGACCCAAACTGAAGACTAAAATGGGATCTTCAGCATTAATAAGTAAACTTTAAAGTGCCTCTGACAGGTTGGACCACTCATTTAACTAAAATCCAGTTAAGATAAATATATTTCAAATTCTTCTAAAATCTTTACAGATATATCCCAGTTTAGCTATTTTTTTTACATTTTTAATTTTACTTCCTGGTTGTAAATGATGACATCACACTAGGAAATTACTAAAAAAACATCCTGTACAGTGGGCCATCCTGTACAGTGGATTTTTTTGACACCTTTATTTTGTTGAATCAATGTTCAAAGGGTCAAAAAAGTAGTTTATTTTGTGTAAATTATGCATAACCTTTGTCCTAGTGTGATGTCATCATTGTGTTTACTTCCTGTTATTTTGAACATATTTTTCAACTTTTCTCCCCAAACAACGACCTGATTGGTGTAAAACTATACTTTATATTAACAAGAGGTATTAATACACTGAATAAAGTCAAAATGAGAAAATCTTTAAAAAACGGTCATACGCACTTTTAAATGTTTTTCTCTGTGGTGTCTATGTTTATGTTTTAGGGTAGAGGCAAAACTTTGGCTAAACTTCAGCAGCATAGAGTGACCGATGGCCGTAATTTGCATATTTTGCTTGATATGATGAGTCACGTGCTGTTTTCTGTTTGCATATTTGGATTTAGTGTCACATTAAAAGACAGGAGTGCAGCTAACCTAGGCTCACAGTACAGGAACATACTTTACATATGGTTTACATATAACTAAATGATTCCTCTGTTATAGTTTTTGCTTAATTCAGTGTCAGTTTTAATCTTTCTTTAAATTCTTGTGAATAAATTGAGAACTACACTACTTCTTTTGCTACTCAAGTTTTGTTGTCAGTGCATTTTTACCCCCACCATGAATTGTCTGAAATCAGGAACGGAAATGAGGGATGTGACGTCAACAAGGATTCTGGGACAGATTGAATTTTTTTTTTAATGCTTTCCGCTGTCCTTCTTCCAGTAGAGGATACGTCAGCGTTTTCCTAGGGTACAGATTAAAACGAAAAACATCCCTTTAATCCCTGTGTTTCATGCTCTTCGGGACTGCCCTTAAATAACACGGCAGAGTAGGCCTGCACGCACCACGGTACACTCTGTACTCTGCCTTACATCAAGTTATATAAGCTTAGACATTACACTGATCAGGCATAACATTACAGTCACTGACATCGTAATTCACTTACGATGTCAACTGCAAATATCACAATACAATATTATCATAATATTTAATTATTCATTCATTCATTTTCTACCGCTTATTCCCGTTAGGGGTCGCGGGTGACTGGAGCCTGTCCCAGTGACTTTGGGCCTTAGGCGGGGTACACCCTGGACAGTGGCCAACTCGTCGCAGGGTTAACACAGAGAGACAGAGACAAGGACAGACAACCATTCACTCTCACATTCACTCTCTACGGGCAATTTAGAGTTTCCAATTAACCTACACAGTCATGTCTTTGGACGGTGGGAGGAAGCCGGAGAACCCGGAGAGAACCCACGGTAACACGGGGAGGACATGCAGACTTCACCCAGAGAGATCGAGTGATGTTAGGGTGGTTCAGAATTCGAAACCACGATGTTGGGGTGGTGCGGGATTCGAACCCTAGCCGCTCTGCCACCGTGCACCCCTTAATTAATATTTAATTAATAGTCCAATATTCATCACGATATCAATACAATTGTGAATATGCAACATTTCCTTTTTAAATGCAAAACAGAAACAGTTACGTCTTCATGTTGTTTGCATTGAAATGGAGCCAAGGATCCTGGTCTGTGTAGTTCTGTCTGTTGCTTGGTTGTAATTCGACATACTTTGACAGCCCGTAATATTATTGTGAGACTTTTGACGATGCAATATCACACTATTTGTGCAGTGTCATATCGGAAGGCTCAGACAACTGAGTTTGACTATCTCCAAAACCACAGCTCCTGTTAGTAGTTCCTGATCTGAAGTGACCTCTGGGGGGAAAAAAGACTGGCCGATAATGAATACAAGACAGTACAGAACAAATTTTAAACCAAATTACCATAGAAATGTTTTAAATATATGGGTTGCAGTGGAGTGGACATTCTTGGTTGACTAAAGATGTGCAATGCCAACTGATTAGTGTGACAAAAACTGTAACTCTGTGCATCTTTTCCAAACCGCACTAAAAAGAAAACAAATGAGTTCATGCAAAAACAGCGACTTGTAGAGAAACGCAAAAGGCGCAATAAACTCATGACTGACTCCCAAATCAGATAACTACATTTTCCAGTGATCCATAAATCCTTATAATCTACATAAAACAATTAGCCGACCAATATGAATTTTGCTCAGTGAAGACTCCACGGACCAATTAATCAACTGAACAACTGATTACCTACAGCCCTATAAAGTATCTGTTTCAATCTGACAAATACTAACTAATACTAACTTAAAGGTCCCATAACATGCAAAATCGACTTTTCAGAGGTTTTAACCTTCCTACAGTGCTATTTGGGCCTCGTACGTGTGCCCAAAGTGGTTTTTTGATTGATTCCCGCATGTTTTCGCTAGAGAACTGTCTTTTCCGTCCCCCCCGGGTGAGCAGGCAGACGGGGGCTCCTCACAAGGATGACACGCTTCCCAAGGATGACGCGGTGTTTAAGCCACGCCTCCAGGAAGCGCGCAGCCGCAGAATAAAAACAGCTAATGCTAATGCTACACAGTAATTACACGATGGATACGACAGATCGAAGAGTTAGCTTGTTATTTACCAAACGGCAACGTCCGTCGTCGAGGTACTGGAGCAGGTCAAACTCCAGGTCAGATCCAGGACGTAGGACTCAGCACGACGCACCGTCAGGACGGATAAAAAGTGTATTCCCGTGTTTGTGTATCGCTGTTTACCGGAGCACACGGCGCATGCATACTATCTCCGCTCTAGGCTTCGGCACGAGTTGGGTGGGGGAGGCACGCGAGTTGGGCGGGGGAGGCAGCCTGCTCTCTGTTCGGGGGGGTCAGATCTCAGAGTGAGCCGTTTGCTTTTGCAAGGAGGGGGGCCAGTCCAAGAGATGGGTGTTTTTTGGAAACTGTTATGTTATGGATATTACACAACGCAAAATTTTATCAACAAAGCCCTTAGAATAGACTGTGTAAAGGGCAAAATAGCAGAATATGGGACCTTTAAGTATAATACCTTTTACCTTGAGATTAAAGTGCGGTCTTTTACTAATGTGCATCAAGCAAGGAAGTAAGGCTGCAACAGTTATTTTGGTAATCGATTAGTATCGCAATTATTCTTTCGATTTATCAAATGAGATTTTCACCAAATTTTACCCAGATAAAGCTGCCTCGAAGCTGTTTGATGACGGTAGAGAATATTTATAGACAAACAAGTATTTTCATCAGAAACACATCATTAACATTTTACACAAAAATTACATTTCTGCTGTTTCGAGTAATTAAATGTCTTATTTCAGCACATAGAGTGTTGTGGAGTCTGTTTATAGAATAGTTAACGATTATACAATTTATTTAATTAGTTTACAGCTATTTCTATTATCAATTAATAGTGATTAATCAGTTAACTTGTTGTAGCCCTGATATAGTTAGCATATTTTGTACAATTAGCATACTTTTTTCTTATTCCCGCCAAAAAAAAATAAACATAATAATGCACAAAACAATATAATTTCACTTTTTTGCCTTGGAATTTGTGAAATAATTAAACATTCATTGCACAAAGTCTTTTCCTACAATCTAAACAATGAAAATATCTTGATTAGCATTAGCACGTTTCTCTGTTAGCTTGCCCCGTCTCGTCTCGCCGCTTATAACTTTTAAAATCTTTCACTGTTGTGAAGTTACAAAACACGCAATCAAGTCTTTCTGCACTTCTGAGCACAGCGTGACAGTTATTGTTTTTCGCTGTCCCCTTCTGAGCGAGGAAACAGTGTGCGTGTGTGTGTTTGTGTGTGTGTGTGTGTGTGTGTGTGTGTGTGTGTGTGTGTGTGTGTGTGTGTGTGTGTGTGTGTGTGTGTGTGTGTGTGTGTGTGCGGGCCCGGAATGAGGTCACTAGGCTAAGGGATTGTGCGCGCAGATGTAGGGCAGCACAGTTATATAAGGGACAAATATGACGCTGCAGTGGGCAGGCAGCCAGCAACATCAGGCCAGCGCTGCAGCAGAGGCAGAGAGGCAGAGGGAGTGGAAGTATGCACTGATTCACGCGCAGCACGCCTTTAGCAAATAGTACGTTAAAGTCGATATGACAGGTTAGACTACACATCTCAGCAAAACGTAGTGATTATATTTAAGATTTTACTAAATGTTTTGCCTGTTTGTCCCCAGTTTTTGGAATGTTTCAAATGTTCCTGATTGGACAGCAAATATGACAGTTAGAGGTGAATTCACAACTGTTACCTAGCAACCATTTTGAAAACAAGGGCGAAAATCCGTATAAATTACACAATATTTATGATTTGACAAACAATAATACCTGATGGCAATTTTATTTTGTTATTTTTCAAAATGGGTTAGTTGGTGTCTTCTAATAATTCAAAAATGAAGCCCTTTGTGATTCCAAGGGAAACCTTTTTTGACTCATGGTCCCAAATCATGTTAGATTTTTTGGCTTGAAGTTGAAGCCCGCCCCAGTAGCACAAAATGCTTGGCCGTACTACATGACGTTATTTGATATTGATCCAAGAATCTCCTGTGTGTTTTTAAAGTCCATACACCTGCTACAGACCCTCAGGCAGGCGGCAGGGATCAGTTTTGACTGTGAAACTCTCCCAAAGTAGCCCTACTGCTCCATTCTGCTCTCATGGAAATGCACCGATATTTTTTAGCCTCTATTCAAATGAAAGACTTCGGTAAAACGGACATATTGTAATATACATTTTGATATATGTGGGATATCGTTTTATATTTTGGACATTTAAAAAAACGCAATAGTAATAGATCACTTGTAATGAAGATGATAGATTTTTTGTAATTATTATGAAGTTTTATCTTGTTGTGGTTAATGTTGTATGATCTCTTGACCAGACATTTGTCAGATATTTTATTTACTTTAAAGTCAGCAGAGTAAACAGCAGGCAAGAAACACGGCTGTCTAATTAAAGACTTTTATTAGCATATATGTAAAGGAAGTCCTGACACCAAGCCATTTTTTTGTATTTGAGTCTTACTCTGTATAAAAATCTGTCAAACCCACAGAGTAGGGCTCTTACTTTGTGGTAAAATGGGTATGTTATGCTGATTGATTTGTCAAACTTTCATGAATCACTGCACTGTATACAACTTCAAGTGGGTAAATGAGAAGGGAACACAATTATAACCTAGTTAACAGTTTTGAAAATCAATTTGGCAAAATATGTCTAACTACAGAGAACAAAGTACAGAGAAGTTGGCAGGTATGGGGAGTCAGGGAAAATTAGAATTCTTCAAGCAATGGCATCTTCAAACATGCAAGAATCACTCCAAAGACAACTTTGAGAGAGCTAATGATGAGGGGAAACCATTATAACATGATTTAAAGCTCTTTTACTTGTCTTATGTCTGTATGAAAGCAATACAAGGGAAATGCCGATGCTGAAGTGGCTCATGTGGCCTGAATAATGCTTGCACAATAAAAAAAAAAAAGTTCCATCACACAACACGGGACAGGACATTTAGACCTGGTTTACCCTTTCCATTCAGCCCTCCCTCCCGCCCGCCACACTGGAGTTCATTGAGAAAAAAAAACACCCCCCCTCTCCCCCCCTAACAACAGAGGTCATCTGGCTCGCGGCCGAGGAAACGGCACGTGCCTCTGCAGCCGAGCGAGCTGATTTGGGTGCACTCAAAGCCTGTCCTGTCTGCGTGGGGATTGGGAGCACTCGGGGCTTTAGAGTTACAGACGGCAGGACGGGGTCAGCAGCACTGTCCCGCTAACGATCGGGGTCAGGCGCCAACCTTCCCCAAAGAGCTCTGCCACCTGCGGATGGAGAACGTGCCGGTGCTGGTTCAGGAGGGACCGCAGAGGGTTTTAGACTGGGAGGGAATACGGTTGGTGGGTCAGGTCGAAGTGGCCAATCACAGTGTACGTGGCAACTGAAGTGACAAAGTATGACAATATGCATATTTTGCAGTACGGTATTATTTCAGTATGACCCTCACGGTACAGTATTATTTCGGTTTGACACTCACGATATGGTATTACATTAAGCATGACATTCACGGTACAATATTATTTCAGTATGACCCTCACGGTGCAATATTATTTGGGTATAACCCTCACGGTGCAATATTATTTGGGTATAACCCTCACGGTGCAATATTATTTGGGTATAACCCTCACGGTGCAATATTATTTGGGTATGATCCGCATGGTACGATGTTATTTTAGTATGACCCTCGCGGTACGGTACAATTTCGCCATGACCCTTATGGTACAATATTATTTCGCCATGACCCTCACGGTATGATATTTTTTCGGCCAGACCCTTGCAGTAGGGTGTTATTTCGGTATGACCCTCGTGGTACAATGTTATTTCGGTATGACCCTCGCAGTACGGTGTTATTTCGGTATGACCCTCGCGGTACAATGTTATTTCGCTATGACCCTCGCAGTACAATGTTATTTCGCTATGACCCGCACGGTACGATATTATTTCGGCATGACCCTCACAGTACTATAGTTTTTGGCCAGAATCTTGCGGTGCGGTGTTATTTCGGTATGACCCTCGCGGTACAATGTTATTTCGGTATGACCCTCGCGGTACAATGTTATTTTGGTATGACCCTCGTGGTACGGTGTTATTTTGGTATGACCCTCGCGGTACAATGTTATTTTGGTATGACTCTCGTGGTACGGTGTTATTTTGGTATGACCCTCGCGGTACAATGTTATTTCGGTATGACCCTCGCGGTACAATGTTATTTTGGTATGACCCTCATGGTACGGTGTTATTTTGGTATGACCCTCACGATACAATGTTGTTCGGTATGACCCTCGCAGTACGATATTATTTAAGAACTACAAGGTGAACAGACTGGTGGAATAAAAAAATAACATCTAGACAAAACTATATTGTTTTAATTGTTTTGCAATTTTAGAGTTGAATCACTTTATTATAGGTAGCAATAAGGTGAAAAACATTTTATTGTGTGATATTGATTTCTCTTTTCAATGTTGTTCTGTGATCAAACAACACTTCTCTCAGCCTTCTCCTTCTATTGGGTAATCTCCCTAAGGCTCTTAGTGAGGGACAGATGCAATTAACCAATCAGAGAGAAGTATGAACTCTTAGAACAAGAGGATGGCTTTATTTACCACTTAAAGTCCATTTAAAGATACCAAGTGCATATATATCGAGAAAAAACGTAATTGGGATCTGGCTCGTGATATACACTACTACCCTACTTTGTGTTGTGTTGTAGATAAAAATGGGAAGATCCTATGAAACTGTGCAGTTAAGTTTGTATTATTTTTTTAGTCGACATTAGAAAACACGTGGATCACTGATTGTTTTCTGCAGCGTAGTCTGTACTCTGGTGGGGCAGTGTTGTTCTTACATTTTTAGGTAGCAACTAAGCAGCTTGCTAACTCTGTAGTTTAGACAAACGAATGATTTGATGAGCACGTGATTCCTATCTTAAGTTTATTTTATTTTTCAGTCTTCTTTCAAAATTGGCGCACTCAAAAGAATCTAGATTTTCAAACATAAATTGCAAATCTGATTTCTCATTTACAAAAATTGCTATCAGATGGATTTCCTAATTTGTTTAGCCTTGTTTGATGGGACATTGAAAAGTAGGTCAAAGAAAAAAATCTAACTGATCCATCTCTATGGAAGATTCTTCACGGCCTGTTGTTTTTTTTGTTTTTTTTCTTCGTCTTTTTTTCATCAGTCGTTATCTGCTCTAGTTTCACTGTTTTGTTTGTATTTGTAGTTGTTTCTCTAATCCTCGGTGGATCGTATCTTGGATTATCAAATTGGGGGTCAGTGATGGAAAGTAGCACAGTTTACAGTTTGGTTTGGCCTGTAGTGTCAACCCAGACCCTCCTACTTTACTTTCTTTTGGAGAGCAGGACCATTCGGCTTTCAATACCCAAAATACCAGTTGCATTTGCTACATTCATGCGTTTAGATGTAAGATAATTCACTCTAAAACCTTTTATTAAAGAAAGAAATGACATACAGACATAATTTCCCCGGTAATGTCAGTGACAAACTCGGGTCTGTCTACTTTCCTTTCTCCTAATTTACTCAGGTACTCATGAGCTTGTGCGTCATCAGGGGGGAATTAGTGATGGAACAGAATGTCATGTTAAAATGGAATAAAATGGTCAAATGTCATGGAGAAATGTTCAATTTTCTTTCTCCTCTTCCTTGTTTGCTGTGCAGGTTTCTCCTACAGTGTCTGGAAGACCTGGATGCCAACTTGAGGAAGCTGAACTCGCGGCTTTTTGTGATCAGGGGCCAACCAGCAAACGTGTTCCCAAGGCTATTCAAGGTAAAAAAAAACTTTAAAAAAAACTTCATGTGAGGAGTTATTTTGCAAAAACAGATTTTACAAAATGTTTATACCATCTTCTACAAATCTTAATAATAACAGTACACTTGAAGAGATTTGCTTAAGAAGGGATGGAACAATATTGTACTGCACTAAAATAGATTTGATATTTGAAAACTCTGTTAAGACAAAGAGTAAATTGTAAGACAACGGCGCTAATCAGATTTTGGAAATTATCTCTTCATATATTGTGAAGCTAACATTTTATGTCAAACTGCTACAAAGAAGAAAACAATCATCTTCAAAGTCACTTTTTTAAGTAGACACTAGGAGTAACCCCCTTTGGTACTTTTCTGTTCATAGAGGAATGTGTCTCCGTGTTCAACGTCCCTTAAGAAAACGAACAACGAAACATAAATGTTTTTGTTATAAATACATTCTAAATTGTACCTAATTATATTTTCATGACGCTGATTTCATTGTTGAGTAATTTTTTAAAAAGTTTGTGGCGCTGTGAGATGTGGCTAAAGCTGGAGTAAACAAGAAACTACTTCTGGTTTATGGTCAGATTTATCTGCATTTATTTCAATTCTCTGCATCTCCACACCACATTGTAACGTCTCTGTATGTAATGTATTGTGTTTGGACAATATTAGATGCATTTTGCTCTGAAATTATAGTTGTTTTTTTTCGGTTTTGATGCAAGTGCCTTTCGTCAATAAACAGCAAACAGCAAAACAAAGCAATTGCAGGTTAGCATCAGCGAATTCTGTCTGTTCAATGCGCAAGTTAGAATCAGTGGAAATACATTTATTTATTATTTATAATACATACATTTTTAACATGTGTTTTAAAATTATTTATTCTATTTTATTATTATTACTTTTTTTTTTTTTTTTTATCAAGACTCCGTAAGCTAGTAACTCTCACAACCCAATTTGGATTACTTAAATAGACTGTTCACTTTTAGACCATACCAAACCTCTCCAAAGTTAACCAGTTGAAACGTGGCTCCAAAATTTAAGCTAAATCAAGATTTTAATACTAATAGTACTAATAGTCAAATATTAACTAAACAGCCAAACCAAACCCATTCTGAGGGTCAGGCCTGCTTTAAATGGACTTAAACGCTCTTGTCTTTTTAGAGCTATCAAGTTTGAAAAATCAGAAAAGTTTAAAGTGCCAGGTTTCCGGCTTTGGAAATGCCACGGGTTTTCAGAGTTTGACATGTGTTATTTTTGTTTTCAGGAGTGGAAAATCAGCCGCCTGACCTTTGAGTACGACTCGGAGCCGTTTGGGAAGGAGCGAGACGCCGCCATCAAGAAGCTGGCCATGGAGGCAGGAGTAGAGGTCATCGTCAAGATCTCACACACGCTCTACGACCTGGACAAGTATGACTGCCGCGCAAGTGCACATACACGCACGCACACACACACACACTGTTACGCCTAGTGTACACTGAGTCCAGTCCGGTCGCGGTCCGGGACCCGCGCGGGTCTCTTGCAGACGCCTGTCACACCAGCTCCGGTTCACTGCGGTCCGTTTTTGACGAAAGCCACGTAGATTCACGTGGTTTCGCGCGAGAGCACTCGTCAAATGACATGAAAGCCGCACCAGACCGCTGCGGTGTCCGGCAAAAATAGACTTCTTGCGGATTCTTTCCGGAGACCCGCGCGGCTGCCGGACCCGCGGCCGCAGAGCTCCGAGGTCGGTGTGACAGGGCGCATTGCTTTTAAGCACTTTCTAAGTTTTTTTTTACCAAATAGGCTAAATATGGCAACCGAAAGCTTCTAGATAGAGATAGAAGTGTATTATTGATGAAAATCCAAAATTGTTTTTGATGTGGCCATTATTATTTAATAGTCGATATAGTATTTTTGACTATTATCGACTAGTCTCGATTGTTCACAAATATTCTGATTAATGTAAAGTTATTTTTTAATCGGTCTGTTTATATTACATTTACTAACCTTTATCACTCAGAAAGTTTGATTTAAAAGTCAGATACTACAACAATGGTCATCTTCTGTAAGACATTGTGAATGAAAGTGCATGTTTAATCAACTATTCAACTAATCAAAATAATCATAGTCATATGTTGATAATGTTATCTAGACCACGCAGATCCTAAAACACATAGAAATTCTTGATTTTCCACAGTAATACACTTTAATCATAAATATGTAAACCTTCAAACACCATATTCACCTTTATTTGGTTGGTAATCTGTTTAAAAAGTTGCAATGTAGTCGAAAAAAAGAATCTAGTTGACTACGAAAATAATAAAGTGTAAACCATTTTTAAACTGTTAAGTTTCTACTCACAATAAATGCAGCATTAAAATTATAGAGTTTGGGTTGTCGAATGTCTCTTCCCACTCTTCAGCTCCGTTGGAAAGATGCTACCGCTTGAAATTTCAGCAAAATGTTGAGTGAAAGTTTTGGCGGTACAAAATCTCAGCCAATATGTGGCCGATATTTGTACTTTTTAGCTTGTCGGCTATTGGCTTTAGATATTTTATTTTGGCCGACCTGACCTGTACATTAACACTGACTACTCTTAACTTGTAACTTGAGGAAAATGATCAAAATTGTCAGCATATTGGTTTCTCTGAATTCTAAATAATCGTATTGGCTCTACTTTTTTTAACGGAAGAAGCTCCCAGAATATGTTACCAACAAAATACAAAAGATAAAAGAACAAAAACAAAACAACATATTGCATTGTCTAGAAACTAAATTGGACGAGCCCTCAAAATATGTTATGACCATTGCAAGCCATACATATTAAAAATCTTATCTTTTTCTTGTTCTTCTTGTTTTAAGGTTTTTCTATTTTTTAATGTAAATGATTCAAATCGAATTCTGGTTTTGGCAGGATCATCGAGCTGAACGGCGGGCAGCCTCCTCTGACCTACAAGCGTTTCCAGACCCTGATCAGTCGGATGGACCCTCCGGAGATGCCCGTGGACGCGCTGTCGGACGCTCTGATGGGCCGCTGCGTCACGCCCGTCGCAGAGGACCACGGGGACAAGTACGGGGTGCCGTCCCTGGAGGAGCTGGGTGAGAAAACTGCACCTTCTGCAAGCCAATGCTGGTCAAAAAGTGAAAAATATTGGATGGTTAGAATTAGAGGTGGTATCGACGACCTTTAAAAAATGCAACAGGAATGTGCTAAAATGTGGCTGTAAATGTCTTTAAAAATATATATGTTTTTATTTGATGGGGACAGAACAACAAAAACCTTGTTAAAGTTGAAAGTGCAACCGATTTGCCGTCCTGGTCCCTGAAACAAAAAAGATATACACTGAATTAGCGTAATTTCACTAATCTAGGTATGTTTACATATTGGGCCTAATATTTTTCAGTGGTTGTTGAAAATGACAAAATATACTAGACTTTTTTGCTATTTCATGTCTTATTTTTTTATTCCAATGGCAGAAAATTTGCTTAAAACTATGTTAAACAAAATATGAAAAAAAAAAAGGTTCAAAAATATTTAGTGTTAAGCCAAACAGGATTTTATGCAAAACTTTGAGGGCACAAAAATTGCTTTCCAAGGCATGAAGCAGTTTAAACAAGACTGTGAACAATAGCTTCAAAGTTCAGACGCGTCGTAGTGAAGGCCATTTTGAGTGTTTAGATCAGTGTTTCCCAACCAGGGGTACGGGGACCCCAAGGGGCACATGAGCAATTACCAGGGAGTACTTGGAAGGGTTTCAGGTTTTAAATGAAGATGAAATTAACTTCTATGTGAATAAAAAAGTGTGATTAGTTATGAATTTAGCATTTTTTCGGAGTATCTTGGATCATAAATATAATTAAAACAAAAATATATAATAGTAATAATTGACTATATTTGACTAGTAAACCCATTTATTTGCCCAAAACTTAAGTTACGGGGTACTGTGAGTGTAAGACAAAGGGTAAGGGGTACTCAACACAAAAAAGGTTGGGAGCCACTGATTTACATGATCAAAAGTCCAGAGGGAAGTGAATGGACAAGCACTTCATGACATCACAAGGTGGATTAGAGTATTCAGAGACTTAATATGCAAGATTGCCCAAAAAACTTATGTAAGATCGAGGATCGAAACGTGATGTTTAGTTGATATTGATGGTATCAAACCTTTAATCCAGAGCTTGAGTTAACTGCCTTAAGCTGTAAATAGTGTGTCTTATTCAGTCTCTTCTCAGTCTTCTTTATTGGATTAAAAGACCTTCTTCACCTGCTGCAAATTTCCGTGAACATTTGGTCTTCCATTCATAACTCCTGAGCCTTAAGCGGCTCCCAGATGCTCATGGGAAAACCTCTCCTTATCTAAAACATTTTGAGTAACTGTTAGGGCAATGTTAGGGACAATTATCGCTATTGTACATTGATATTTCAAATACTATTCATTTTAACCAAATAAAGGTACATTTTACTGACTGAAGGCATTTAGAGATTTACAAAAATGTCAGAAAAATCACAGATTGAATTATCCTTTTTTGACATTTTGATTTAAAAGTATGCTACGAACGATTATGGCATTATGTTGCTGAAATACGGCATTAAAAGGCATTCAATTTGATCTGCTGAAATCTGCATAAACCCTGTATATGTCCTGGGTATTTGTTTAGTTGTCATGTGATTGTATTGTATTAAAAAAAGAAGAAAAAAAAAGCCACCAGCGCACTTCTTCCACTTCTGTTTACAACTTCTACGTTTTCCTTCGTACACATCCGTCCTCTCAACCACTTCAAACTGTTAACAGCCTTTACTATTTAAGCCAAAGTTTATGCTCTTACTCCTCACCCGATTGGATTAACTCTCCCATTCACCTGCTGCAAGTTTCCGTGCACATTTGGCTCTCCATTAAGCCCAAAGCACATGGACTGTTATGTGAATCCCTCCTGTTCTGTCATTCGGTCTCTGCTCTGGTGCAAAGTATTAATAGTCACAAGATGCAGAGAGCTTAACCTTCGCCAGGCGGCCCAGAGCACCACAAGCTGTCGAGTGTTCCTAAACGGACCGACGGAACATGTTCAAGCATATGTCTCCATTCAGTCAAGTTTGTTCATTCTTAAAAAGCTGTTGACATATGCTGCCAACATCTGGACAGTCTAAGTAGTGTCACATACTAGGTTAGAAGTCCAATCTAGTCCATTTTTTTTGGTTTTATGTATGAATTAAGACAATGATTTCACTAAAAGCTTGTAAAAATAGCTCGAGAACTGTTTATAATAAAGCCCAAGAACATTTCTAAGTGATGAGTATCTAGTTTCAGTGCAGCCAGCTTGAATTATGACAATCAAGATGGCACAAAAACATATAATAAAACTACTACTTGTTGTATAAAACAAATTCCGAGCTTACTCCCTATTCCTGATGGTAGTAAAAAAGGTGTCCTGTCATATGAAATTCTTCTTGTTTTGTTTGCTCTCAGGTTTTGACATCGAGGGCCTGCCTACAGCCGTGTGGCCTGGAGGAGAGACTGAAGCTCTGACGAGGATAGAGCGCCATCTGGAGAGAAAGGTCAGTACTGCGCCTCTACTGCTTGAATAAATACAAATAAACCTACTGTTTTACCTGCACTTAATAATGTTTACCACTTCCAGCTATGATGTCGAAAACATATTTGATGTATTACTATTATTATTATTATTATTATTGTCAGTATAGACACTTTTTAAATACTTTGTTGCTGTATCTCTCAATGTTCCACTTGAAAGTCAAGCTTAAAAGTGGACTGTAAGTTTTGTGGTGAACGGTCCGCTAATGGTTAGAATACATTTTTTTCAAGGTATTTTCTTCACAAGGCTGGGCAATAAATCTGGCCCACGCAAGATTGATTTGTTTAGCAGTTAAGCAATTAAATTCTACACATTTATCAATCTGGAAAGTCTCGTTTAAAGCAATCAATACAACGAAACAAGTCCAGTTAAGACAGAAGCAAAGCGGCAGGTTTCTCGAAAACAAAACAGTCCATATGTCTGTTAAAACCTGCTGAAGTATGTCTGTTGGCACTGCGATGCTTGTTTTGATTTGGGTGCTTCATCTTTGGCTTCCGCTCAAACTACAACGCTGCTCTGTGATTGGTCCAGTCTCCACTGGTGGTTCAGGCCCAATCACAACAGGGAGACAGACCAAATGGATTCTCAAGAGTTTGAGAGCTCACAAATATTGCAAGAATATTATTGGCCAGTTTGGGGCAATATGACCAAAACATATGTACAAATGTTTCCTTTCAATATAACCAATCCCAATTTCTGATTCAATTTTATTTTGTCTCATTTAAATCAAATACAAACAATACATACTTTTGTATCATTACCTCTTAAAACAAAAAAGTCTGTTTTGTTTTTCTCTCCAAACCACCTGATATGTCTTGAGTAAAATAGAACCTTTAAGCATGCAGTTACCATTACTTTATTGTTTGGATGAGAGAATGAGTTAGATCATCAATGTATGAGGGGGTTTCCATGAATTTTAGCCACTATTATAGACTTTTTAGTTCTGATTCTTATCCGAGCCACTTGTTCACGTCTTTCCTCTCTCTCCCTTGTTGTCCAGGCGTGGGTGGCTAACTTCGAGCGTCCCAGGATGAACGCTAACTCTCTGCTGGCCAGTCCCACGGGCCTGAGCTCCTACCTGCGCTTCGGCTGCCTCTCCTGCCGCCTCTTCTACTACAAACTCACCGACCTCTACCGCAAGGTGCGCCGCCACACACAAACTGGTCATTTTTGGTAACACAGGCTAGGCTTGATTGATTGAAGACGATGTTTAAATTTAAACTTGCCATTTTTCTCAGTTTATTCCCGTTTTTCTACCATTTGATAAAAGGAAACTATCAAGCTTCTGGGCAGGTGGAATATGAAAAGAAAGCTGTAACATACTTATTTTCAGTCAAATCAACCATTCTGGGATGAATCAGGATCAGTTTGTACTCCATATCTCACATAAAATGAAAAATAAGCTCAAAAACAAATAATTAATAGGCCCTTTATAGGAATTCCCACCTAAAGTACATCAAAACTGGAACTTGGGACCAGGACTAAATAAGATTAGAACAGGACCAAACCAAGTCCACATCAAAAACACAAAAAAATAGATGAATTTGGGACAAACGAAAACAACCAGTGTGAATGAATATTACATATTTTCAAGTTTCTGGCCCCGAGGACAAAACCATCTGTGAAATAAAGTTGAATATCCGGGATCTACAGTATGATATGAAACTACCTGGAGGACAGCAGGTTAGCCTCAGGTGTTGCAGTGCCCCCTTCTGGTGCTGCACATGAAGTTCAAACAAAGCTTCATGATGGTGTTTAAGTTAAGGGCAGAGGTGGTCAAAGTACAGACGGTCAAATAATACTCCAAAACAAGTAAAGGTAGCTCAGTCAAATTATTACGTGAATTTAAAGTACTGAAGTATCTACTGTAGAAACTACTAAGTATTGAAAGTACTTTTTTCAATTATGAATGAATTGTGTGTTGTTGTTTTTTTTTTGTGAGTTGTGAATGATAACTTTGCGGCTTCAGAAATTCAAAGACAAGATGCAAATAGTTTTTTGGTCTGATCCTGTTCAGTCCACCCCCTAAAACAAGTACAAATGTTGTAAAAGATAAAATTAGAAAAAATAAAGACATTTGGTTATAATTGGTATAAATGAATTTAATTAGCCAATATTTTGTGTATTTAGTATTTCCAAAACACAAGCAAGAATAAGCCAACTTAAAGCCTAGAACTACAGATGTTGTTAAAGAGCAATAAAATCAAGCCAAGTCAAATGAGTGAATCAGTGACTTGTCACCCACAACTTCTTTTTAGAAATGTATTGCGACTGGAAATACATTTGTCCTTCAAGTGTAGTGAAGTAATAAGAATTCAACTAAAAGTAAAGTACAAATCCGCAAAAACTGTATTAAAGTGCACATGACAGGTTTTAGGATTTCCTAATTTTGGCTTTATTTGGTACAACAATTTCTTGTTAATATACATTATAGTTTCACACCAATCAAGGAGCAGGTTGTGGAGAAAAGTTGAAAAATATGTTGAAAATGACAGGTGAAAACAAACTGACACACTCAGGAGATTCAGACTCATTCCATTTAAATTTAAACATCAGTTCAACAAAATAAAGATTTTCACATATGTTTTTATTTGACAATTAAAAAATGTTGTGACTCTGTTAGATAATTTCCTTGTATGACATCATCAATTACAATCAGGAAGAAATTATAAACCTAAACAAATTGCTAAAACTGGATAAATCTGGCCCATGCAAGATTGAATTGTGTAGCAGTTAAGCAATTAAATTCTACACATTTATCAATCTGGAAAGTCTCGTTGAAAGCAATCAATACAACAAAACAAGCCAAGAAAAGTCCAGTTAAGACAGAAGCAAAGAGGCAGGTTTTTCGGAGACAAACTAGTCCATATGTCTGTTAAAACATGCTGAAGTATGTCTGTTGGCACTGCGATGCTTGTTTTGATTTGGGTGCTTCATCTTTGGCTTCCGCTCAAACTACAACGCTGCTCTGTGATTGGTCCAGTCTAAATGGTGTTCATTTAAAAAATATGTATTTATCTTAATTGCATTTTAGTTAAATGAGTAGTCCAATCTGTTATCGCCACTTTAAGTACAGTACACTTTAAGTAAATGTATTTAGACCAGCTCTGGTCAGAGGTTCATCCCAAATGAATATTAGGCCTTTACTGAAGCTTTAAAGTACATATTGTGAAAAACTCACTTATAAGAGCTTTAAACCATATTTTAATGCTTTTCTACAACTCACTCAAAGTTGTATTTTGAGTCATTTTTGTTAGTGTTGTCAAAAGTATAAAAAATCAGATTCTAATCAAAACTAAAACATGTCATTACTGGATACTCATTTCAGCAAGTATCAATACACACACAAAAAAACTGAAACACTGACTAATGTTATCAGGATACTCCAAAAAAAGCTGGATTATATATATATGTAGTTGTTTTCTGTGTTTTGTCTAACTTGAAGTATTGCCATGTCTGCAGGTGAAAAAGAACAGCTCTCCTCCCCTCTCCCTGTACGGGCAGCTCCTTTGGCGCGAATTTTTCTACACCGCCGCCACCAACAACCCGCGCTTCGACAAGATGGAGGGCAACCCCATCTGCGTGCGCATCCCCTGGGACCGGAACCCCGAGGCGCTGGCCAAGTGGGCCGAGGCCAAGACGGGCTTCCCCTGGATCGACGCCATCATGACCCAGCTCAGGCAGGAGGGCTGGATACACCACCTGGCCCGACACGCCGTGGCCTGCTTCCTCACCCGCGGAGACCTGTGGATCAGCTGGGAGGAGGGCATGAAGGTGAGAGGCGCGCACAGACAGCACTCAAACCCTGCCGAGCTGCCTTCACCGTGTAAAAGAGTGGATGAAGTGAAAGGAGTGTTATTTTAGGTGTTATTTTAGATGGTTCTTTCAAGTTTCAAGTTGTTAAATCAGCTTTTTATCAATTGCGCTTGCTCAGTGAACTATAACCATATCTGCCTCATACGGATCTAGAGCGTATTATTCATATTCACATGCTTTTATAACCAACCGCAATTACTACTGCAACTCCCTGTACTCCGGGTTAGACCAGGCCTCCACCCTCCGCCTGCAGCTGGCCCAGACTGCACCAGGAAATGTGGGCCCGTTTCTCCTCTTTTCACTGGCTCCCCGTCAGCTACAGGATTGATTTTTAAAGTCTATATGACAAGTTTAGACGATCCATTTGACTAAAACGTAATGAACATGATTATATTTAAGATCTTACGAAACTTTTTGCCTTTTTGTGCCCAGTTTGATAGTTTTTGTAAAGTTTATAATGTTACTTCCTGGTTGGACATGGACAGCAAATATGATAATAATAAGTTAGAGGTAATTCCACAACCTAGCAACCATTTTGAAAACAAGGGTCAAAATCCATATAAATTACAAAATAGTTATGGTTTGACAAATAACACCTGCCTGATAACACCTTTATTTTATTGAATGACAGTGTAAAATGTCTCCGTATTTACAATGACAGATAAACCGCTATTTTTCACAAACTGCAGCTTCACAAATGTAAACTATGAAACATATTTACTACAGGTGCCCTTCCACCAAACTAAGTCATAACTAGAAAAGCATGAGAACCTTTCATATAGACTTTAAAAATGTTTGCAAGTCCGCCATTTACGAAATAAAGTCCGTAAAATCAAATGAACTACTGACATGGCTAATCCCGTGCGAATGCAACGATTAATCGACTAATAGTGACTAGTCGACTATAAAAAATAATTGACTATAAAAATTGCTAATCAACGAATCGTTAACTGAACTATCCAGACTCTAAAACACATGTCAAAAGAACTTTTATAACAAAGACATTTATACAGCAAAATGTCAAAAAGAATAGATTATTGCTGATTATTCTGATGAATGTTCTCTATCTAGAAGTATACCATATTTCATCCTTTATTTGGCTGGAAAAATGCTAAATATACAAATACACGATATGTTGTCATTTTAATATTTTCAATACAGCCCTAGTACTTCATTATTTTACATTTTGTTCATTGTAAATTGCAATATTGATCTAAAATGTCTCCATTGATGTTCTGCGTTCTGTTCAAAATATAAGAATTTATAATTCATACTATCTATATATCAGTATGATTGATCTATGTTTTTTACCTTTTACTTTAAGCAAAATTTTTAAATAAAGGTTGTTTTTTTAATGTAAATGCCTTACACTACTAGTTTGTTTTGAATGGGGGAGTCAAGATTATTCGGTTGATTGATAATTTAACTATTCAGGTGACAATATAATCTTAAAAACCAAAAACGAATAATCATCATTTCCGTTTAGAGAAGTAAACCTAAATGTCTAGTTTTATCTGGTCGTATACATCACATACTTCACTCTAACTTTCAGAAAGTTTGATTACAGATGATCACATGGAAGATCTGAATGAAACTCTGTGACCTATTGCTCATGGTATCAATGATGTGACAAATCGTTCATTTGAGATGTCTCGTCTCACAGGAAAACATGAAAAACAGGAGCAACGGGTATCAACGCAGTGCTTACCAGAAAACCTTCTATTTATTTAGAAAAATATCACCCACTCGCTTAGTTCAAAAATTATAAAACCAGCTTTATTTCCTGAGAACAGGTTATTTTAAAAACACAATGACGCAAGTCAGCTTCGTGTGACAACAAGTTAGTATCACCTTTTTTGTGTGCATTACAGAGAGGAATCCTTGAGTGATGTATACAACTTATTTATATATTATTCATTTTGTTGTTATTTTTTGTTTCAGTCTTAACAAGAATTTAGTAATACATGGAAACAAGTAGCACATGTGGTGATTCCAATATGTATTTATGAAACTGAACTTTTTTTTATCAGTCGTGGTGTTCCAGAATAACTTATTTACCATTATGGGGTTACAAGGTAAACCTAGTAAAATCATATTAGTGACGAACGATCCAGTAAACAAGCACATATTTGGAACAGTGTATGAAAATGTTACAACTTACCTTATGCTATGATAGAAGATTTTGTGCTGTGGTTAGATCCGTACAAAGAAATGGAGCACAAAACACCCCTACAAAAAACGACTCAATGCACCAAAGCACAAATAAAAGCGACAAAAACGCGACTAAAAAGGACAAAGACGCGACAAACAGTGACAGAGATTCCGTGAAATATGACAAACACAACTGAATGTGACAAAAAGTAACAAGATCGTGTTTAAAATGGGAATTTGAACAGAATCCTATTATTAAAACAGAAATTGCAAATCTAATAGCAGTCGCACTGGTCAGAAAAATCGCAATTCGATGTTTTTCCAAAATCGTGCAGCTCTATTATAGACCATAGAAAAATACAAAGTGAACATGAATCGTGATCAAATGGAAATCATGATCTAGCCCCAAGAAAATCGTGGTGATAATAATTTTTTGCCATATCGCCAGTCCTAATTTGTAGTGAATAAAAGTTACATGCGCACATTCCACAAATTGAAAACACTCAACATTTCTTTCACTTGCCTGGTCAAGGATACATTTCTTCGTTGATACTAAAAGATGTGATGGATGGATGTGATGGATTAGCCAGTCAGGGACACACATGGTCTCGTATCCAAACAAATATGGCTGCTCATGAGGAAAAAAGAAAGGAAACAAATAACTCAGGGACTGAATAATATTGTGGATTTCAACTGAATCAGTGAGTGAACAACGAAAAACTGTTAATGAGAGAAGTCTGATTTTGTTCCAAATGATAGATGACCAATGATCTTAATTGTTTCTCATGTGAAATAAGCCAAACTCAAACAGAATCGTGCAATCAGGTTTGAGACGCTGTGTAGAAGATGATGCCCAAACGAAGCCCTTCGATATAGAATATACAAAGAAACCCATCTAGAGCCCAAGCAATTCCTAAAATGAAACCTTTTTGTCCCTCTCCTGTTGCCATAGGTGTTCGAGGAGCTGCTCTTGGACGCAGACTGGAGTGTTAACGCTGGGAGCTGGATGTGGTTGTCCTGCAGCTCATTTTTCCAGCAGTTTTTCCACTGCTACTGCCCCGTGGGCTTCGGCCGCCGCACCGATCCCAATGGGGACTTCATCAGGTGGGTACCGCTCCCCGCTCCGCCCCTAGGTGCCGCTGCTGCTGCTGACCCACTGGAAGGCGCCCACCCCCCTGTCTCTCTCAAAAGACACCAAAGAATGGCAGTTAGGGCTTGAATAAACTAAAATGCAGTCGAGTAATTTACACAGGTTGGGATAGTAAGGAGATGTATATAACTGAAAATCCTGTCTCCACTGGGGTTTGCAGTAAAACCTTCTTGGACTGTAGTTTAGACCCCTACAAACATTATCTAAAGACAATGCCTTGTGTTCGTTTTAGCAATACAACTTATTACACTTATTCATAAAATCATTGCATTATACTGTAGTATAAAGAAGTTTGCGATGTCTATATTTAGCGTTGTCACCACTCTCTAAATAAGATTTTTCAGTGCACAAAAATGTCTTCAATACACTACATAGTTTTAATTAATAGTGTGTGTCACTGAATCAAAACAACACATTTTATCATATCATCATATTCTCTTTATCTATTCTCAAAAAATACAGAAAATAATTCATGTTCAATCAGTCACGTGTTACGCTGCACTCTATAAGATGATTCCAAGCTTTAATAAGGAGTTTGTAGAATTTCTATCTAATGTAAAATGTATAAATAAAGTATGAATGACTACACCAATTACCGCACACTAACAAACCTATTATTTGCTGTGACAACCATAGGAAATTCCCAATTACAGCACACGTGGGCATAATGGAAGTCTATTCAAAACATAGTTGTATTAATTGTTGCTGACACTGTAAATATAGCGCTACGGAAATCCTCTGTCTGCTTTGCGTAGGCCGCGCTATTTGTTTATAAATAGCACTAAGTAATATTACAGGTTATACAACCATATGCAAACCATGTCCGGCACAACTATGGGATAATATGACAAAATAATTGTAACCAAATCTTATTTTACTTTCCCTTGGATGTCTAAATGTGATATAAATAACTGCTGTGTTATTATAAGAATTGCTATTATTAGTAATTGTGCTAGTTTATTCTGTCCTGAAACAAATCATAGAAAAACAATGGCATATTGGAACCAAAATTTGGTATAGCTTCTTATGAAAACAGTTATAATGTAGTGTGAAAGGCTAGTTTTGGAGAGATGGGGGTTGAGGGGGTTCCTCCAGACTCCTGGGTAAGTGAGGTAAACCCATACACGTCCCCTTTTCCTGTTTAAATCTGCCCTGTTGTATACTCATATTTTTAAGCATGTTAGTTTTTGAGCTGGTCTGTGTTGAGACATGTACAGTTGTGTGTTTATGGCTGTAAGTGTGTGTGTGAATGTCTGACATTGTGTGTACCTTTAGTGTATATATCTATATTTATATACTTGTTGCCAACTGATACTTTTCAAGGCAGATGTAGCGCTTGTTAAACTTCTAATGTGGCTGTGTTTGTGTTGGCTCATCTGTTTGGGGGACTGGGAAAAAAGTTCAACTGTCCCTCTCCTCCTTGTTGATTGTAGCTGATTGCTTTTAAGCTCATTGGCTGTTCTCACCATCTTCCATTCAGGGCGGCCTGCCCCGGGCAGACCGCCCTGAATGGGCTCAGGATGAGTGGAGACTCCAGTGGCCGCTTGGTTCTCTTGTGTGCTACCCTGAGGGACATTCTTATTCTCGCTCGCGCCTCAGCAACACCCTCTGGGCAGGTTTGTAACTCGGTGGCGTCTCATTTCGTCAAAAGGGATTCTGACCGCTTGGTAGGGAAATACGAACGCCTGGCCTGCATTCGTTAGGTAGAGGACTATGAAGCATTCCCCGGAGGGTAGTGAGGAGAGGCGTTGGACCAGCTGTCTGCCATCGCAGTGTTGCAGCTAGCGCCGGTACTCATTACCCGCGCCGTGCCACGCGAGCCGGTCCATTGTCCAAGCGCTGGGCAAAGCCCCTCATCCAGCCCTTTGTGAAATGTTCAGTGGTGCTCTGCTTAGGGGAATGCAGCCCTGTCGGTGCGGGCGGCCCTGGAGCAGCGGCTGGCTAACACAGGGCTATACTCCGCAGCTCAGAAAGTCATATCCATCCAACTAACTCACTTCATACACATTCCAAACTGACTTCACAGACCATACCTGTGGAAAGAAACATTCAACAACCATAATAGTATTATTATGTGTTAGTCAGTGTTAGTTAACTAACACTGCATCAGCATCTTCCCTGAACATAATTCATTACTTTTTATGTTGTTGCACAAAGCCATCACCACCCGCTGCCTCCCAGGGGCCACTTGTTATTGGCAGGTCGCGGATCTTCCTGGCAAAAGGGTTGTGGTCCTTTTTGGTGAAATGAGGGGGTCCCCTAGTGGGCCAGCCCAGAGCGCGGCGCTGTGGCTGTGGGAGGGAACAGTCAGCAGGGAGGCTCTGGCCGACTGACCACTTAAAAGACAACCACCACAGTCTGAAGGGGGACCGGGGGGAGCAGGCATGAGCTCGTTTCTCACTCCTCCTCTGTCTGATCATGGGGATGGGCCTGGGCAGGGGGGGCCTGGAGCTGTGTCGTACAGTGGACCACTTCTGCCAGCGACCAGCACCACACTAGCTCTGTAGACATGCATTCAGAAACACGCGTGGAGTGAAGATGTTGGAGAAGTAAGTGAATAAGCTAACTTTTCCCAGTCAGACTGATAGTTTCAATTATGTATTAAAAACATGTAATACTCGACCGCCACTAACAATAAAGCTAACCCACTGAGCTAGCAGACATCCATAAGGCTACTGTAGATTCTGTTGCATGTTAAAGCAGTTGGGGTTCTACCCAGAGGGTTTTGGGGGGGGGGGGGGGGTCGTAAACATATCGCTCGTGTCACATTTATCGTACCGTTAACACATTGCTTACTTCTCCTTTCAGCTAATGTTATAACCCTGTACTAACCAGCTCTAGCCATTTGTGTTTTCAAAGCCGTAGACGCCGTTGGCAGAACTGTTCCCCTGTGCACCGGCTCCTCTCAGTGGGGGCGGGAGGGTGCGGGCGGTCGGGCGGGCTCGGGGTGGGTCAATTCTCTCTGCTTTCTAACTGCGCATTACAGTAGAGGTCTCCTAAGCTCCATCCCGGGCCGGTGGGCAGCACGGTTGTGGCTCAGAGTCGGCGGTCCAAACCCGGAGTGCCGTCGTGGTCTCACCCAAACCCCCAACCCAACCCACCCCCAACCCACACCACCTGCCCTCCCCAACCACCTACTCCCCCCCCACCCCACTTCTGTTGGTTTGTTTTTTTTTTTTTTTTTTTTTTTGTTTTTTTCCTCTGCCTCTCAAGAGCTGCACTGTGCCGCTCCCCACAGCTCCACAGCTCCCATTCCTCTGTCTGTCTCCCTCGCTCTCGGACTCTCGGTAAGGTCACACCAAGTAGGTAGGTGATCTTTTTTGTCCAAAACCGAACCGGAAGAATTCCACCAAGACAGCTTTTTTTCTTTTCTTTTTTTAACATTGTGACTTGAAACAGTACACGGCAGATGCCCTCGGCTCAAGGGTGTTTTTGGCTCATTCCCGGAGAACATTTTGGTGGCGTGTGGCTGCATTTAAATGAGTAATTGTTGCTTGGGACCACAGCCCTTGTTTCGCTTATCACGTTCGAGCACTGCGCCGTTAAACTCATTCCAGTGCCGTACACGAAGGCCTACTTTACTTAACGTTGTGCAGTGTTGTGAATGTTTGTAGCTTTCATTTTGTAGCTTTCATTTTTCATAAACCTTTTACGAACAGCATGCTCCTACTACTTTTCCACTAATTGGGCCGTGAAATTGTAATGGTTTACGTCAGAATTAGAACTAGTGTAATATTTTTGTTTTTGCAAATATTAGGTAGAGCTTAGGTATTATTTTTATCATCTGTTATGTTAATTACTTTTACCTTTTATACATTTTTTCCAATTTTTAGCTTTTTAGCTCTTGTTGTAGTACGTGTTGGACCGTATTTTCCTATGAAAGTTTTTGCCTGACCAGCCAGACGCTTCTACAGTCTGGAAACGGGGAGCGTCAAAAAAAAACAACTAAAACTACCATAACAACCATAGTCGCTAATTTGTAGCTGATTTGTCTCTCAAATGCAGAAGACATTTCCGCCAAATATCCTCGTAACCTTCAGAACACAATGTATAACTTCATTTACCTCAGATTTACAGAGTTGAGTTCTTTGCTAGAAATCTGGTCCATTTCCCAATTCTGTTTGTTATTATTATTTTTTTCTTCGTTTCCTTTTTCACTCGTAAGTAGAAATGTCAAGATGATTCAGTTAATTGATATTGTGATTATTCAGGTTACAATTTAATCGTAAGAACTAAAAAAATATATTATCTTAGAAGCAAATGTGGTATTTTCAATTCAATCTATAATCCAAAAATACATTTAAATTAGGAGTTGGCGATACTGATGAAAATGAGTATCCCGATAACAATATTGAGACGATATTATATCAGTCCAACAGAAATGTCTCAAAACATTTCTTTTAATGTTTTACTTGAGGTTTAGAATGTGAAATGTCTGTAAAATAATGACAAAAGTGCGTAAATATCATCATATAACATTATTTGAAAGTTTACTACACAACTTTTTTCATTTTTAGTGATAATCAGCTGTTTTTCTAGCATTTTTTACTATAAACAGTATACTCAATATTCAAATCATCATTCACGATTTATTCTAAACTTTGATATATTGTCCACCCCCGATCTAAATGTAAAGTCTTTTTTTATCTCGCAGTTTTTTCATATTAACCTTGTCATTCAGAAAGTTTAATTTATTAAAGCTGATCACAAACCTGAGGAATAGTAACATATTAGAGAACGAGAATTTAAAAAAAAGAAAGCTTACACTGTTAATTGGCCACGGTCTCATCAAACTGTGGTGTTTTTCTCACAATAATCGAAATCGTTTAAATTGCGTACATTTTCTCAAGCCGCCATGTTCGTTTAGACACGATCAGACCATGTGTTTTTTCCAATGGCTCCCCAGTGCGCCTGTCCGTCACGCACATTTGAAACCGCGGCGACGGGACACGCTTCCAGACCGGAAACGTCAAAGCGTGCGGTCCTGGCTGGTCAGGCAATGAAACTTTCCCTCCACGATATGACTGACTTTTGCTTCCTTGTATTAAGCCTGTTCCGCAGCACGCCTTCCTTCCTCTCCGTACGAGCCGGCACGTCTGATTTCTCCCTGTGTTTTCAGACGTTATTTACCTGTCCTTCGAGGTTTCCCTGCTAAGTACATCTACGACCCGTGGAACGCTCCGGAGTCCGTGCAGGCCGCCGCCAAATGCATCATCGGCGTGCACTATCCCAAGCCCATGGTCCACCACGCCGAGGCCAGCCGGCTCAACATCGAGAGGATGAAGCAGATCTACCAACAGCTCAGCCGCTACCGGGGCCTGGGTAAGACGGGACTGGAGGGGAACTAACCCAAGTACTGCTTACTTAAAAGTGGTTGGGATAATGTTACTTTGACTGGAGGGTTTTTTACAACCACTATCAGTTTGACCTTTTGACCTGTATTTAAATGATGGGAGAAATTGGACAGTAATCAAACAACAAGTGAAGTCAGAAAACACATTAAGATGGCAATAAAAAAGATTCAGATTCAGCAGGGCTGCACAATCAATCAAAATTGAATCCAAATCGCAATTTGAATGGACTCATTCAAATTCAGCAAATCGCAACGGCTTACATTTTTGAAGTGCAATAACTTCTTCCACAAACAAGCAAAACATCATGTTTTATTCTGCCTAAAAACTGCAAACCCTGTAGTTTAGATTAGTTAAAACATGTTCTTAAACAAGTGACAAAAATGTGACCAAAAGTGTCAAAAACGCAACAATAGGCAACAAAAACACAACTGCAAGAAACATAAAGGTCACAAAAAGCAACAAAAACACTTCTAGAAGCGATAAAAAACACTACTAAAAGCGCTAAAAACATTCTGAATCACCTTATTCTTGTATTGGTTTGTTCATATATCAGTCTTTCTCCTGGTTGTGTTTGAAATGTGAACATTGAACAGAATCCTCTTAGTATAATATTTACATTCATTTTTTTTCATTCATTTTCTACCGCTTATTCCCGTTAGGGGTCGCGGGTGACTGGAGCCTATCCCAGTGACTTAACAGTTACATATTTTTCTCAAATGGTGCAGCTCTACCCAATGAGGGTCCTGACTGCAAGACTAATAGCAAATCGCAATCTGAATAGACACAAATGGCAAAGGTTGTAATTTTTTTTAAGTACCATCATTTCCACCACAAACAACAAAACATTCTGTCTTACTCTGCATAAACACTGCTAGCCTAGCTTAGATCTGTACAAAAATGTTCCTCAGTCTTTTTGACAAGTCCCCTGGACGTGTTTAAATGTGAATTTCAAACTGAATCCTATTGCTAAAATATAAATTGCAAATCTAATCACAGTTGCAATTCAAAAATATCTCAATTAGATATTTTCCCCAAATCGTGCAGCCCTTGTCCCAACCCACAGGCTGAGAGTCAGTGGTGTACCATACATCACAATTTTTAAAAGAACAAATGACTGAATGAATAATAAGAAACACATAATTATCACAGCAATTTTTACATACACATTACACATACACTTATTTTAATGATCAAAACAGTGATTGTTAGATAAACAAGGTTCCTTTCTCCAAAAAAAAGCTACTAAATTGTTGTGCTGTCGTAACATAGCATTGTGAAAATATACTGGAAAAAAGTATTTGTATTGATATATCTGTATAGCAGCCCTCAATTTTATTACTGTACTACCTATATTATGATTTAAAAAGCAAGAACAATGCAAATATTATGTGTAAATATTTGTCAAATAAAGCATGGGGGTGGGTGGTAAAACATTGCCACTCCTTTGTGTGTAGCAGTCTCCATGGATATGTTCACTGTAGCACAGCCAGAGAAAACATGTTTGCGCAAGCGTTAGTCACCCGTTGCTATGGGTTCTGTGACATTTACTGACTGGTTAACGATTGTTTAAATGAGTCCGCGCACCATTAACAGGTCTACAGACACACTGTTGATGAGATTGACTGTAATATAATAACAGTATGTAACTGCATTGATTCTAAAATTAACAGTTTCATTACAAAGACAGCACAGCAGGCCCATCAAAACATAATTCTGGATCAATATGTTCTAGTTTTAGCTTCATTTGATTTTCCGCCTTATCATAATAAAATAATGGTTAGTTGCAGCTGTTTCTTCGTTTCAGTAAGCATGTTTTAAAGAGAGACATATTGCGCTTTTTTTCCAGGTACTTAGATTCGATTTCTAACATAAGTACGTTATCATTTTACATTTTTCTCATTGTAAACCACAATATTGATCTAAAACAGCTTAGTAATAGAAATTCATTGACTTCCTGTTCAAATAAGCCCGGCTTTTTCGTAGTGACATTTCATCGTAACAAGCAGTGGATTTTCACATGTTTTTTTTTTTTTTTTTTTTTGTGGGTATGTGATCTTTTAGTACCTTACATGTATCACTCAGAGTATTTAGTTTTCAAAAAAATCACAACTAAGTACAGGGATGTGGGCGGGGATAGAGAATCAGTGAAAACAGAATTTTTTGGAGCACTCGAGCTTCAGTGGCAGGATGATACAGGATTAACTCAAATATGCACTCAGAATACAACTTTGTGTAGGATAATGACAAGGAAACACCGTTGTAACGAGGTTAAAATCTCATTAAAGTTAATTTTCTCATAATATTTGCCCTTTAATAACAGAATTTTGTCTTACGGCAGGTCTTTTGGCGTCTGTGCCATCCACCAATGGGAACGGGAACGGTGGGATGATGGCATACTCACCCGGAGAGCAGCAGCCAGGAGCGACCGGCAACAACAACAGCAGCAGCGGCAACAGCAACGGACACGGTACGTTCAGTGGAAGGTTCACTATGTAAGGGTGGTAGGAAGTAACGTTTGTGTTTAATAGCTGACTTATTATGCAAAAATCGAGCTTATATTGTTTCATTATCGAAAATCATACCTTAGACTTAGAGTATGTTTTTGAACAGATGTAACCTTGAAGTTTTCCTGTGTGTTTTTACAGCACAGTGTCAGGAATGGTCAAAGTACTCAAAATGGCATCTATATTCACCTTATTCCAGAAGTTGCCTTACGCGCCGCCGTCTTGTTTCCGTTGTATTAGTTTACATGGAGCAGACGAGCTCAACAGAAAATAAGTTCTACACGGACTAAAAAGCCGTTTTCAGACTGACCAGGAAATCGGTGCGTTGTTGACTTGTTGTTGCTCGTGTTCATTAAACATTGTACACAAATCAATCTACTTTATGTAACATTTTAGCGGCAAGACTTTTCCCTCGTTCGTCATTAGCTTTAACGGAGTTCTCGTCAAACGGAAGTGCGTTTACAACAAAAGTGCAAAAAACAGCAAAAGTGGGCGGGGCAGAATAAGGTCAATACAGGAAAAGAATATAGTATACAATGAGCCAAATTCATATTTGTGCCACTTTCTGGTTTCTATAAATGGCAGTAGTGATGCTTTTGCGGTCTCTTTTGGTGCAGAAGTTACTCAGGGCGCTCTAAAAAGTGTAAATTAGTCAATTCCATTAACATTTGTGAATCTGTTAACTCAAATTGGACATTATTTCAAGGCACACCTGGCAAAACCTCCAGGCACACTAGTGTTCTTCGGCACACTGGTTGAAAATCAAGGGGTTAGACAACACGTTTCACTAAAATGTAGTGAACCTGATTCTATTTAAGATTTTACTAAACGTTTTGCCTATTTGTCCCCAGTTTGACCATTTTGTAATGTTACTTCCTGGTTGAACGTGGGCAGCAGATGTGACATAGAGGTAGAGGTAACTGCACAACTGTTACCTAGCAACAGACTGTAAACAAACACAATAGCTGGGAACTGATAGTAAATAAAACCTTTATTTTGTTGAATGATTGTTTAAACTGTAACTAAATGTGGTCTCCCTGTATTTTTGATTCCTGTCATTTTAAACTATTATTTTTCAATTATACAACTATCATATATGTTTACCACAGGTTCCCTCCCACCAAACTAAGTCATAATTAGACAAACATGAAAACCTGTTTATGGACTTTAAAGGTGCTGCCACTTCTTTTCACCATCTTACAAACAAAACTAGTTCATTTCAAACTGTTCACATGCATTCTTCACTTTTCTAATGCATTCTGGGCGTCCTAATTGTTGTTAAACTCTTAGTGGAAACGGGCGAGTTTTGCCGGTTAAGTTATCATTTACTAAAATGCTAACAGTGCACTTTCAGCTTTGGAAAGGCTATAAATGATTAGATGCATACAGCACACTATATAGACTTTGGTCCTAAGAGCCGCTTTTACATTAGATCTAGATTTTACTTTATCAAATGAAGAAAATCTGGTTTAAACCCTTTAAAGTGAAGTTTCAGGCTTTCGCTGTCATCACAAATGAAGAGTTTGCTGTTATCAGTCATCAGTGGTGAATGAAGTACTCCACTTAAGCAAAATTACAGATACAGCAGCAAAAAATACTTAAGTAAAAGTATCACATTTTAAAATCTACTCAAGTAAAAGTTTTAAAAATGCACTTTAAGAGTAAACAGTAAGTAATCATTTTTGGTCTGTGGTACTATTAAAGCATCAACTTGTAATCTTGATTGATTTATTCTGTTGAGTTTTGATCATTATAGGCACATTTCCAAGTTTTTTTTTTTCTACTAGAGGCTATTTTGTTTGCAAAAAGGGAACAAGGGAAAAAACTAAAACAAAAAAAAGCCTTTTCAGAAGGTCTAAAACCTTAAGAAAATATACTTTTACTTTTCAGTCCAGTTCAAAAAATGTACTGGAGTAGGAAGTACAGATACATGCTCTCAGATGTAGTGAAGTAAGAGTAAAAGCATCTACTGTAAAATGTACAAAAACATACAAAATGGACTTAAGTACAGTACTTTTACTTTGTTACTTTCCACCACTGGCAAGGACAAAACATCTGCACATTATCTGCCATTGCCACTTGCTCTCCAGCTCAGTTTTAAACATTAGGCAGTTTAGATTGATGTTATTGCCTGGAGCGAGCAAAACCAGAAGCCACACCGCAGCGGAGAAAAAAACACAGATCAACTAAAGCAACATAAATAGTGGATTCCTCTGAGCTCTGGAGAGGCAGACAGACAAAATATGCGAGTTTACAAGTATATCAATGTCGAATTTGCACACGATAAGGCCATAAAGCAAATCAATATGCAAAGCTTTACACACTTTGTTTAGAGTGGCAACCCAGGGAGAGGCCAAATATAGAAATACAGATACTACAACACTCACTGATACCACACTGTGAAGGTCAAGTAATTGTAGGAGTAATTATTTTCTGTCTACATAAAAATAATAATATCTGTGTTGCAGATAAACATTGCATATTATACCAAGGAGTGGGCGTTTTTAATTAAAATTATGATTTGAATGGTTGCAATTGGAAAATCAAAAATACTGCCGTTTTTAAGTAACATAATTCTCATAAATGCATAAACCTGTAGTTATGATGTCTGCAAATGTTCTAAAATGTGATTCCTGTGTTAAAGCTGGGGTACCTAAATGAGTAAATGTTGTCTTTTTCTCTATATTGTTAAAGCAGCCCTTTGTGACAAAAAGCGGACCACTGCACGCCGTCTGCATTTCTACTAATAAGATTTTTTTGTCTCGTCAACCTGGAACTGGAAGTATGAGCCAAAACAGTGCTCTGATTGGCTGTGCCTGGGGCGGTCTGCGTGCGTTTATTTTGCTGAAAAAAGCTTCCCTTTGTGAGTGATAGTTTGTGGCTAGGAATTAGTTTGACAGATTTTAATACCTACATCTGTTTTTTCTGTGTGATAATTAGGTATCAAAAAGGTATTTAAAAAGACCAATTTTCTTCCATGTAGTTGAGCTAAATCTGTTTCGCTGCGGTACAGATGTATTGTAAAAGTAAATCTTGGTGAAAATGAGACCACTGAGTTCATTCTCTGTTTAACTACAGAGCGTTTTAATCCAGGAAATTCACTGTTAGCATGCTAGTTGTTGTTAGCTTTAGCGCTTATAAACTTATTGAGGTGAATAATTAGAATGCTCGGAATACGTGGGAAATATCTTTAAACTGCCGCAAAGAGTTTAAAATGAACTGGCTCTGTTTTTTATGTTGTTGTTTTTTTGACACTGTAAAAACCAGGTACAGCACCTTTTAAGCATTGCATATTTCATTTTTGTCTCATATGTCAGTGCTTCTGGGCATGTGCTTTTTCAAAATATACTACTTTTAGAACATGTATTGTAAATCTAATCATAGTCATATTGTCAGAAAAACAACGCAATTATAGTTTTTCCAAAATGTTCAGCCCGGCTGAGGAGAATCCAATTTGAAACACTAAAATGAATTAATAGTAGGATATTACTCTTATTTTTTCCTTTTTTTCTTATTCTTTTATCTATTATGTATTAAAAATTACATTATATTGTAAAATAAATAAATAAAAGTGATTTCTTTATGTTACCAGGCATCTTCTGATAAAGCTCAAGATAATTGTAAAACTGTTCAGAGAAGGTCAAATTATGTGATTTATTTTCATATCTATAGTTTTTTTAAAATATTTTTGACAACACTGGTGTAGACTGCGTCAGCATCAGTGCATCTGTTGAATGTCTTTCTCCACTCTTCACCTACATTTCGCACTGCTTGCTGTCCTGTCTAACAAATGGGAAAGAATAATTTATAAATAGTTTTAATTCTCTGCATCTGTTTCAGGGCATGGGGTGTCGGGCAGTCCAGTTGCTACGGGAAACGGCAGCGGTAGCATCTTGCTGAACTTCGACAGTGAAGAACAGACAGGGCCCAGCGCAGTGGGACAGCAGCAGCAGCAGACCTCACAACAGCAACGAATAAAACCACTGCCACAACCTCATACGCAGCAGCAGCAGCAGCAGCAGCAGCAGCAGCAGCAGCAGCAGCAGCAGCAGCAGCATGGTGAGCCTCTATTCATATTAGGAATCGAATCATAAAACAAATGGGTTTCCTTTTCAAATCAAATTATTCTTTTGGATGCCATAGTCACAACAGTCTCAGTAGGCTTTTCAAAAATGGTTGATTTACCAAGCAACAAAAGACTAGAAAATCAAAAATCTTGGGCCGCGGGTCAGGATCAAGAAATAGTATCACTTCCCACAACATGTGAACAGCAATGAACAGACTACAGGTGAACTCATGTATTTAATATTGTTGATAGGAAGAGAATAAAGCAGAGGATGGTGTTCAAGCTGCCATACTTCTCCCAGCATAGTCGCAGCATAGCTAGAACTGTAGGTCTGATTTCAAAGAGGAACGTTTTAAGCCTAGTCTTAAATGTAGGGACATGGTAACTTGGACTAGATTACCATACAAACACAGGAGAAACTCGGGACCACAGGAAACTCCAAATAGAAGAGCTCTTTGATTAAAACCAACCAATGCAGCACAATCTTTGAGTGATTAGGCCATTACAACAGAGAACTCCAGAGGTGCCTACAAATTCAGAGGAATCTTGACATGAATGGCAGGACAATTTACAGGAAGGAAATTGAACCATCTGCGACGAGTTGGCCACTGTCCAGGGTGTACCCCGCCTTAGGCCCAAAGTCACTGGGGTAGGCTCCAGTCACCTGCAACCACGGGAAAGGGAATAAGCGGTAGAAAATGAATGAAATTGAACCATGAACCATTTATGTGGTCTTTTGATAAACTACAAACCAAGGCATTCTGGTGTCACAAAGTCTGCCCCCTGCCTGGATTATACCCGGGGTTAAAGGGGCTTTGGTGAACTCAAATCCTTGGGTGGAGAAAAATTGAATGAGGAGAGGCTCAGAGAAGTGTGGACTCTTGAAATGAAAGAATTGGGTGTTGTGAGTGTTGTTGGAGATGTTAGTGAGAGGACTAAGGTACTAAGGGCCACACACACACACACACACACCACATCCATACTAACGCTGAGCTTCTGAGATCACACAAGACGAGGAGTGTCATCGCGGTGTGTCCAAATAACCGTCAGCCCTCAATGACTGTCTCCTGTTTGTGATGCAGGATACCACTCAGTGCCAGACACCAGCCAGACCATCACCAGCAGCCGAGTTTACCACGAGTTTGCTGTGCCTCAGCATCCAGGTCAGTATTCACAATCATTATGCATGACATCTTATCTTATCATCATCTTATGCATCTTATGCATGACCTGGACCCAGCGTTTAAGAAAATTGGAGAATTGGAAAGCTCTTTAAATGTTATAGTGTTATGCATTTACCCTTTTATGGTTTTTACCGTAATATTAGACTAATTGGACTTTCTGAGTGGTTTATCGTTACAGACCTGAGAGATTAGAGTCATACGTTTGTCACTGTTCTGTACATTATATATTGATGCTGCCCAATGAAGCAATTAGAGCAGTCTGTTGTGCACATTTTAAACATATATGTGCATCAACATTTGGTAGAAGATTGAAATATTATCTTGCATTATCTTAAATTATTAATTCAGTAGCCTACAAGAAACATAAAAAATATATCTCCTAAATAACTAGTGCCTTATAACTAGAGTATTTCTTTGATTTCAATTCTCTGTATAAAATGGAATCTTTAGTAATACCCTTGGGTCACTTTTGTTGTTGTACAGGATTGCACCTCCACGCCAGAGGGGGCATCACAGGAAAACGGGAGCGAGAGTCGGAACGTGAAGGATTGGGAGAAGAAGAGCAAGCGTCCTGCTCACTTCACAAGATGCAGCGGCAAAGTGCAGAGGTAAAACTCTTATCCTTTTTTATCATCAGTGATTATGAAACTTTCCAAACAAAGACACCAGAATTAATTCAGGTCTAAGCCAGGACTTAACCTATGAGCAAAGATGAGGAAAACGTGTTGAAAAAGAAGACTAATCATATGAGGTTATTATCTGATTATATATATTATATATAATGATATTATATATCATTATATATATATTTACCATTCCCTTACCATCAAAATCAAAAGGGGGTGAAAAAGACTTACAACTTATATAACTGCAAATGAAAATATCATCACTTGAATAAAAATGTTATCACTAATGGACATCCAGGCGTGTTTGACTGTTCTGACTTGCTTTCTAATGCCCCATCCCATCAGATCTGTGAAGCTAAGGGGGCGTGGGAGGAGGAAATGTGTCCTTAGGCAAGACACTTCACCCACATTGACTAATATGAAAGTGATGAGTGTGTGAATGGATGGTGGTGGTCGGGGGGGGCGATGGTGCAGATTGGTAGCTATGGCTACAATAGTAGCCACCGAGTGTGGAGTGAATGAATACTGCTTGTGAAGCGTCTTTGAGTGTCCAGGAAGTGTAATGCATTATTATTATTATTATTATTATTATTTTATAAATACCGAAGTAGAATGAAAGAGAAGAAGAAAATAAAAATCTACAACGGAAACAAAATGGCGGCGCCCTGGTAACTTCCAGAATAAGGTGAATACAATGATGTATATAATTTAACCTAGAAATGGTCAATGTGAAAAAACAATATATGGCAACATTATTGTTGTCTCATTGACAAGTTCAGAAAACCTCTAAAAAACAAAATATATAGCCAAATGAATACAACGAGAGAACCTTTTTTTTTTTACTAACAATTGTAATCCATTTATTCCACTCAATATCATACAAAATTCTTCCAGTATTTGCAGTATGAGCGAGAAATACAAAGTGGGAGATCTGATTTTAAAAACAAATTCAAATTCTCAAATGTATGCATTTTGTACTAAAATAGTTTAGTTGTAGTCGAAATAGCAGGTATATTATTTTATTTGCATAACATTCAGACAGTGAAATTATATCAAGTATATAGCACTTTCTCATCAACCTTTTCACTCATTCTGTTGAGGTGGAATTCTTTGACTGAAAATGTAGTTCATACCATTTCACTTTCAATTCTTCTGTTTACTTTTGTTGCACGTTTATCAGTTGACAAAATCTCCAAACTGTTAGTCATCATTTCAGATGAATTGGTTTGGAATGAATGGTTTCGTTGCACGACATATAGAATGTTCTCGTGTGGGCTGCCCACAGATCATTTGAACCGTTCAAGCATAAAAGACACCCACGAAACAAATGAACACAGTTTTCACTCTGAATATTAAAATGATCTGATATGATGAGTCAATATTCAAACTAGGAGAAACCACTAAACAGACCTTATCTACTTCTAATCTACAATTTACAGGCAACTGACACATTTTTTCTTATAGTTCAAACATCATTCAACAAAATAAAGGTGTCATCAGGTATCATTTATTGTCAGTTCCTAACTATTGTGTAATTTATATGGATGTTGGCCCTTGTTTACCATCTGGTTGCTAGGTAACAGTGGAATTTATTTATCCAAATGTCTGCACCATTCCCTCTATAAGGCACGATTTAGTGGTCAGGCCATTTTTAGAGCTGGCCAAATTTCCAGCAGGTGGAAAAGTAGTGCACTCAAAATTTCCCACAATGCATCTGGGAAAATGGTGTCCAGAGATGGTCACTAGAGCGGTCAATATTTATCACAATACACTGCATGAGTCGGAAAAACAACAGTGGGCCGTGACAGGTCTTTAACTGGACTCAGCAGACAGAGTTGTTTAAACGCATCGTTGACCCGTGAATATGAGCAAAACACTTCAAACAAACTGTTCAGTGTTAGCCGCTTACCTTAGCTTGAGCTGTGAATAGATCCCAATCTCAGGACAAAAGTTGAATAGCCCAGTCCGTGCATTCCATGATAAATAATACTTGTATGATGATTGTTAGTCCATAAATACCGTAAAATTCGGACTATTGAGCGCAGTATAAGCCGCGCCAGCCATATTTACAAAGAAAAACAACTTTGTCTCGGTCGCACCTCTCTATAAACCGCAGGTGTCCACGTTTGAACATGAGACATTTACACAGGAGGATGGAACACGCAAAGTTTTAATTGAACACTTGCCTTTTTCCACACTCTACCTGTAACACGGCAGCACACTGAGTCCGCTCTTCACTCGGCGCCTCCGACGTCTCACCATCAATTCACCGACGACAAGCTCACGTGCAGCAGCTCTATTTCCTTCTTTGGCTCCACATTTTTTAGTTAGTTTATTTTTCTTCGGTCCATAGAAATACAAAAACAAAGCAAACAAAAAAAGCATATGAATAAAGACAATTGCTTTTAACTTTAAAGCTGCGTCATATGCATTTCTTTGTGTGTTTTCCGTGATGATGGCGTGCGCGTGACGCAAACTGACAGTCAAAGCATATTTCTCCCATTCATCTCTTTCACCCGTCTGTCGAACTCTTACGCTTCCTGCTAGAGCGCCCCTAGAGGCCGTTCCTGTAAAAATACATTAATCAGCCGCTGTATAAGCCGCAAGGTGGAAATCATGAGAAAAAAGTAGCGGCTTATAGTCTGAATTTTACGGTATTTGCGTCAGGCGGATTTGACCCATATTCATTACAGAAAGGCTGTTTTTATTATAGTTTTGCCAACTTTTTTTTTTTCTCCCGGAGTCACGTGAGCCGCGGCGAAAAGAAAGTAGTGAGCCAAGAGTCCAAAAGGCTCCATGACTGAGTGCACTATTTGGTGTGCTCAAAGAGTGCAGGACTGCGGTGGACATTCACACACAGCCGCAGTCATATTAACGGTAACATTATACACTTTAGAAAAACTGGAAAACTGCGGACGATTATGCAAAATGTTTGGTCAAACCTTTAACATAATCATCAATATCGTCAATACAAGTGGTTCATTACTGTGCTTTTAATGGCCAGTGACCAGGGCAACTATTTACACTTTTAACCATAACCAGTGTCAAACCAGCCAACTTTATGAAGGCCAATAAAAAGAGAGGTTCTAAATGTAAAAGCTCGTCTCCAGGCAGACTCAGACTGGGCTACTGTGGTCAGTCCAGTAGCAACACAAACATATCATTGTTGCTCTTACTCCTGTTTGAATCCATCTTATGATAATGTTTTAGTCCTAATGTGCGTTTATAATGGAAGTCAATGGGGATATGTAGATCTGTGCATAAGCATCCAACCAGCTGTAATAAGTTTAGTTCACGTTTTTTCTGTTTTTCATCTTTTTATTGTTTTTCTGGGGGTACTTTTCTGGCAAAATATCCTTATAATGAAAAATAAATTAGAGATGCCACATAAATTTCCCCTCACTATTGTGAGGGGAAAAAACAACAGTGACATCTTTAATTTTGTGTCATTTTCATTGTCTAACACCTTGATTTTCAACCAGTGTGCCGGGGAACACTAGTGTGCCTTGAAATAATGTCAAGTTCGTGTATTTAAATAAATAAATTACCATTTTTGAGTGTCCTGAGCAACTTCTTCACCAAAAATGAAAGCAAAACTATCAACATTTGGCAGTGTTGATCGTTTTGCTTTCATTTTCCTTTCATTCGCTAAGTGCTGCGTTAAATATTAGTTTACTTTTTATAAATCTGTGATCTGACATAACGTAAACGTGCGTCTCGGAATATTTCAAGCCAAATAAAGTGTGCCAGGGCTCAAAAAAGGTCGAAAAACACTGGTCTAACGTGTCATCGTTCCAAGTTTGTGACCGGCTTTGTGACATTTAACTTTCTAAATGACAAATAAAGTTAAACGTGACAAAAATAACCGGATCAAAAAGTACTTTACACTTAGGTCTTGGACTTCAGATCAAAATTCACGGTGGCATTTTGGACTTTGAAAAAAACCTTACTCATAGGTGACCAGAGGGTTAATAAAACAAAGGTGGGGCCAGAGCAACATAGCAATAGTTCAGTTAAAGGACACAGCCTCAGTTTACGCATTAGCAGTAGTTTCTGTTTCCTTGAACTCGTGCTGCCTTGTGGGCCATTCAGGTAAACCGACAAACAGAGCTAGCACAGTTCACATGAGCCGTCTGTTTATCCACGCACAACGTTTGTGTCATGGCCCAAAATATTATGTTTCCAATCACGAGTGTAGCGTCAAATTCTGGGCCAAACTGTACAAAGTCTCCTCATGGGCCCTCAATACATTACATTAATACAATCAGTGAACATGTTATCTGGTAGTCTATGATTTATGTGTTAGTTTGTTTTTTTCATCTAGAATATATGCTACAATAGGACTTAACCAGGACTAAACCAGGTCTAAACCAGGTCTAAACCAGGACTAAACCAGGTCTAAACCAGGACTAAACCAGGTCTAAACCAGGACTAAACCAGGTCTGAACCAGGTCTGAACCAGGACTAAACCAGGACTAAACCAGGTCTAAACCAGGACTAAACCAGGACTAAACCAGGTCTAAACCAGGTCTAAACCAGGACTAAACCAGGACTAAACCAGGTCTGAACCAGGTCTAAACCAGGACTAAACCAGGTCTAAACCAGGACTAAACCAGGTCTAAACCAGGTCTAAACCAGGACTAAACCAGGACTAAACCAGGTTTAAACCAGGTCTAAACCAGGACTAAACCAGGACTAAACCAGGTCTGAACCAGGTCTAAACCAGGACTAAACCAGGTCTAAACCAGGACTAAACCAGGTCTAAACCAGGTCTAAACCAGGACTAAACCAGGACTAAACCAGGACTAAACCAGGTCTAAACCAGGACTAAACCAGGTCTAAACCAGGTCTAAACCAGGACTAAACCTGGACTAAACCAGGTCTAAACCAGGTCTAAACCAGGACTAAACCAGGACTAAACCAGGTCTAAACCAGGACTGAACCAGGACTGAACCAGGTCTGAACCAGGACTAAACCAGGACTAAACCAGGTCAAGCCAGGACTAAACCAGGTCTAAACCAGGTCTAAACCAGGACTAAACCAGGACTAAACCAGGTCTAAACCAGGACTAAACCAGGACTTAACCAGGTCTAAACCAGGTCTAAACCAGTGACAACAGATAAAATATTTTCCATATATTTGAACGATGAGTTGAGGGCCGGATCATAACCCCGGAGGCCTGACCGGGCCTTAAATTGAAAAGCCCTGTGCTAGAATATTGCATATAACAGAATATTGCTAGAATATACACCTCATGGTTTCCACATTGAACGAAACAATAATTCACTAATTTCTATTAATCCTGTGGAGTGTTACAGTAATGTTTGTTTTTGCAATGCAAAACAAAAACTACCAGATCAATTTAACTGATATTTGGTAATGTATTCATTCTGTAAGAAAATGTGGTATTTGTTAACAGTTTGGCTAATTTTCCTCAGATTTTCCTGTGTTTATCAGCGCTCCTCCTCTGTTCTCACCTCATATTCCTCACTACACTCAACAAATATTTGGTAAAGGAAAACAACATGTTTTAACAACACTTAAAAGGACACTAGTTTTCTGGCAAAGGGTATGAAACATTCTATTCTCCCAGAGATGGAACAAAACCAAGCAATCTCCTGGAGACAAGCAGCTAACCAAATGCTTTTTGGGCAATAAAAAGTCCTGTAACTGGAGTGTACCATACTGTGGAAAAGGCAAAGTACAAACTATTTTATGTGAAAATCAGGTGACCGACCCTGGTTGAATCTGCTGCAGATGATGGACCTACTGTTAGTGCTGCTGTGCCTTAAACTGAAGAAGGCCATAAAGTGAAGCTTTGTCAAAATAGAGGCTAAATACACAGAGCCAAGCATTACAGGGAATATGCAGCGTTGATGAGCCAGTCAGCCTATATTCATGATACTTAAACAGATTAAATAAAATATCACAAGCTGTGCATTCATATTGAACGAGCGGACACGTGAGCCACACATTTGCATAGTAATGCAACAAAAATTGCAAAACAGCCTGTGACTTTTGTGATGGTTTTAGAGCCACATTGGGAGCTTTCTTCGTGTGGAGTGGGAATATTTTCATTTGAAGCTTTTGTAAACACTTTCTAAGCACTTTGGTGTACTTCCACCACCCGTTGCTCAGCCTCTTTCCTGCTCCACAAGTGATATATTTTTTTAAACTGCATACATCTGCAGTCCAGAACCTGAACACAGAGACACTCTTTGCCATTAAAAGTGAATCTGTCTGGAGGGCCAGTTAAAACTATCAACATTGCCAAATTTAGAGAATCTAGTGCGGCAGTGTTGATCGTTTTGCTTTCATTTTCATTTCATTTGCTAAGTGCTGCAATAAATATTAGTTTACTTTTTTGTAAATTGTGTGATCTGACATAACGCAAACATGTGTCTTGCAAGCCAAATAAAAAAGGCAAGGCAGGTTGATTGGCAGAGCACAATTCATACACAAGGCAATTCAAAGTGCTTTACATAACAGGAAAAGTTGCATTAAAATCACAAAAGACACACAGAATCATTTTAAAATAAAGCGCTTTAAAAGAGAAGAGTGCAGATAGATCTTTCAGTCGTTTGCACATCTAAACAGAACTGTTTTAGCCTGGATTTAAACATTGTCAGAGTGGAGGCCTGTCTCACATCTTCAGGGGGACTGTTCCAGATTTTAGCTGCAAAAAACTGCTGATTGCCCATGTTTAGTCCTGACTCTAGGCACCTGCAGGAGGCCAGTCCCTGAGGTCCTCAGAGTTCAGCAGTAGTTTCTGATTCCAAACCTCGAACTCGTGCTACCTGTGACCATTCAGGTACACCGACATACCGCGAAACCGAGCTAGCACAGTTTGCATAAGCCGTGTGTTTGGAGAGCCAGTCAAAACACGACTTACAGTAATGTTTATTCACTCAATTGCCGCACTCATGTTTGTATTTCTCTCTCTGCAGACTTAACGCCAACGATGTGCACTTTCACTCGTGGTCATCTCCAAGCCAACATTAGGCCAGCAGCGAGGCAGCGTGGACCCCTCACTCTCAGAAACAGCAGCTACAGAGAAGTCCACCTCCTCTATCCACACCTGTATACTCACTTTACACAGCGGGGCCCAAACAGAAAGGTGAAAATGTGTCCACGGGCCCACCCACCACCTCATGCAGGAACACAAGAGTCTGAGAAGGGTTCAAAACGCCTCAAATCTGTGATATAGCACTGTAGTGTTTGTGTACGCCAAGGTTTCTTTAGCTCCTTTGACGGTAATCACACTAGTAAACACAGAAAAAAATCACAGAAAGTAGGCGAGATATAAAAACGAAGTAATATTCAGAAAATCCACGTTTTGAACTTAAAATTGTAGTATCTAACTAAGTGTCAAGCCATTAAGCTCTCAGGTTTTCTCAATAAAAGACCAATCAATCATCAATCAATTCATTCATAATAAAACGTGTTAAAATGTGTTTTTTAAAGATGAATCTACAAGTATATTTCATATTTTCTACCTCCATATCAGGCAAATTTAAATGATATTGATATGATATGATATGATATTGTGATCATTCAAAATATTAGATGCATCATATAATTAACTCGACAATTTGATGAAGGTTAAATATTAAATGTTTAGTTCAGTTCTTTTAAGACTGCTCATTATCATCAGCAAATCAGTCAGTGCATTAATTCGTTAAAAAATTGTCGTTTTTTGGTTTGTAGGACGGGCTTACAACGCGGCATTATGGGTATTGGAGTCCTTGTGTAGCTAGTGCAATAGTGTTTTTTACTGGACCTACAGTTTGTCAGCTTTATAAAGGTGTCGCTGATGTTTTTCAAAAAAGAAAAAGTCACTTTTTTTTCCATTCTTTTTTTTTTATGTTATCGCATTTGTAACTTTATTTACCAGACCAATTCATTATTTACCTTTTCATTAAATGTTGTTTTACAGTTTGAAAAAGTGTATAAAGTTCAAAATTTAGGAGATAAACAAATTGGAATGATAATTTTATCTAAAAATGCAGGAATAAATATTCAATGATTTAACTAAATTGTTAAAGCAAACCTATTTGGAAGTTTAAAAATCTGAAAAATCTTATTTAATCGATATGAAACGTATACATTTATATAAATTACGCAAAATTCCATGTTGGTGAATGCAATGTTGGATTACATTGTTAATTCTGCAGGAAATTCATTTTTATTATTTTAAATTTTTTTCACTTTCATTGTACAAATATTGAAAATGGCGTTGAAACGTTGCCTCTATCCAAGCATTTTCACCTCTCTGTTTTTCGCTCTGTCTGCTGGTGTGTTTTTTTTTATTTTTATTATTATTTAAATGTATTCTCAACATTACTGTATTACATGTATTACGACCAATAACTTCAGAGTATCTTTGAAGTATCTTTCTGTGGTGTTGGAAATAGTTTTTTGCTGTGCAACAATGTTCAACAACCAAAAAGTTTAAGCTGTTGTACCCAGGAATGACTATTAAATACAATGGCATATATTTACTATAACAATCCAATGCTAACAGACAGTCACGTGGCTAAACGATGTGTTCTTTTTTTGTAACGTTTCATATAAAAATCAAAAACAACAAAAATGTTCCGCGTGAAAACATCAGGACTGAAAATGTTTTTGGTTGGAAAAATAACATTCCGTGTAAAACTACCGACGTTATGAAGGATTACTACTGCTGTAATTCGTTGAAAATTGGTTGTATTTACTGAGTTATGTATGACGTCTTGCATTGTTGGCGAGATGGGTTTGTTCCATGGTAGCGTTCGCTGTTGGGAGCAAAATGTCGGTTGAAATTATAGGCTTTTTGAATGAGTAAAGAGAGGAACTACACTGGAGGTCCTTTTCAGCCTAACTTTTCAAAAGTCGAATCAAAGAATGTACCATTGTAAAATACCCCGACCCTTACACTTCGACACATGACGTACGGATTTTAGGTTAATATATCAAACACTCAAGCTTTGCATTTCATTTAGTAGTTTTTATTTTCTTTTTTTTAGCCACACCCATGTTTGATTCGGTCATCCTGGTTACTTTGATATGGTAGACTCCTCAAAAACAAAAACCTAAACTGGAACAACATTAAAAAAAACAATGTTGTTCCAATTCCATTATTAAAAAATCAAATTATACACCAATTATTCTCAGAGTAGGTGCCGATACCATTGTCGATACCAGTCCGATACCATATATTGTGTCACACAGGCTGAAGAACTAGTTACTCAATTGTGTTACGTACAAAAAAAAAAAACTACAAAGATAAAAGTATTGACGTATTTATTTAAAAATGTACTGATTTAAAGCCTATTTGACAGGTTAGACGACACATTTCACTACAACAGAGTGAACATGATTATATTTAAGATTTTACTAAACATTTTTCCTGTTTGTCCTCACTTTGACAGTTTTCGTAATGTTTATAACGTTACTTCCTGGTTGGACATGAGGAGCAAATATGGCACAGGTAGAGGTAATTCCACAACGGTTACCTAGCAACCATTTTGAAAACAAGGGCCAAAACCCATATAAATGACACAATAGTTATGATTTGACAAATATTTTAAAAGGATTTTGTTGAATTACCGTTTAAACTGTTAAATTGTCTCCTTTATTGTACAACCCAGTTCTGCCGACCACGGTTAGCTTACCTTCCCCAAAACCCTAAATTTACCGTAATTATGAAAAAAAAGATATTCTATAAAATAAACTTGTGCTAGCATAGCCACCAATATAAAGTGGTGGTCTGTGGCTTAAGTAGGTCGGGAAAAAAAATATTAGCGTCTCTGTGTCTACACTGGCTTGTCGCTTTTTGATGACATCACGGAGGGATTCCGTCCAAAATGTCTTCACGAACTGCAGCTTCACGAATGTAAAACGTGTATGCTAAATATTTACCACAGATGCCCTGCCGCCAAACTAAGTCAGAATTACAAAATCATGAGAACCTGTCATATAGACTTTAAGTACTTTGACCATTCACACGCTCACTATCCGGCACTGTTGTGGATAAATACAGTAAATCCAGTAAAAAGCACACGGCTCATTATTACAGAGTAAACACAGTCCGTACGGGGCAGTTCTGCACACACTTCAAATGATAAAGGTAACACAAACATATTCTCTGTCAATATGAACGTCGCTAGCGTCTGCGGAGCCTGTATTTTATATATAGATAGAGATATATAGATATGATATGATATGAGTCTGTATTTAAGCTGCTCTGGGCGTTAGCGTAGCATTAGCCACAATCTGGCGCTCATGTCTACAGATCCTCATTCAGGAAAACACACTGTGGTATCGGATCGGTCATTTGGCCTGAGTACTCGCTGATAAATCTGAAAATCTGCAATACTTTCATAGCTATCGGAACTACCTGAGTTTTTTGTTTCGTTTTTCAATTCAGTTGCTAATTATTGACAACGATTATTTGTGTGCATGCTTACGTTTTATGAATTGACACCTGATTGAGACTGCCTACCAAGAGTTGTCAAATTATAAATTCATTCAAATGAAAATAAAACTTTATTATCTATTTTATATGACTTACTTATTAGCCCTTTTTAGTGCTCTGCTAATCAGCGCTTGATCTTGATTATCACATTAGTTTACAGATTAAAAAGTAAACCAGCAGGTGTTCTAAAATGGAGTAACTGTACATTTTGACGTAAATGTTTTCGTCAATGGTTGGGTGTTCTAATTTAACCTACTGACATCTGCAGCACACTTAAAAAAACAGTCTTACAAGCTCACATTTTATATACAGGAACACATTTGATGCTATATTTTACAATGCAATACCAGGACAGAAAACAACAACTATTTCTGTCTGATTTTAGGCCAGCCAATGTGAAAACTTTATTTTTTTTTAACTTCTATGTCTGGAAGTCTAAACGCATTTTGTTTTGGAACATCTATGAATGCTTTTCTATTATTTTAATGGATTTTGACCTGATCTTCAGTAACGAAAAAACAAAAAAACAAGCTTATTGGAGTGACAGCAAAATTGCCAAACATGTTTTGATTGAATTGACTTGCTTAATTCAGACGTCTAAATGCAAAACGAATGCACATACTTTCAGAACAAAAAGAAATTACCCCTAATTTCCATGAAAATGTTCTTCGGTTTTGCATAGCCTTAGTCTGTCTATAACATTGTATTAAAATGTCTTCAAGAATACTGACCTATAAAAAGTCTGGTCATCAATATGTCACACCATGCTGTCTTTTGTGGCTACGGACCACGTCAAAAGTAGAACAACATTCTGGATTGACGGTAGCCATTTTGAGGTGTGTCCATATGAATACTTCTGGGGTGGGAGGGGCCGTACGGGGGGAGGGGCTTAGATGCAAATAAAATCTATTGTTGTGTTCATGTGTTCTAAATCTGTATGTTCTCAAAAGGATGACCATTGTTAGTTTTTGTAGCTTTCGTCACTATGGATAAAGACCGTTTTTATTCTCGCTTGTTTTGTTTTGTTTATTTAATTGCGCCCCCTGCTGGAGGAACGCAGCTGCCATCTTTTATCATTACTGTATTGCGCTCTGTCTTTCCTTGTGTTGTGGAAGGCTTTTCTTGTGCTTGATCAAGTTCATGAGCGAAAATAAAATTGTTACGACAGTGGTTGGGATTTTGCATCTTTGCACTTTGGTTCAGTTTCACAATAAAAACACGACTTCAGTTTAGAATCTTACACATATGTTTATCTGTGTCGTTATTGGCCTCAAAACATGCTCTTGAGTACAAAAATAATGCATTCACTGAAAACAACACAACTTTCCCCCAGTAAGGCAGACGTTCCTCATCGGGATTGCTGTTAGCGCTCCATCTACTGGCAGCAAGAAATTCAAGAAATGTATTTGCAAATGGAATTACCAGGAGGAAATAAACAAAAGCTAGGTTTCCCACGACAAGCTCTTGCAAGGACTCTGTTGTGATGGACGTGATTTGACGGCAGAGGATGTCCAGTTTGGTGAGGATTTGTGGAACAGCATAGTAGACATCCGGATTTCTACCTTTGATGTACCAAATCTGGGAAGTTTGAAACCAAGTGTTTTTGTGAGGCTTTTAAACATAGCCCTGTTTATATGGTTAGGGTTATAAAATCTCGTATCTCTCCTGAAAAGGGAAAACCACAAATTATCAGGAAATGGCAGCTCTGTAGTGTCTCTAAATTTGACCTCTGAATAATTGACGATATGAAGCGTTAGCATACGATAAAAATATTTGGGGCACCAAAGTTTGAAGCCTAATTACATTAATTAAGAATCATTTGCCATTTGTTGATTCTGAAGGGGAAATACCAGTAATAGGCACCCATATTAATCCGAATTTCAACAAATCACAGAACCAGAATTCTTGAACTCAATTGATTTAGCAAGTGATGAGGTTAAAGATATTAAAACAAACAACTACGTTTTGAAAGATGAATTCGGTATTCAAGATAGACATTCATTCAGTATTAATTCAGCACAATTAACATTTAACCAAGATTAAACACAGCACAAATATTAAACAGGGGTTTTCAACTCTGTATTAAAAAAATAAAAAGAAGGTTGTGATAACAGCTGACGCGATAACCGGAGATAAATTATGTTAAAACTGTTATTGTCAGCTATTACTCCTCCTGGGGGAAAAAACACACTTCTTTTCAGCTCTCTTTTCACCTTATAATCACACCACTTTCTGCAGTCATGATGGAGGGCTGGAATCAGTCTTACTTTGTGAAGCGGTGAAGGAGTCCACACTCTGTAGAGGAGGACCACGCTGCGTTCTCCGGACTGTCCCAACCTCGTATCGGCAGTTTAACCAGACCAGCGAAGCCTCTGGGGTCTGGTGCGTGGGTAAGTTCCCCGCAGTGGCAGGCGAAGGCTGGGCGGTGGCTGAAGATATGGCTGGCTGGAGTTGAAGCTGGCGGTAGTCGCTGGCCTGTCACAATGTCTCAGAGGAGTAACCTGAGCGTGCAAGTAGGTGTGGTTGCTAGGGTAACCACACGCAATAACAAACCCTGGGTTTCTAAAGCAGTGAAAAGTGCAATAAATAGAAGGCATATATCTTTTAATTAGGGAGACATGACTCGATACGCAGAACTTAAAAAAGAAGTCAGAAGAGAGCTAAAAGTGGTGAGAACAGTATATTAAGACAAAACTGAAAATGTCCTAAGCTCTGGCCACACACGGGGCCTGGCAGGGGGTGAAATCCATGATGGGAATGCAGACCGTCAATCCCCCTATTGTGAGTGTAAAACTGATCTCGCCCTGGCAAATGAATTGTATACTTTTTAAAAAAACGTTTTAATGTCTTTGATTTTAAAGAAAAACTACCTGCTCGTAATAGTGATGTTGCTCAATCAATGCACATCGATAGAGGTAAACTAACTGGTATTTTTCAGAAGGTCAAAGAAAGGAAAAGTCCTGGTCCAGATGGAATAAGCGGCTGTATCCTTAAAAACTGCGCTGGGCAACTAGACATTTTTTGTTACATCTTCAAGAGATCGCTGGCGCTTCAGAGTGTTCCCAGAATATGGAAGGAATCTATCATTGTTCCATTGCCAAAATGTAAAATTGCCAAAGCGAACAAAGATTTTAGGCCTGTGGCATTCACATCCTTGGTGATGAAGAGTTTGGAGAAACTCGTCCAAAACAAACTTTTGAACCAAGTTGCAAGCAAGCTTGACCCATTCCAATTTGCCTATAGATCAGGCCGGAGGGTTGCGGACGCGCTAGGGACACCTTTAAACGTAACACATCTGGAAAACCCAAAATCGTTTGCACCTCTATTGTTTATTGATTTTACATTGGCTTTTAATTGTATTCAGCCACATATTTTAGGCCAGAGACTTTCAGTGTATAATACTGATCAGGGTTTTATCTGCTGGCTGACAGACCCCAGCGAGTGAGGGTCAATAGGGCCCTGTCCGAAGTCCTCTTTTCGTCTAATGGGTTGTGTCCTCTCGCCCCTTTTGTTTGTACTGTACACAAATGAGTGCAAAAAATACTAAAATTTGCAGATGACACTGTCATTGTGTCACTTTTAAATGACGTGGATACTGACTTTGGTCCTGTAGTGTCAGATTTTAATGCTTGGTGTGAATCCTCTTTCTCAAATGTATGTCTCCAAAACCAAAGAGATACGGGTTGATTTTAGGAAGTCCCTTTCTTCCCTACCTCAAGTTTCCGTTAACTCACATCTAGCTGAAGTGGTGCAACACTATAAATACCTGGGCACCATCACTGATGATAAGCTGACTTTTGAGGCCCAGTTGGACGCTCTTTGCATTAAGGCCCACCAACAAATGTACTTTTTTCACAAGCTGAGGAATTTTAATGTTGTTTATGAGAATGTTTTTTTCATGTTTTATTGAGTCTGTTCTCACTTCCTCCTTCATTTGTTGGTTTGGAACACTGTCATTAACAATAAAAAGCACTTGCAGAGCGTTTTGCGCTCATGTGGAAAAATTGCAGGGGTCACTTTTACTGACCTCCAGGAGATCCAACAGATCTCCTCAGACTCGAGCCCCCCTCTGTGGGCCGAGCTCAAGCTGCTTCCATCCGGTCGCAGATCGAGTGCGCCCAAATCCAGAACTAATAGATACAGAAACTCTGTGATCCCTTCTGCCATCTCAATTCCCTAATCAGTCATTGTAATGTTGCATTGTTTTTTGTCAGTTTTTTTTTACTCTGTGAGTTGCATGTGTGGATGTCTTGCTTGCAAATTTCCCCCTGGGGATAATAAAGATAACCTTCAACCAACAAGTTTTGTTAAAGCAGAACTTAAGCGACAGAACACCCCCTGCAGCTTTCTTGTGAAAATACACTCACAACCACCGCACGAACTTACAAAGACGTTTAATAAGGTAACAATGTAACTTAATTCTACTCAGTGAAAATGTTGATAATTTGTGTAAATAATGAGGTCAAAACATTTACTGAGAAATTAAAAATTATAAAAACAAGCGATAACTAAAGATAGCTTTGGATCCTGAGACACTTAGACTCACTTTACTTGCGCACTACAAAAGATCTGGGAGGTTGTCAGCGGTTTGAACTTAGGTCTGGCCAAAAACCTGCTTCCATGTGCACGACACGTCTATAAAGAGGAGTCAAGACCGAGAAGAGATCAAAGTAAAAAGGCAAGACGCCTAGAACAAAACTGAGATAACCTGAGGGTAAAACACAATGCACACTATGAAAAGGGCACGACGGGTTTCTGTCATGCAGCTGATTTTGTTCCTGTCTATGTCATAAGTCAGAGGCCATCCTGGACGCGCATAGAGTTATTTTAAAGTTTAACTTTGAAAACCCATGCTTAATCAGTTACAGTGTGTTTCTGTTATCAGAGATGGTGTAACCTAATCAGTTTGTCATAGCAGATCCCCATTGATCATAGACACACTTTTAACCTCGCGCTCTCTTTGTTTGAGCAATGCATATTTGGTCAAAGAGCAATATATGTTTTCATATCAGGAAAAAAATACTTTTTTTTTTTATTATTGCATAAATTGTATTTGAGGTGATGTTTTGGACCACCCACAAAAGTTTTATAGTGATGAAATAAAAAATAAAATCTAGATGGGGTCAAATGGACCCGAAGTTAGTGGGACGGATAAAACAACACAGCTCGATATGTCGTTGTGGGAACGTTTTTTTTAATGCAGAATACATCACGGTGACACACTTGTTTACTACAACAGAGAAACGTGAAAACTGTCTACAAAGTAACTTAAAAATGTGGGTGTAAGCGTCTTCTTCCCCAAAAGGCACATTGTTTCTGTCAGGAAGTGTATAGTTTCGTACGCGCTAGAACATCCCACTTGATGAATTAGGAGAGCGTGGTAAATCCCCCAGACGGCCACTCACAGACAGAATGTGAGTTAGTCTGTTTCACCAAAACTCTGTTCTGGAAACCTCCTGTTCTTTAGGGTTCACACTTCACAGAGATGTGGTGGGGTCGGTGCAAGTAATTCCCCCACAATTCTATGAAGTCACTGCAGAGCAATCAAAAAGGCAAGTCAATGGGGGAATGGCGCTCGCAGTATCAATGGCCTAATGAAGCTTCGTGAACAAATTGAGCCAATTCTATCGATACGCAAGTCAACGCCTATTTCCTATTCCCAGTGTTTCATTTGCTCCACAGCGCCATCTTGTGGGGAAAAAAAAAACATAAAGCGGGTAAAGTGTCATTGTCAGGAACCAAATAAAAGTGTATTTTACTGGGCCGACTTAAATACACAACAGCATTTCTTGTACATTTTGTAACATTAGCGGTCACCGACACCACAACATCCATGTTAAGATTTGAGCTGATTCCAGATCCTACTCATGTTTGTATGCAGGCCTTATTGTTATTCACCTTATTCCGCCCCCCCCTACTTTGCCTCTTTTTGCCACAGATACGCACTTCTGTTGTAAACGCACTTCCGTTTGACAAAAAATCTTTTTATCTTCTCTAATGGCGAACAAGGGAAATGTCTCGCCGCTAAAATGTTCCATAAAGTAGATTGATTTGTGTAAAATGTTTAATGAACACGAGCAACAACAAGTCAACAACGCACCGATTTCCTGGGCGGCTTTAAAACCGGCTTTTTAGTCCATGTAGAACTTATTTTCTGTTGAGCTCGTCAGAAATGGAAACAAGATGGTGGTGCCCACAGCAACTTCCGGAATAAGGTGAATAACATGTAACAATGGGGCAAGGTCATGGCTCAGTAGACTGAACTTTAATTTTTAGGTCCGACACAAACTAGCAGCTCGTGACTCTCTTAACTGTCCCAGTGATACTTCAACACAGCTGAGCTGAATCATTTTCGGATTCTGAACCACTCAGAACAAGTCTGGTGAGGATTTGTGGAACAGCACAGAACACGTCCGGATTCAACCTTTGATGTCCCAAATCTGGGATGTTTGAAACCATGTGTTTTGTGAGGCTTAGCGGAGAGATGACTTAGGAGTCATCAAACAGCAAGAATTAAACTAAATAAAATGCCATGTATGTTTTTGAACGTATTATGAATACATATTATGTCATGACATGGTTAAAAGCATAATACATGTCCTTTAACACGGCAGCAAGAGGACACCAGATTCAATTCCCAGACCTGGAGGGGCACAGTCAGCTAATCTTCCATTTAAATCTTGGCATTAGATTTGGTTGGTCCACTGCCTCACAGTCTCCAAGAGGCTGAATAAACAAACATTTCAAATGTCACCTATTTTAACGTGTTTACTCTGGTGCGGCCAATCTCAATATCTTTGATGAGCTCAGGAGAGGGTAGTGATGTAAAATGGCACGATCACTTCAAACCAGTTACACTCGGGCTTGGCCCTCAGACCTCATGCCCTCAGATCTCGTGCCCTCAGATCTCGTACCCTCAGACCTCGTGCCCTCCGACCTCGTGCCCTCAGATCTCGTGCCCTCATCCCGTTACCACATGTTACAAGTTAAAAATATCTGTCAAACCACAGCAGCCCACCAGTCCAGTTTGTTGTGTTCCTTCCGGCTGTTTTGTTTGCTGTGTATTCATATTAAATACTGAAGAGTGTGGGATGCCGCATAAAGTGACTTGGGCAGGTGTCTCATATGAACAGATTGGACCACTCCCAAAAAACACGGGTGAACAAAAAATACAGGATGTAAACATGACTATGGACCTGAGTGGGAGGAAACGAAGGTGGCGGAGGTGACGGCAGCATGGCGATAGGCGAGAGCTGGAGCTGAGGCGGACGGCGGTTTCTTGTAAATGGTTCTTCAACAGATAAGTGAAGGAAAGTGTGAAGCCGATTTCCCGGTGTAAAGTTGGCTCACGTCACACTGTGGGATTGTGAGTGAGAGCGCGTCTGTGGTGTGTGTGTTGGGGCAGTGTTGGCCGAAGAGCGCAGTGGCCGGACTCTTATACAACGCTCTCAGCAGGTAAGTGAAGGGACGTGAACGCTGGAAGTTGTGTGCGTGTGTTCCCGTGACTGTCCGAGGCATTGGAGTGACTGCCCCTCATTTCTTGTTCCCCAGAGCGGAGGTTTGGATTGGAACAGCGTGCCCCGACAGCGTGCCCCGGTCCTGATCTCATCACCTTAGCCACGATTAGTTATTGTGGCTTTTTAATTTTTTTTTTTAAGAGAATCTATTTTAAAGTGCATTTAGACCTGCTTTTAACAATCAATACTGCTACTCAATAAACATTTGTAAACCTACTGGTGTCGATCCTTCTTGCAGTGGGAAAAATTGGTGATTCTTAACAAACCTGCTCTGTGGGGGGACATATCTTCACTGAAAACACCTTAATGAAGATATTCAGGTGTTTCGTAATTCATGTCCAGTAAACAGATATTGATTTTCACAGATGCCTCTTGCTTAGCTCTTATTAGTCAGACATCCTGCTCCTAAATAGGCCTAAATCTAACACCTACTGACTGGCTACATTACATTTAACCATAAAAAGACCATATTATTGGTTATTAGCAACAGTAAATTTGTTATTATCAATGTATCGCTTGCACCTCTAAATCTTCTGCTTGTGTTCTTAAAGATTAAAGAACGATTAGTCTGGAGCCCTGACCCCGTGCCTCGTGTACAGGTATTTATGTAGACAAAAAAATGTGTCATTGACAATTACTCATATGTATGTTCTTGTTTAATCATATTAAAGTCTACACATTTTCCGTAAACACATTTTTAAGTATATAAAATTAGTACAAAGAACATTTTCTATCCAAATACTAGGCTTACCCCCAAATTCCACATCATGCGACTCCGCCGCTTTCCAACAGAATTGCGGATGAAGTCTATTTTCTTCTGCGCCAGAGTCCGACCGGATCAAGCCACGCAGTTTAGATCGCACCAAACAGGAAAGAGAACACGAACTACATCTGGGTTTCCAAAACAAAAACTGTTATCTCGGACCACATTTTGTTCGAATAATGACATGTATTAAACTTTTTGTTACTCAGAAGGCAAATGTTTATAACCAGTACCTCCCAAAACATGTAAATGGTTGTAAATCTCTTACGTATGGTTTTAGGCTGTAATTTTATTAATGCTTTATTCTATGTTGACACAGTGAAAAAAGCAATTGCAGTTGCACAAATGACAAACTTTCAGTGAATCTGCATTTGTTTTCTTTCCGCTACATTTGGAGCGCTTTCTGATCGCGCGTTCTCGCGGATCCCGCGAGTCCCGCTCCTTGGGACTTCGCTGCCCTGCGCTGCACGGACAGGCGAAGACAAATGGCATCCAGTAGTCGAGGGTCTGTGCACTAAATTGGAGACGGTCTGCGGCGCAGCGGAGCGGAGATGCATGATGTGGAATCCTCGGGTTAGGCTTGCCTTTCAACTTGCTTTGACCCCTTGTTAGCGCCATCTTACGCCACTAGACGGTTGTAAAAATAAATTTTAAAATTGTTGAATTTTCTCTTCGTTCCCTTTAAATCAGTTAATCCTCTTCAGTTCTGACAAAAATACCAAATTTGATTTAAAATGTGCATTGCATTTACTGATATTTCTATAGAGCTAACATATACTCATAAGGGGGGTGTGATTATTTTCTGTATGTGCTTAAAATGGTGCATTATGGAGGCCTGTTCAAATGCAACTGAGCTTTTTTATATTAAAGTAGAACTAAGTAACATTTTAACCTTATTAAACGTCTTTGTAAGTCCGTGTGGTGGTTGTAAATGTATTTTCGGGGGGTTTGAAGCCCCAGTTGTCGCCCCCTGCTGTTTATTGATGCCGACCCGAAGACAACTCTCCTGAGAAACCTTGGCTCTATTTTTTATATTTGGCGACATGAAATGTTTTTGTATGTGATTGTACTTCCTTATTTCAATAAAAAGAAAGGAGAAAAAAAAGAAAAAAGGGGGGATTTCAGCAGGTTACTTAGTTCTCTTTAAAGTCACACAAATCTCCCTCAACACCCCCCAGTGTCCCCCACACACCTACACCCCGCCCCGGATAATAACACTAGAAACAACTAAATTTACAACACTAAATGAAGTCCCGATCAAAAGTTTCAGACCAGTTGAATAAATGGCAAAAGTCACATTTTGCATGGTTGGATCTTAACAATGTCAACATTTAAACAAGAAATAGGAGTGAGACAAAAAAAGTTTGAGTAAACATTTTATTGAAAACAACAGTTAAACTGAAATAGTCTGTTCTGCAGCTGATCAAAAGTTTAGGACCACATGCCTTTAAAAGCCCAAATCTGTGCAAACATGCAGATTCCGTGTCATTTTCTGTCACGTGTTCACACAGTCATGACGTTCTGATGCTAAAGGCAAAAAAACCTTCTCTTTTTGAACGTGGTTGGGTTGTTGAGCTGCATTAGGGCCTCTCTCCATCGCTGCTGAGGTGGGACGCAGTAAGACAGTCACTTGGAATTACTTAAAAGATCCTGAGGGTTATGGAACAAAAACGTCAAGTGGGAAAAAAATGACAATATCGACCCAAATGAAGCCTGTTACTGTTACAAAAGGACTTCTTCCAGGAGAATAACATCACGACACACATCACGAACCGACAGGCGCCGGCGGACAGGTGTGGAGCAGACATGAAGGACGAGGCATGAAGGGCGCAGAGCGGACACAGAGGTAGCACAGGCCTGAGTCTTCTCTGTGTGTCATGTAAAGTAAAGACCCGCCATGTTATTATTGTGCCAAATCAGTCCTTTTCACCGAGCGTCATGAGGTGTCGCTCCTGACACTTCACATCCCCTGTTAAGCGCTCTCATGATTCAATTTAGGAATGTATTTAGCTGCTGTGTGCATCCACACCTCAGAGTTCTAATCTGCACAGCTTGAGAAAGTAAAGCAATCGTGTGCAGAGACTCCTCCAGCGCCTAAACGTAAAGACCCCCCATTTTGCTGCCCACCCAAACTGAGGCGTGTTGATGCAGGGTGCGAGTTTTGACTGGGTGGGTAAGCCATCAGTTTGGGTGAGTAATGCCAAAATAACCTGTCTTGTCATGTTTAGATCATAAGCCTATGTTTTAAATAAGGCCTAATGAGAATGAGAATTACAGTTAACGCTTCAATAAGGATGTCATTTATTGGACTTTGCTGTAGCTCTGCGACTCAACCGGACTTAAATAAACTCTCCATCAGTGGCCATTATTTATAATTTTTCCAATTTTCACCTGACCTGTTAACCTGGGAAGGTTACACTGCTAATTTGCATATCAATACAAGCGAAAACTGTCCGAAAAGTGCTAAAGTTTGTAGATATGCTGTGGCGTTTGCTCAGATGGGGTCCTGCTTCTTCACTGGAGCTGAAGACAGAGGAGTGTCTGCCCCGCGCTGCTCACGGCTCTCACACATGTACAGGGACGGAGACAGAAGAAAGACTCAGACCCAACATGAATGAGTTGATCAACTTGAGCGCTGACAGTTTAATGTTGGGTCGATTAAATCTCAAAATCGCAGATCCTGTGTCTAATGTGGTGGTTTGACTCCAGAAGCAATTCTTTTAGTGGGACTACTTTTCCGTGCATATGGGGAGCTCATCCTCTCTGTGCCTGCTGGTACAGCGTACCACCACCAAATCTTTAAGGGCTATGCCATACTGGGCCATAGTGGCTTACTTTCACCGCTGCCTCCTCCACATCGCTCCATAGAAAAGCATGGGATATGGCTCTCTTTACATAGGCCTGTTTTAATGGCTAGGGTTTTAAAACAAAAAACATACTATATCTCTACTGAAAAGGGTACAAATAATCAGGAAATAACAATTCTAAGTCATAGGAGATCAATCAAAAATGTTATTATTATAACGGAAGTCAATGGCACTAGCAGTAGTGATGGCCTAATGAAGCTTCATTCAATTGAGACGATTATATTGATACACAAGTCAATGCCTCGCAATTTTCCCAGTTTTTCATTTGCTTTACTTCACCATCTTGTGGTAAAAAACTAATGCAAAGCATGTAAAGTGGGGGTGTCCGGAACTTAATTGTTAAGACATGTAATAGCAAGGTCATGATGACTCAGAAGATTGAACTTTATTTTTAGGTCCAACCCAAACTAATAGCATACGTGACTCTATAAACTGCCCCAGTGATGATTCAACACAGTCTGGACGAGTTGAAACATTTTCTGATTCTGGCACTCGTGAAGTGTCAAACAGCACTCGGAAATCGACACTTGTCGATCAACCCTTATAATCAGAATCGGTATCGGATCAAAAAAAGCCATATCGGTCGGGCTTTAGTTGACAGCATGAGCGTTGAACATCTACTTATTTATATGTCTATCATAGCAATTCTAGCTACAACGTTTTAGTGCTAATGCTAAATTACTAGACCACCCTGCAAACGTTATTAGCAAACGTGAATAGAGTTAGTTGTTTGTGCACTTTTTCTCTCTGTGTGTAAAGGTAGTGGATGTGGTTAGACCTGAGGAGGATAATGATGAATCCCTCCCAATCGTCATGGGTGATGTTGTTTGCTGTTAGCTAATGGAAAACTCTTTGACTCTTGAGTGGACCAGGGTCAAAACGGACTTTAGAAGGACTGACTTGATCTTCACGACTCCAAATATTGGATCTGCTTATAGAGTGCGCTCTGTTCACACTGCCAAATAAATATGCCAAAACTCCCCCCAACTAACAGGCCATAGTAAATATCCAGCACATCTGTGTGTTCAAAATAAAAATGTACACACGTCTGAAAAGGAGTCTGTAATTACTGGACATATCCACATGAAGCAGAAACCGCCACAGACATCAGTGTCTTCTTTATGTAACCAATTGGAGGTTGAGCTTAAATAATATTTCTTTAATATTAACGTTTAATATTAAGAGCAACGACACAGAGCTCCAAGAGCAGCAGCACTAAAGAATGGGTCGAATAATCTAAAAAAAGGGGAGCCCACCCTAAAACTTACCTGGAAATACCAAAGGTGTCAGAGGTCAGAGGCCGCGAGCTAAAGAAAGTGTACTTTTTGTAGGTATCTCCTGGTGGTGGAAAGTGACAGGTGAGCACTGCTACATCTACAAAAGTTAAATAATTTGTTAACAATAGCTTCAGAAAGAGGTGCCATTATTGAGCACAGAATGTCATCAGAATGATCAGAATTTCAGAATGGAGGCAACTGGAGGCACATTGAAGTTGACCACAACTGCTATTGGTTTTGTGACTTTACAGATAGATAGGCTTTAACAATAAAAAAGAAAAACATTTTGAATTAGTAGAAATCTTACAAAGTTTGCTTTTGTTTTGCAAATGATGTAAAACATATGAACGAAAATGAGAGTTTTCTGTTCACGCTGCCAAATAAGAAAGCCAAAAAGCCACCTACTAAGAGGTCATAGTAAACATCCAGCACAACTCACAAGGTTAAAAATAAAAAATGTACTCACATCCGAAAAGGTGGTGGAAAGCCAGAGTTTGAAATTCACGCAAATAAGGGAAAAGTGACTAGGCTGGTTCAAAGGGCCTGTCCCTATTTTATGCATGTAATAAAGCACATATATATTGCAAAAGCATCTATTCGGGTGAAAATGAGACCATAGAGCTTTCTCTGCATCTACTTCTAGAGATTATATTTATTCTCCGCGAAGCAGAAAGTGCACAGTCGGCATGCTAATGTTGTAATGAAGGCAAGAGAGAGCAAGCTGTGAAAAGTGTTTTTAAACTCATCACGGTGAATATTTAGGATGCTGGTAACACATTAGGAAAGTGATCGATACATGTGGACTGTTGCAAAGAGTTTAAATGAACATTTTTCATGTTTTAAGACACAGGGACAGCGCCTTTATTCGTTTACTGGGTTTAGTGACTGATTTAGCGTATAATTCCACATTGTAAGTAAACTTTAAATCTACTAATACTAGGTCAAATACTGTTACCATTACTTTACTGGTACTTGAGTAATATTTGAAGTAACAGTTCTTGAACAGGAACATATTATTTACAATTCACTTTAATGAGCTTTTAACCATGTTATAATGGTGTTCCTTCATCATTTTTCAAAAGGGTTACAAAGAGTAAAAAAAAAAAAAATTTATTTAATCCGCTGCTTGTTACAGTCACCCAAACTCCCCTCAGATCACTCAAACTCCCCCCAACTGTCCCTCATCACCTTCCATCACCCAAACGCCCCCAGCTCTCCCTACAACCCTAATAACCCCAAAACCACCTCCACATTTAGAGCTGACTCATCAGTCTGAGTTCTTCTACATGCTGCCTCGATGTGTTACCCACCAGATTTTCTGAGCAGTTTGTTAACACCACTCACTCACATAGTTAAAAGTTAATGTCGCTTCAGGAACATTCCCAAGGGCCTTGAAAACTGCAGTCATCAAGTCTCTCCTAAAGAAGAGCAGTCTTGATGCCTCAGAACTGAAAAATTACTGGCCCATCTCAAATCTGCCATTTTTGGGCAAAGTCCTCGAAAAGGTTGTTTACCAACAGCTCACTGACTTCTTCTAAATGTGGTGAGACGGCAGGAGGGTGCGCTTATCTGGCACCAGCGGCGAGACGGCTGTTGGAGCCTGTGCGGAGGGTGCGCTTACCTGGCGCCCCGCGCTGCGCGGGCTGGTGGGCTTTATAAGCGTCCCCATTCTCGTTACCTCCCCCTTTACCCGTACGCATTTCCGGGCCTCTGTGTCGGCCGCTCGTCCTCCTGCTCCAGGTAGATATCGCGTACTCAATCGATCCATTTAGACTAAATCTCTTAACTTCAATGTTTCTTGCAGTGCCGCTGTCTGGCTGCGCGCTCCGCACCACACAATTCTAAAATCTCCTCATTGTGCGTCGTGTGAGCTCACCTCCGTGGTGACAGTTCTCTGCGTGGTAACATCGTTCACAAAGTTACAGCAAGGCGCGCTGCACGCTCCCGTTGCGCTTACTGGTAACTCCTCGTGTCCCTCTGTTTCATTCATAAATTTGTAAACTTAAATTTCCCGGTACATCCCGTGTCAAATCTCACATGCACCGTGTTGCGTTCTCTTCATAGAACAGGTAAATTGATCACAATGTAATGTTTGTCCATTCCCTGTGCAAAGACTAAAATAGTCTTTTATTTTAGTTTGCTCGCAACTGGCGCCACGCACCTTGAGCAAACTTCACTGGTCCATTTGGCCGGACTGCTGCTGAGCGCCGCCTCCTGCTCGGCTTCCAGCCTGCATTAATTTTCAATTCCAAATTGATAGGCTTTAGCTCCTTCTAGTGTCGGGCTCTTTGGGATTTTGTAGATTTTTGTGTAACCTTAATCCCTTTTTAGGTTTCACCATTGCCAGCAGCGGTACGAGACACGCCGCCCTCTGCTGTTTTGTTCCCGTTGTGTTGTTTTGTTCTGTTGTCCCGTGTTCCCGTTTTGTTCCAGTTTTCCTGTTTTGTTTCCTGTTTTGTCTTGTTTTCTTTCTTTTTTGTGTCTGTCGTCCCTGTTCATTTGCTCCCCACCCTTCTGTGTGAGGCGGTGCGCCTCTTTAAGTGGGCGCTGTGTTGGGTGCGTGGCCTGTGCGTCAGACACTCTGTACCCGGTCTGAGGGACAGTAGCCGGAGGATTTTAATTTGCAGTGTGTATGGGAGCATGGGTGGGATCCGTGGTTTTTAAATTACTTTAGCTACTGTTAATTAAATTAAATGAAACCTGTTTTATTCTGAGATGTGAAAGAATAAAGACAATGTAACTGGAACCTGGCTTCTGTGATTTGGATAAACTTACCTGTGTGTCTTAGTTCTCCATTGTTTATTCTACTTTGGGTCCCAGATTCCTCTCTCTGGGTGGCGTTGTTGGTTTTCTTTAATTTTATTTAGTCACAACAAAGGTTATATTGAATTTACATAATTTTCATCCACACACCCTCGGTTACTTTTGGCGTTGGTTGTCAGGATTACCAATTAAAAACGGGAGTTCCAGGTTCCATTTTCTGACTATGGAAGCTTAGCTAATGAGAAAAAAAAAGTTTGCTATAATCAGTATTTGTCGTCAACCAGCTCTAAGCCAATTGTCTTGCATGTTTTCTGTGTGCAGTTGTCCTTGCATGTTTAATGTTTTGCTGTGATTTATTTTCTTTTCTTGCTGTGTATATAGCATAGTATGTCAATTTGGTGCTGAGCTTATGGTATGTCAATCCATTATTGTAGTGGCAATCCACAATATTTTCATTAACTATTGCTTCTGTATATAGTTTGTGTTCCTGAACTGCATTGTCTTGCATTGTCAATCGTAATTAATATTTTTTTTCTTTTTTTCTTTTTAAGGGACAAAACAGCAGCGGTCAGCGTGTGGGCATTTTTGTGGTCCCACCCCCCCAGTTCATTTGTCATTTTTGTTTTTTGCTTGTGTGCCCCATGGAGGAGGAGCTACAGAGCCTTAGGCACCAAATTTCTAGGCTGACTGCAGATAATGAGAGGCTGCGCTCAGAGCAGGCGTCTGCCCTGCCTAGCACCAGTGCAAGACTTCCAGTCACCCCTCAAACAGATAGGTTAGTGTTCATACCGCATGACAGGCGTTGTCCTATGTTTAAGGGGCACACCGGTATAGGGCTGAATGAGTGGGTTGAGGAGGTTCGGGCTTGCATGAGGGCGCGACACCTGTCCCGGGCGGATCAAGCCTATTTCTTATTCGACCATCTTGAAGGAGAGGCCCGTAATGAAATCAAATTTCGCTCGGAGGAGGAACGCAGCGACCCAGATAAAATTATCATCATTCTTGAAGAGTTGTATGGGTGTTCTGAGTCATACGTGGCCTTACAAGAACAGTTCTTTTCCCGGACGCAACAAGAGGGAGAAACGTTACAAGAGTTCTCCCTTGCCTTGCTAAGCCACATGAACAAAGTGAAGGCCTCTGCTCCCGTGCCTCTGCCCAATTCTGAGTGTTTGCTGCGCGACCAATTCACCGAATATGTATTGGACTGTTCACTGCGCCGCATGTTAAAACAATATGTCCGTCAGAACCCCGAGGCAATGAGATGGGAGCGTGAGGGTCAGCCACCTGGCATGCGTGGGCGCAGTAATTCTGTAGCTTCCGCATTTGGCCTCCAATATGCTGTACAAGGGGGACCATTGCCCAGCGCTCGTACTGCCCCGAGCGAGGTAGGCGAGCTGAAAGAGCTCCTCCAGAAGCAGCAGGAGCAACCCAACCTCCTGACACAGAGCATCGCGCTTCTGCAGGCTGCCCACACTGATCGTCAGTGTGGCCGCTCACCACGTCATCCCTCCATCGTGTGCGATCGGTGCCAGCAGCCTGGCCACGTCGCAAGAAATTGTGATGGCACTCGGGTCCCAAATCGCCAAGATGCTCGGCCTCCCCAGCATCGCTTTGGACAGCATTTGGAAAACTAGTGCCCACCGGGCTGCAGAGCCAAAGCTCGGGTGGGGCATCCACAGGCTCAACTCACATTTTTAGCGGTCTGGCAGATGCACCAAAGTTAATTGCATCTTGCCCTTATGTAAATGTGAACATGGCAGGGATAAACGTGCCATGTTTAGTCGACACCGGATCAATGGTGTCTACAGTGACCAAGAGTTTTTTCCGTAAATACTTCGAGCCATGGGGGAGAAGAGCGCCTAAAGATTTGCAATTGGCTGCAGCTCAAGGCCGCGAATGGCCTCGAAATTCCTTACATACCTTCCTTACAAAAAGTAGATCTCTGTGTTTGCTGCACATGATCAAGACTTGGGCTGCACCAATCTGATCACTCATGACATTCCTCTTATAGACGATGTCCCGGTCCAGCAGCGATACCTCCGTATTTCTCCATCGGAATATGAGTTGGTTAAAGAGCATATCCATCAGCTCTTGGAAGCACAAGTGATCAGAGAGAGCTCCAGCCCACATGCTTCACCCATTGTCTTGGTCTGGAAAAAGGATGGCAGTATCCGTCTGTGCGTTGACTATCGTCAACTCAATCTCAAGATCCGGAAGGATGCGTTTCCACTTCCACGGATCGAAGAGTCACTCCACTCCACTATGGACCTGGCCAGTGGGTACAATCAAGTCCCTGTTGCAGAGAGTGACTGGCACAAAACGGCTTTAGCGGTAGGTGCACTACCTAGGCCATGTGATCGGGGGTGGCCACGGACCCCGACAAAATTGAGGTAGTAGCCAATTGGCCTGTACCATCCACAGTGACAGAACTGCGTTCCTTCCTTGGGTTTGCTAGCTACTACCGACGTTTTGTTGAGGGTTTCGCTAAATTGGCTGTTCCCTTACATCGGAGAGTTGCTGAACTGACTGGGAAGCGGCCCGTCCAGAGTGCGACTGGACCCTGGACCACAGAGTGTCAGCAAAGCTTTGAGGCTCTAAGGGCCAAGCTAACCACGGCCCCGGTACTTGCCTACGCTGACTTCTCCCTCCCATTCATCTTGGAGGTTGACGCAAGTCACGCTGGATTGGAGGCAGTGCTCTCCCAGGAGCAGGAAGGGAAGGTGCGGCCTATTGCCTACGCCAGTCGAGGGCTGCGTCCAACTGAGCGTAACATGTCAAACTATAGCTCGATGAAGCTTGAGTTGCTGACCCTTAAGTGGGCCATGACAGAGAAATTCAGAGAGTATCTTCTAGGCCACAGATGTGTGGTCTATACTGACAAAAAACCCCGGAGTTATCTCACTTCAGCCAAACTGGGAGCTGTTGAGCAGCATTGGGCCGCCCAGTTGGCATCCTTTGATTTTGAGTTAAAATATCGTTCAGGTAAGTGCAACAAAAATGCTGATGCCTTGTCTCGCCAGCCTGGGATGTCCTCACGGGAATTGGCACCAGGAGCTTTGGGCACATGTGTGCCAGAGCAGTTGCAGCAGGCTCTGCAAGGAGTTGTTATGCGGGCAACACAGTCCGTGGTGACTGTTCTACCTCATGTTGCCCCTGCTGACCTCCATCAGCTTCAGCAGTCTGACCCCACCATGCAGGAGATCCTGCCCTTCTGCCATCAGAATCGACAGCCCACTCGTGAAGAGCGACAAGCCCTCTCTCCAGCTGCCCTCTCAGTGCTGGCCCAGTCGGACCGCCTAGTAGAACTAGAGGGGCTGCTGGTGGTGGGGCTATGTACCAACTCCTTCTGCCCAAAGCCCTGGTCCAAAACGTCCTCACACAGGTCCACCAGGAGCATGGACATCAGGGAATCGAGAGGACCCTGGCCCTGCTTCGTTCCCGATGCTACTGTCCCGTGAGGTAGCCCAGTGGTGCCAGGCATGCGAGTGGTGTCAGCATGCTTAGGACAACCAGCCTGTTGCCCATGCCTTCATGGGCCACTTACTGGCGTCAAAGCCGAATGAGATCCTCGCGGTAGATTTTACCTTGCTAGAACAGACTCCAGGAGGTGTGGAGAACGTACTGATCCTGACAGATGTATTTAGTAAGTACCCCATAGCGGTCCCAGCCCGCAATCAGTGCGCCTCCACTGTGGTGCAGGTGCTGGTCAATGAGTGGTTTACGAAGTTTGGCGTGCCAGCCCGCATCCACTCTGACCAGGGCCGTAACTTTGAGAGCACTCTGGTCCAACAGTTGTGCAAGTTGTATGGTGTCACAAAGTCGCGTACCACCCCATACCACCCAGCAGGCAACGGACAGTGCGAGCAGTTCAACCGAACCCTCCACAATATGTTGCGTACGCTGCCTGTGTCCCGAAAGAGGGACTGGAGTGTTTGCCTGCCCCAAGTTCTGTACACCTATAACACCACTCCTCACCAGTCCACAGGGGAGTCCAGTTTTGTTCCAGTTTTCCTGTTTTGTTTCCTGTTTTGTCTTGTTTTCTTTCTTTTTTGTGTCTGTCGTCCCTGTGTGTCTGTCGTTGCTAATTTTCATCCATGAAAATTATGTAAATTCAATATAACTTTTGTTGTGACTAAATAAAATTAAAGAAAACCAACAATGCCACCCAGAGAGAGGGCACTGGGACCCAAAGTACAATAAACAATGGAGAACTAAGGTGCACAGGTAAGTTTATCCAAATCACAGAAGCCAGGTTCCAGTTATATTGTCATTATTCTTTCACATCTCAGAATAAAACAGGTTTCATTTAATTAACAATAGCTACAATCATTTAAAAACCATGGATCCCACCCATGCTCCCATACACACTGCAAATTAAAATCCTCCGGCTACTGTCCCTCAGACCGGGTACAGAGCGTCTGACGCACGAGCACACGCACCCAACACAGCGCCCACTTAAGGAGGCGCAACGCCTCACACAGAAGGATGGGGAGCAAATGAACAGGGACGACAGACACAAAAAAGAAAGAAAACAAGACAAAACAGGAAACAAAACAGGAAAACTGGAACAAAACTGGAAAACGGGAACACGGGACAACAGAACAAAACGGGAACAAAACAGCAGAGGGCGGCGTGTCTGAAAATTAACGCAGGCTGGAAGCCGAGCAGGAGGTGGCGCTCAGCAGCAGTCCGCCCAAATGGACCAGTGAAGTTTGCTCAAGGCGCGTGGCGCCAGTTGCAAGCAAACTGTTCTATGAAGAGAACGCAATACGGCGCATGTGAGATTTGACACGGGGAAATGTACCGCCAAGCGGCCAACTGTAAGCGCAACGGGAGTGCACAGCACGCCTTGCTGTAACTTTGTGAACGATCTTACCACGCAGAGAACTGTCGCCACGGAGGTGAGCTCACACGACGCACAATGAGGAGATTTTAGAATTGTGTGGTGCGGAGCGCGCAACCAGACAGCGGCACTGGAGCCGGAGGACGAGCGGCCGACACAGAGGCCCGGAAATGCGTGCGGGTAAAGGGGGAGGTAACGAGAATGGGGACGCTTATAAAGCCCACCAGCCCGCGCAGCGCGGGGCGCCAGGTAAGCGCACCCTCCGCACAGGCTCCAACAGCCGTCTCACCGCGGGCGCCAGCTAAGCGCACCCTCCTGCCGTCTCACCACATTCATAAACAACTCATTTGATTTTTCCAGTCAGGTTTTAGACCTCATCACAGCACTGAGACTGCTCTTATCAAGGTGACAAATGACCTCCGCCTGAACACTGGCAAAGCCTCAGTCTTAATTCTGTTAGATCTGAGCACTGCTTTTGACACTGTCGATCATGGGATCCTCTTACAGAGACTAGAGGACTGGGTGGGCGTCACTGGCACCGCCCTAAATTGGTTGAAGTCCTACCTTGAGGACAAAGAGTTCTTTGTTGAGATTGGAAACTGTATTTCAGACCACATGAGCTTGACCTGTGGGGTTTGTTGTGGATTTGCAAAACAAGTTTTACCAATAAAGATGCACAGGGAATGAGTCTGGATCAATAAGTGTTACTTTATTCACTGGTACCAAAGTGAATGCAGCCTGACCCTGACAGATTAGTCTCTCCTTGGTAGACAGTACACAACAGTCAAATGTAAGAGAATTCTTATTAAGGGCTTGTCAAAATGACACATTTCTGGTAATAATAATACATGTATAAGAATATGCTTACGTGTGAAATGCTGACTACCAGAATAGACAACTAGATGCTTAGTGCAAGCGATGTTGTTTTCAACCTTATATAGTATTGTCTTTTTGACCTGTTTCCTATTTCTGTGATCAGCTGTTGTTTTCTGCCCTGCGAGGTCATGGGAGCAACAGGGGTATGCTGACCTTTGCTTGTTTAAACTGAATAAAAGCGCAGGGGAAGGGAGTGGCAAGTTGGAAGAGGTTGCTGCTGGGACGAGCAGACGGAGGCGCCACTGCAGAGAGTTGAACAGAGCGTCACTTCTGCTGGTGGGACGAGCCGATGAAAAGCGCCACTCACTCTTCCCCGTGCATCGTGCACGTAAAAAGCCTAAGGGCCAGTATCTGATTACCTGTTTAATTCTCAGTCAGTAGAAGGTTGTTCTCTCAGACTGTCTAGGTTCAATTGTCTTTGTGATAATTTCCTGACATCAAAACACATGCATTTTATACTCAGACAAAAGGTGGACACATAGACATACTGAGGAGAAGACATCAGAGCAAGGACATATATGATTTGTGGTATCTGTAAAAACATTTATCTTGACCTGGGTCTGATGCGCTCCAGCCTGGCTGAACTTACACAGGGGAAGACAACATTTAAGTTAACCTTAGCAATTTAGAATGACTTAGCAAAACCAGAAATTGCGACTGCAGGTTCTTTAACAGGCAACTTGAAGAAAAGTAAATATATTCTGTGGGGAACAACTATCCAGCTGGTACACTGAGGACAAGATCCATTTAAATGAAGATAAAAACAACAGCTGCTAGCATTATTTGAATAGGTTATTTCTGTATAAGCTGCATGGACTTCAGAATCACAGAGGAGCACTTCTGGATTACCTCCAGATGATGTCATGGAGTCGTGCATCCCTCTGATTCCGCTACAAGCAGCTCCGCTCCGCTGCGCCACGACCACCGCGGGTGTTCGTGCAGCCGTTATTGTGCAAGAGGGCAGTCCCAGGCCTGCGCCACAGAGAGGGTACAAATGATTAGGCGAATCCATTTGCTCAAATGTATTATTAGGTGCAGAACCCTTCGTGTTGGCAGTGTTGGCAGTTTAAAACATTCAGCACGTCATGACTTGCCCAACAGAAACCAAATGAGTGAACATTAAAGTACAGCTCTGAGTGACAGATTTTATGCTTATGAAGTTTTACAATGTGTCTGCAAGATGAGGTGTGAAATTATACTTGTGAGTCAGCGAAAACTATGTGTGGCAAAGATATATGTCATCACAAGTAGATGTATTTGGAGAATTTAATGAGAATTAAATGATAACCTTCCTTTTCACAACTAAATCTGTCTAACCCTAACATAACCTGATGAAAAATAGATTGTAAAAAAAAAAAAAAAATCACCATTTGCTTGCATAGGGTTTCCAACCATTCAAAGTGGGGGCTGTATAGAGAGGTTTTCCACCTAACAGGCACCCAAAACGCTTTACAAACCGTTGAAACTACAGTTGCCTTTACAACATAACATATACAATTACATTTATAGACAATAAACAGACACAACATACAGTTGTAACTACAGTTGCGGTCACAACAAAACATACAATAAACAAGACATAGCAGGTAGCTGTATTCTGTAAGTAATCCATACAAAAGATGCAAGTAGCTGTTTAGAAATGAAAAGGAGGAAAAAAGTTCTGACTGATGTTAAAAATGGCAGACGGGGGGTTGGGATAGGAAAGGCGTCGTAAGATGTTTTGGCAAAACTGCTGATGTTTGTGAGTTCCGTGGCCTTGTCCTTGGGGGCAGGGAGTGAGACTAAGATAAGGGCACAGCTGCTGCAAGACTTCTTTGTCGGGAGGGGGAGAGAATTTCTAATAATTTCTAGTAATCCATTTTTGATCTTCGGCAATTTGTCCAAAGTGTAATCGATCAGTTCTGGTTCTCAGCGTCACTTACGAGCCTACGTTTCGTGTAGTAGCCTTGATAGTTCCTCCACTCTTGTGGTCAGACCCATGAGACCCCGTAGAAGCTCACTGGCCAAGCTCTCGGTGTTATCCACTCGTTTCTGTATGTCCACCGTCTGTGCTGAGATGTTGTGGACCAGCTCTTCGGTGTTTGCCTCTCTGTTCTAATTCCTTCAGCCTGCTACTCACGTCACAGAGGTGCTCTTTAATTTCACCAGACAGCGGCGGGGTTGCTTTGAAGGCAGCTGTCTTAGAAATTTTGCGATAGTTTAGGGCAGTACCCAGACCAATAAGCACGAACGCCACTATCAAGAGCAAAAAAATAATTAAGTCCTCAACGTCTTCCACAGACAGAACTTCCAGACACAGAACCTGCCAGTTGTTCTACGCGTCCTGCATGTAGCTGCTGCAAAAGTTCCGTCAGGGCGAGCGGGTTCTCCCGGTGTACCCTTCTTATGGGAAAAAATTGTGTCAATCGCGCTCAGAGACCAGGTAATCAGATCCATTTCCAATTTTTAGGAGTCCAGCAAGCAGTGAATCAACAAAAGAATAAAAGTATGACGAGACAAGAAGACGAGACAAGACGCAAAACAAATAGATGGCGGTATCTGTGGGCTGCTCAACTGTACACGGGGACTTATCAGCTTCGCGAGTCCAACATTCCCTCGGCCAATCGAGGGGCCCGGTCAAACTTTCGCTTGCCAATCAGGCGAGCGGGTCAAACATTTGATAGCCACTCACCGAGTGGCTCACTGAGTCCATCTTTTCTCGGGCCTATTAAATCCTCAGCTCAATCTTTTTGCTGACCAATTGTAGGACGAGCTGCCATCTATGTCCCGCCTCCGCGGCGCGGTCATTTAAATTCTGTTGACAGGTTGACGACACTGTACGAGAGCGCATCTTCTGCTGTACAGTGCGCCGAAGTCGTTTTGTATTGAGGTAAGGACTTTTTATATGTATTAAGTATTATATAGTTAACACTTTTAAACACTTGCGAAAAGTTGTCTTCTTCGTTTTCCCTGATGTTGTTTAGAATCTAGAAAGATAGCATCAACTTTAGCGACAGCAGCCAAATATCAGTCTATTTTAAGCTATAACGGGACAATTTTGACACACAAAAAAGTGACAGTGGCTCTTGAATTAAATATTCTGTGTGTGTAGTGATCATAGCTCATTACGAATGTATTACACTGGCGCGTAGTATGGACAAGCAAAGCAGCATTAATGTAATGCGTCGCATCAAATGACACACACGCCCACCCGCTGCTAACGGGCTATTGTATTCATCCAAGAGTGACAAGAATGTAATTTATCATATGTAACGTTAGTTTGAGTACAGTATAAGGCGTGCACGTAAATTGCGCCAACAATAATCCGCCAACAATATTCCGCCAACAATATTCCGCCTTTTTTGTTGGCTATAGTGGTAGACTCGGACTGCCCATTACTGTGATTTTGGGCATGTCTGTGGGTAGTTAATGTTAATGTTTCTCATAGCTTTCCTTTACATATTGCCCTATTTGATCATTGTGTAGATATTTCTTAGTACTTTTATAGCTAGATGATGATACAATGACTCATAAAATGTGATTTGATTATGATATGAATTTATACGCCAAATGTTGTACTCCTGACTGTTTTTAGACAATGTTGGATGTCTCTATTATCAATGGGAAAATAATAAATAATGTGATATATAGCTTCATATATTCACAATGAATTAATTTAAAAAAATGTTTCATAATAGAAAACATGTCAAAACAGCCACAAAGCCATGGATGACAGCGAGTGGGTCTCCAGGCTGAGGTCTTTTGCGTCCACTGGTGTCTGGCCATCAGATGCAGGTAACCGACCTGCACCGAGGCAACACAAGTGGTACAACATGTATCTGAAGGTATGTTGAAAGCATGTTGAATGACCCGCATTGCTTTATTACTCTTTTACATAGTTTAACTTTATTTTGGACAAAGAATTATGCATATCGCACAAAATGTACAGCATTTATGCAGTTTGCAAGATGATAAATTAGGTTTTCTTTACAGATAGAAAAGTGCCCTCTGCAGCTTAGGGGCCAGTGGACACTTTTCTCCCAACCTCAGAAGTGCTCCTGTGGATTTCATCCTCAGAAGGTAATTTGAGCTATTTCTTATTTGAGATATATAATGTATAATATATTTTATTTCAATACCTTAATGTATTCTTGGGCAGTGTTGTTCCTCTTTGAATTGTTGTGGCAACAGAGGAAATGGCATAGCAGGTAAAATATGGTCACAAGGTCTATTAAACTAACTATAACAAACTAATAAAAAAGGCATATCTACATCTGTTGCTTGATTTGCATGTTTAATGGGCACTAATTGATTCTCATGTGTAGTGTATTGAGAACGTAGAATGTAGAATATAGAGTAGAATGGTAGTAATGTGCTTTCAATAAATCACTGGGGATTTTGGCCATATTTCTAAGACAGATTTTTCATTGATTGCGTCTATATTTATTGTACCTATTCGCTCTGTAACCACAGGTGCCTTCTACTGCCTCTCCCAAACCCACGTGCAGTGCAGACCAAACAAGTGGTCAAAGTGACTCTGTTGTGGTAGGTCATTTTATTTTTTATAAAAGCTATTTGGAGATCACCTCGTACTTGTATTATTTCAGGTCACAACTGCTGCTCCTTTGGAGCAGTCAAGAGGTGACACCACACCTGCAAGTTCGGCTAAAAGGCCAAAACTGACCCCGTCTTTGGTAAATATCAATTAATGCTTTTGTTAGTTAGTTAAATAATGTATACTGTTTGTATGAAAGCTTTCTCTCTCTTTAAAAGTTTGAAAAGTCCAGGTTTGGGGGAAAGCATTTGGAGAGTGCAAAGCCCAATTTAAATGTTGTGCGGAAACCTCAGGTAAACATATTGTTGTGTTCAAACATAAAAACAATTGAGTTGTTCATTCATTTAAATACTCTTTTTATCTTGTAATTTTAGACAATATCAACACCTCCACTCATTGACCGTCCATCTGAGAGTGTAGGTGGACCTCATCACAGCAGCTCTCCATCACAACCCGCAGTTGAGGAGCCCTTTTTTCTTGCTCCTCCATCCCTACCTTCAAAAGAACGGCGAAGGCCAGTGGAGGGGCAGTATTCAGAGGGGAATGTGGTAAAAAAAATAACTTTTGCTTTGTATGTTTAGTTGGTCACTTTAATAGTAACTGACCAATGTATCTTCTAGGTTCTGTATCACAGAACACATTTCAGCCACAGCATGCTGCTGCACTCCCACTCTTGTGGCCTAAGACCATGCCACAGGAGGATCACCAATGGGTGTCCTCTGCATTATTTAGAGTGGGTACCAGTGGCAAGCTGGAGCTGCAGGACCATCTCCAGTTGTGGTATACACCGCCTCAGCCATCCCTTGTATACCACCAGGCACCAACATCTGCCAGGTTTTTTGCACACCTGCTACTGCTGTGGATGCCCTACAGGCTAATGGCTGTGTATCAGACAAAACATATTCCTTTCTATGTCATCTATCTCATGCGACCGTACGCAGAAAGTGTTACCACAGTGCGGTTGGAACAGCTCTACTATACCACAGCGCGCACCATCAACATCCCACAGACGCGGTCCGAGTCGGACAATAACAACTCAACATGAACTCATAAAGCCGAAACAGGATTCGATTGCCTCGATAGTTCGGTTCGTTTGGGTAATTGTTAATGCGCAAGCAAACGCTGATCATAAACAAAGAGCGAAACCAGATCTAATGATCCACGACGCGCTTATGACGCACGTGAGGCTCGGAATCAAAACAAACTCCTCGTTTGAGATCGATAACGGGATAAATGACAGGCGAAACATGCCAAGAAGCAGGAAAACGCCAGATTATGATCACATGAACATAGATCACAGTTTTCAGGGTTTATTTACATAACATAAAAAGTTATACGGCTAAATAAACCCAAAAAACGAAAAGTAACCTATTGCTGGCTTAGATGTGGAAAAAAGTCTATATTCATCCATTATTAAGCTGTACAACTAGTCTACATGCGCAGATGACATAGACAAACTTTCAGAGCACTTATTTAGTTAATATACTACTCAACTACTTACTCATTTTCGCCTCACTCATCTCTTCGCCTCACAATGAAAGTACATTGTCCGCGTTCGACATTTCGGCTGTCGCTCACAATGAGCCCACACATGAGGGGTTTCTCTTGGGATAGAACCATAAAAACAAAACTATATAAAGTCCAACAACGCTGCAGCCCGCCGTATTTGTTTAGCTGTGACGCGGATCATGCAGAAGCCAACCAGGCCAACGGAGAAGTCGAGTCTCTTCCTCGATGTTTCACTGTGCAATTCTGTTATGCAGTGCCTCTACAGGCGAGGAGAGGTGTGTTTTCACTGTAGAATTCTAGTTTGATAAAAGTGTAGTTTGTGAACGCCAAACGCTGTTGCAACATTGGTCTCCAAATGCGAGAGAATATTGTGAAGTCCTTTGACTCAGTGAAGCACTACGCCCTCACCTCATAGCAGTCAAAACATGGTCAAAACTATCAACTTCTTAAACTGACTGATGACAGACATACGCCGCACTGACAGAGACAGCAGAGGGAGGGGTGAGAGAGCGCGGCCTTGGTGTGGGCGATACCACGTCTACAGCTGAGAAGGGGGTGCGTAGTCAAAAAGTAATATTTTTGTTGTTGATTTAATTGTTTTAACTACTCCTGGAGATTTTTTTTAACAAATAACATATAGTATATGATTTAATAGTAAAAATGGTCTGAAATATTGGGGGGGTTGAATGTACTAGATCAAAATATTGGGGGGTTGTAACCCCCCTATCCCCCCCGTATTTTACGCCCGTGCCTACAGGTTGTGGAAAGTTCAACTGCTTTGCACCAACAAAGCCTGTACAAAGCGTCCTCTGAACAGTGCAGGCATTCACAGGCGGGTGCGTCAGGTCCTGGACATTGACCGCAACTTGGTCACAGAGACCGCAACTTGGTCACAGAGACTCTGATCTGCCCCAAGTGCCGTACCAGCTACCTATCATATAATAGGGAGATACTGGAGCAGCTGGACTGGGCCCACCGTTCGGAGTTTAGGGTCATCCTGACACGGCAGTATGTAGCATTGTTTTGAGATTTTTACAATAGTTTATGCTTGTGTATGCTAATATATTTTTACATTGCAGATATGCCTGTGACATCAGGGTTATTCGCCTCCTACGGGAGTGAGGACTGGGGAATGGCCCTGTTCGGCTTATTGGCCAACTGAAGGTGAACCACAGTGAAGAGTGGCCACTAGAAAGGTTTGGTTTGAACGTTATGAGTATAATAAAGTAAAACGTGTGATTAAATGTTGATGATTAAAAAAATATGTATACATATGTTTGTTTATAGATCACCAAGAAGCTCACTGGGTTGGCAAAAGGCACTGCACAGCGGCTCACTTCAGTTGGCAATGAGATGGGTCAAGTGCTCATCAGTGTCCTGACCGCTGGAGAGGGCTGTATTTGATCTGTTATATTATATGCTTAAGCTAGCACAGAGGCTAGTTTTTGTCTGTTGTCCATTACAACAGAACAGACAGAACCAGACCTGACACCTGTGTGTTGCCTGCCTACATTTGCAGATAAAGTTTGTAATTTTACATCATTTCTCCAGGTATCAAGCAGCAGGTGTAGATCCTCCTGTTGCTCTCTATGTGGACTGTGGCTGCTGCAAAGAAGTGGGTGAGACCAAGCTGAAGGCCAGATTCAGTGGCTGGCCTGACTTGATCATTCGCCTTGACATCTGGCACTTTATACGACGCCTGGCAGTGGGTTGCACCACTGACGCACACCAGCTCTACCCCACTTTCATGGCTCGCATGTCAGCATGCATCTTTGAGTGGGATGCATCTGATGTGACAAAGCTGAGAGTGGCAAAGAGAGCACAATTAACTGAGCAAGGCTGGGGTGCTCTCACTGTAAAGCAACTGGACAGGCACATCACAAAAGCTGAGCTGGAGCTGCACTGCAGGAGGAGGACTCGTGGAGAGGAAGAAACAATCCGGCTGTTGGACCAGCTCATCAGTGAGCTCATGAGTGATAAGGGAAAGGATGCACTTGGTGTTCCTCTTCTGGACCCCGTAAGAATGCAGCACATCTGGCGTGTTCAGAGGAGACATGTCAAGTGTATTCACCACTTGACCCACCGGGTGTGGCACTGTACACTCAGACTGGCACCATCAACAAAGGAGGAGTTGTGCTGCAGACATTGCGCTGTGCCAGAGGTTCCATGTCTCTAGAGTCATTCCACTGCCACTTGAACCGGTTCATTCCAGGTATGTATGTGCATCCTGATAATGGTGCTTAAGGTTTAAAGCAGCCCTATCTATCAGTGGTATTTCATTCAGGAAACAGTGCCAACTCCCTCAATTTCCAAATGTACCTGCTGGATGGGCTACATCGCTGGAACCAGAATAGGGCAACTGCTGCTGTTGATGTGGAAACAGCTGGCTAGCGCACCTACTCTGGAGAGCTGCTACACAGCGTGAACATTGATTATGAGGAGGTTTTTGGGAAAAAACTGATTCCCTCATTTACTCCCCCTGCAAAATACACAGGTAATGAATAATTGCTGTCTTGTTAATACTAATTTTCTTGTTAGGTTTTACAATTTTTGTAAAAAATATTTTGTATTTATTTTAACAGGTGAACTCATTGGATTGCAGTACCTGCTGAGGCAGAATAACGAGCCACTCCAGAATATGGCACCGGACTCTGAGAAGGCAAGACAGTTGCTGGCGGAGTTGGATGGACAAGTGCTATTGGAGACAGATGAGGGCTTTGAGGAAATTGAGAGCAGTGATGCCACTCTTTCAGATTTACTCATAGACACAGCTGATGCATCAGTGCTTCTGGCCCAGAACACTCCCCCTCCTGCTGAGCCTGTCAGCAAGTACTTTCAAGCTCCTATCCAGTCCACTCAGCCGTCTGCTGTCCAGCCTGCGCCTCAGTCCACTCACACGTCTGCTGTCCAGCCTGCGCCTCAGTCCACACACCCGTCCGCTGTCCAGCCTGCGCCTCAGTCCACTCATCCGTCTGTGTTAGAAGGTAACGACAGGCGGACCCAATGAAGCAGACCAGAGATATGGATCAATACAGATTTATTTATTGAGAGTTGGCTGAGGGGGAGTAGGCTGGACCAGGAAGCACGGGTGAGGACCGGGACGGCAGGCAGGAGCAGGCTGGACCGAGGAGCACAGGTGAGTACCGGGATAGCAGGCAGGAGCAGGCTGGACCGAGGAGCACAGGTGAGTACCAGGACAGCAGGCGGGAGCAGGAAGGACCGAGGAGCTCGTCAACCATTTGGGGGGTGGAGGGGGCTCGGATGGAGGGCACAAAGAACTGGACCGTACCGGCTTAACTTGGGATACGTGAAAAGTAGGATGGACACGGAGAGCTTGAGGAAGTTTGAGACGGACAGAAACCGGATTAATGATTTTGTCGATTTCAAATGGTCCAATGAAACGAGGTGACAGTTTTTTAGAAACAGCCTTCAAAGGGATATTTTTGGAAGATAACCAGACTTTCTGACCTGGGGCGTACTTTGGTGCTGGACGGCGATGGCGGTCAGCAAGGGTCTTGCACTGGGAAGAAGTCTGTAACAGGGCCTTCCTGGTCTCCCTCCAGATCTTACGACACCTCCGCATATGGACCTGGACCGAAGGCACGGAGACCTCAATCTCCTCCATAGAAAGGAGTGGCGGTTGGTAGCCCAGGGAGGACTGAAAAGGGGAGAGACCCGTAGCGGAGGAGGTTAGAGAGTTATGTGCGTACTCTACCCAAGGTAAGTGTGAACTCCAGGATGAGGGGTTGCGACCAGCCACACAGCGGAGAGCAGACTCCAGGTCTTGGTTGGTTCTTTCAGTCTGACCGTTTGTCTGTGGATGGAAACCTGAAGATAGACTGACAGTGGTACCCAGAGATTGACAGAATGCTTTCCAAACTTGGGAGATGAATTTGGGGGCCTCGGTCAGAAACGATATCAGCTGGGATGCCATGGAGACGAAAAACATGTTCCACCATGAGGTCTGCGGTTTCACGAGCTGAGGGTAATTTAGGGAGGGCTACAAAGTGAGCAGCCTTAGAAAATCTGTCAACGATTGTCAGAATGACAGATTGCCCATTTGAGAGGGGAAGGCCTGTCACAAAATCTACTGCAATGTGTGACCAGGGGCGGTTGGCAATGGGTAAAGGTCTCAGATGACCAGAGGGGGAAGCATGGGAGGATTTATTCTGGGAACATACTGTGCAGGCAGACACGAAACTCCGAGTGTCTGCCTCCATAGTTGGCCACCAAAAATTACGCCGGAGACTAGACAAGGTGCGATTTATACCTGGATGGCATGCAAATTTGGAGTTGTGCGACCATTGTAAGACCTCACTGCGTACAGATGATGGAACATAGAGTCTATTGGACGGCCCACCTCCCGGATCAGGCTCAGCCTCCTGCGCTTTCTTTACATTTGCTTCTACCTGCCAGTGGAGAGAACCAAGGACACAGTTACTAGGAAGAATAGTCTCTGAATTTGACTGCTCCGATGGGTCAAACTGACGGGACAGTGCATCGGGCTTAACGTTCTTTGAACCTGGACGGTAAGTGATGGTAAACTGGAACCTCCCAAAGAACAAGGCCCACTTGGCTTGCCGAGAGTTTAATCTCTTTGCTGATTGAATATAGGCTAGATTCTTGTGGTCCGTCCATACCACGAAGGGTTGTTCTGCTCCTTCTAGCCAATGCCTCCACTCCTCTAGTGCAAGCTTTACTGCCAGAAGTTCTCTATTGCCCACATCGTAGTTGCACTCGGCAGGAGCCAACCTCCTGGAAATGAAGGCACAAGGGTGGAGACGAGAATCTGTGTCAGAACGCTGGGAGAGAACTGCGCCAACTCCTACATCCGAGGCGTCAACCTCAACAATAAACTGTTTGGACGGATCAGGTTGGGTCAATACCGGTGCTGTAGTGAATAACCTCTTGAGCTTATTAAAAGCGAAATCTGCTTCGGCAGTCCACTGAAATGGGAGTTTTGCAGATGTGAGTCTGGTGAGGGGTAGGGCAACCTTGCTGTAATCTCTAATGAACCGTCTGTAAAAGTTGGCAAAGCCAAGGAATCTTTGCAGTTGTTTCCTATTGGAAGGAGGGGGCCAATCAGAGACAGCCTTGATCTTCACGGGATCTGCTTTAACTTGTCCACTCTCAATGATAAAACCCAGAAAGGAGATGGAGCTGACGTGGAATTCACATTTCTCTGCCTTCACAAACAGTTTATTTTCTAACAGTCTTTGCAGGACTAGGCGGACATGAAGGCGATGTTCAAGCGGGTCTCTGGAAAATATAAGGATATCGTCCAGGTAGACAAAAACAAAACGATTAAGAAAGTCCCGAAGGACGTCGTTTACCAGAGCTTGGAACACTGCAGGAGCATTGGTGAGTCCAAATGGCATGACACAGTATTCAAAATGTCCCAAGGGCGTGTTGAATGCCGTCTTCCATTCGTCACCTTCCTTGATTCTGACAAGATGGTACGCATTTCGCAAATCCAGTTTGGTGAAGATGGTGGCACCCTGCAATGGCTCAAAGGCAGAGGAGATCAGAGGCAAGGGGTATTTGTTCTTAACTGTAATATTGTTCAAACCTCTGTAATCTATGCATGGTCTTAAAGTCATGTCTTTCTTAGAAACAAAGAAAAACCCGGCACCAACAGGAGAGGAAGATGGGCGGATTATACCTGCTGCGAGAGAGTTCTTTATATATGTCTCCATGGCCTCCCTCTCAGGTCGGGACAGGTTGTAGAGGCGAGCAGGAGGAAGAGTGGCTCCTGGAAGGAGGTCTATTGCACAGTCATAGGGTCTATGCGGCGGCAAAGACAGTGCCTTCTCCTTACTAAAGACCTCCCCCAGGTCATGGTATTCCGATGGAACTGCAGTCAGATCTGGAGCGGTCACAGGCTGTTGAGGTAAAACCTCCCCTGATGAAGGGAGAGCTGACTGCAAACAAGACTGATGGCAAAACAAACTCCAACTAATGATTTTATTAAGAGACCAGTCAACAACAGGGTTATGAATCTTAAGCCAGGGTAGCCTAAAACAATTGGAGTCTGGGGTGCAGAAAAACAAAGAAACGAATGTCTTCATGATGGTTACCAGACAAAATCAAATGGAGGGAACAGTATGGTAAGTGATTTGAGCAAGAAAAGAACCATTTAAAGCGCTGACCTGGACTGGTTCTGGAAGAGGTTCAGTGGAGATCCCTGCTTGTAAAAATAAAGTAGAGTCCATGAAGTTTTGTTCAGCCCCCGAGTCTATTAGGGCTTGAAGAGGAAGTGACTGGTGGTTATGACAGAGGGTAGCAGGTAACAGGAGTCTAGGTGGGTCATTGGGGATTTTAGATACCTTGCCCATCAGTACCCCCATATTTACTGATGAGCGGGGTCTTTTGGACGAACTGGACATTGATTGAGGAAATGGCCTCCTGACCGCAGTACAAACACTCGCCTGCTCGAATTCTCCGGGACCTCTCCTCAACTGTCAATCTGGTCCGCCAATTTGCATAGGAATGTCAGGGATTGAGAGGTGGAGGGCAACGCGGGTAAATTGGTGGCAGGCTGAACTAGGGCTGGAGGCAAGGAACGAGGCGTAGGAGAAGAAGTTGTACGACACCCTCTCACGCTTTGCTCTCGCAGTCTGTTATCAAAGCGGATAGAGAGAGAGATTAGTTCCTCCAAAGAACCAGGGTCATCACGAAGAGACAACTCATCTTTTAAGGTGTCATTTAAACCCCGCCAATATACACCCTTTAATGCTGCCTCGTTCCACTCCAGACTCTTCGGCCAAGATCCGAAACTGAATAGCGTAATCAGCCACACTCTTGTTCCCTGGTGGAGATCTAGAAGCCCCTTAGCAGCATTAGCCTCACAATCAGGGTGTGCAAAAACTCTTTTGAAGTCATCAATGAATTCAGAATAACTGATATCTTCAACGCCTCTACCACCCAACATAGCTTCAGCCCAATCAAGTGCTCTTCCACGCAACAATCCAGTAACAAAAGCTACCTTGGAATGGTCTGTAGAAAATGTCAGAGGTTGGCAGGTGAAGACGGTGGCACATTGTAAGAGGAAGCCTTTACTTTTACCCAGGTCCCCGTTATATGGCTCAGGATGAGGAACAGGAGTTTCACGGGGAGGATTCACAGCCGAGGAGACAGCAGGAGTAGGGTGTGTGGGCTGGCAGACAGACTGGGCAGATAATTGATGAGAAAGGTGCTCCACCAACCTGGTTAGATTTGTGACTTGGGCTCCGAGAGACTGATTAGATTCCTTCAACTCCTGCAACGATGTGTGGTGTTGGCCGAGGAGATTCCCCTGAGTGGCGATCATTTTCTGTAGCGCATCTGGATCTGCTGGGTCCATTGTTTGGCCAGATCGTTCTGTTAGAAGGTAACGACAGGCGGACCCAATGAAGCAGACCAGAGATATGGATCAATACAGATTTATTTATTGAGAGTTGGCTGAGGGGGAGTAGGCTGGACCAGGAAGCACGGGTGAGGACCGGGACGGCAGGCGGGAGCAGGCTGGACCGAGGAGCACAGGTGAGTACCGGGATAGCAGGCAGGAGCAGGCTGGACCGAGGAGCACAGGTGAGTACCAGGACAGCAGGCGGGAGCAGGAAGGACCGAGGAGCTCAGGTGAGAACCCGGATAGCAGGCAGGAGCAGGCTGGAGGAAAAAAAGTCCTTGGTAAGCAAAAATCCATAAGAGACAACTAACGAGAGATACAAAAAAGCCAAGGAGTTCACCACGGAAGTAGACTGAACGATCTGGCAGGGTGTGGATGAATGAGCCAAGCTTTTGTACTGCAGAGGTGTATGCTTGATTGCAGATGGGATCCAGGTGTGCCAATCAGTCATGCCCAGGAAGCTCCAAACAAGGACACCACAGGAGGGGAGGAGGAAACACACACACACACGAGGGAGGAGGCACTAAGCTCATGACAGTCTGCTGTCCAGCACGCTCTTCAGTCCACTCACCTGTCCGCTGTCCAGCACGCTCTTCAGTCCACTCACCTGTCCGCTGTCCAGCTCACTCTTCAGTCCACTCACCTGTCCGCTGTCCAGCACGCTCTTCAGTCCACTCACCAGTCTGCTGTCCAGCACGCTCTTCAGTCCACTCACCAGTCCGCTGTCCAGCACGCTCTTCAGTCCACTCACCTGTCCGCTGTCTAGCATGCTCTTCAGTCCACTCACCAGTCCGCTGTCCAGCACGCTCTTCAGTCCACTCACCTGTCCGCTGTCCAGCCTGTGCCTCAGTCCACTCACCAGTCCACTGTCCAGCACGCTCTTCAGTCCACTCACCAGTCCGCTGTCCAGCACGCTCTTCAGTCCACTCACCTGTCCGCTGTCCAGCCTGTGCCTCAGTCCACTCACCAGTCCACTGTCCAGCACGCTCTTCAGTCCACTCACCCATCGGCTGTCCAGCCTGCACCTCAGTCCACTCATCCGTCTGCTGTCCAGCACGCTCTTCAGTCCACTCACCTGTCCGCTGTCCAGCCTGCACCTCAGTCCACTCATCCGTCTGCTGTCCAGCACGCTCTTCAGTCCACTCACCAGTCCACTGTTCAGCACGCTCTTCAGTCCACTCACCAGTCCACTGTCCAGCACGCTCTTCAGTCCACTCACCAGTCCACTGTCCAGCACGCTCTTCAGTCCACTCACCTGTCTGCTGTCCAGCCTGCGCCTCAGTCCACTCACCCGTCTGCTGTCCAGCCTGCGCCTCAGTCCACTCACCCGTCTGCTGTCCAGCCTGCACCTCAGTCCACTCACCCGTCTGCTGTCCAGCCTGCACCTCAGTCCACTCACCCGTCTGCTGTGGCTCTTGGGTTACATAGCCAGTCTACTTCACAGCAAGCTGTAAGTTAAATACTCAATGAAGCACAATGATAACCATTGTAATTTCTTCTTGAGGGCTTATGTTAATATTGATTTCTAGGCTTTGGATGAGCACTGTGTGGCAGGAATGGATCGTGTTGACGAGCTTGCAGAGAACCTGGTGGAGCTTAGAAATGAGAAAGATATTGCCATTCTGCTGCAAGGGTTGGCATTGCCTGACGAACGACCTCTGGCCAGTGAACCACTGCTCCCAATCAACACAAAGCCCACACAAGTCACTCCACACAGACAGGAACACTTTTACCATATGCCACCTAATACAACTGGGCAGGCCAAGACCAAGCTCCATGTTAAAGACAGAGGAGAGCAGAGACCCATTCAGCCAAAACCACCCACACCACAGGCACCACAACCTAGGGTTTATTACATGCCCCTGCTAATGCCACCCTCAACCACTGTACCAAGCAACATCAGGCCACTCACCACCCCACAATCTGAGAGTGCACCTACTGGCACTACCCAAATACAAGACACTCCACAAAAACGCAAATACACAAGAACAGTCACTTCCAACAGATGCACTAAGTGCGGAGAACCTCACACCACAGACAGTGGCCATAGCCAGTTCAAAGGCAAAGTTTACTGCCCCAACAGGGAGACACTCACCAAGGAGCAGTGGCTTAGAATGATGAGAAAATAGCCCTGAATAATACCAACATTATACCAATGTTATTAGGGCTGACACTAATTGATTTTTGAGTAGTCGACTTTTTTTTTTCAATTGGTCAACCAAAAAATGGTTAAAATATGCCGACTAAAGGATTCTAAATAGAGCATATTTATAAATAAATTGTATTTTTGTGAAAAATGAGAAGCTGTTTATTATATTTTGACATCTAGATTTAATAATATGGCTAGCTTTGTTATAAAAAGTCTTTGTATGTGTCTGTTAGTTCACTTAATGATTACGATTATCATAATTCGAATTTCATTATTTTTTGTAGTTGACTGGTCGTGATTAGTAGGCTAATAGTTGTATGATTGTATATATGCACGTTATTCCTTTGTACATAAATGTGTATTTTGCTGTAAATAGTGTACGTTTGTGAGTGATTTGCAATGTTATTTCATGTGCATGTACATTGTAAGTAAGATGTAAATAATATAAAATGTTCATAATGTGTACATCATTTTATAAATCTGTTTATCAAAATCATATTTTTCAATCCCATGTTGATTTTGTTTTTCCTTTTTATTGGTTAATGGCTGATTAATATCGAAATGAAGTCAAACGAACAAATTAAGTTATAGGTATTGTATGCTGTAATATATCAGTAGTGAGTAGATTGGGGATCAACAGCCTTTGATGAAGAGTGGACAAGTTGTAAATCCAAAGACAGAGTTCATCTAGGGTGCAAGCACCTGCTGGACAAAGTGTTCAAACAACTTAGAGTGACAACTTGACCCAAGCTTGACCCCAAATTTACTGTTACCTCTACCCATTTGCTTAATTGACTTGTGTAAACAACTTTATACAGTGGTGACTTTGCATCTATGCATGACGGTCGAAGGAGCCGTATGTAAATATTGTTATCAATGCATTAATTGAATATAATGTGGTCATAATAATCATTTTAATTATTATAATTAATTCAAAATACATTAAATAAAGTCGTAGGCCTGGTTGTTACACCAAAACTAAAAGAAAAAATAACTGACTGCTAAAAATGACCTTGTCTTGGGCAGGAATCGAACACAGATCTCTCTGATTTTTCCTCCAGAACAAAATGCCAAACTTTTATGCAAAGTTAATTCTCCCAAAATCCAGACAGTTCTTATTAAATAAGTAGGTAAGGTAGCAGTAGACTGACATCCTGTGTTGTCATTTCAACCACAACCACTCAATCAAATTATTGACTATTGTAAAGAGGTTATCAATTAATGTCTAAACAAAACATAACAAAATAAATAAATAAAAAACTTTTAAAGATTAACGTATGTTAATAAAATTCACCTTGTAGAGTTGTGCCGAGTTGTTTCTACACAGTAATCCTCTCAGTGCGGGGCATAAAACTGTTCTGCAGATTCAGACTATTAGAAAAATCACAGGATTGATGATGTTATTTTCATGAATTGATGGTCTGCCAAGTGATTGCGACAGAGCTCACTGACAGACTGAAATCCTCCGAATGCACACAGATTTCAGCTTTGCATGTCTTTCCACATATGTTCAATACTTTCCATGATGTAATTTCAGATTATTACAAATAAGATGACTCTACATCTTTGCACATGTGCAGACATTGACAGTTTGAGCTATTATCAATGTCTGGCAAAAAAACATCTTATACATTTCTGCACATTTTTCTAATACAAATTAGTGGCTCTATATTATGAGAATAATAAAGTGTGCCTTAGCCGTCTTTGACAAATTTTCTGGTAAAAACAAGTACATACATAATGCTGTTTGATTCAGCCGGTATGTAAATGCTCTCTCACGTGTCATTGTGCAAATTTAACCCTCTGGGAAATTAGCTTTCTAATTCAATCTATTCCTTCTGTCCCATACATCCAGAGAACACCGGGCGGCAGGAGGCGTGGTCAGTCTGAGCGACCTGCCAGGTCCATCAGGCTGACCACACCTCAGGAAGTAACATCAGCTGATCAGAGACACGTCACCACAAAGACCGGTGACAGTTGAAGATGGTTCACAGTTAAGCAGCCGAAACATGTCAAGGTAAATACATCTGCTTTTAATTGTTTTTAAGAAGAACATATTGTGGCTATAACTAAAGAAGACATAATGAACGTTGTTGGAGTCGTCCTAAAGCTGCAGATGGACTTGCTCATGACTCCTGCAGCTGAAGGTTTGATAATTCACTGACACAAAAGTCAGTGTTAAACCACTGTCCCAGATAAAGACAGGAGCTGGTAAAGCCCCAGGCTCGTGTCTGTCATTATTGGGCCAAATAATGTATTAATTAATGGTCAACATGAGATTTTTACTGAAACACATAGTCAGTCTGAAGGTAGATTCTGGTGTATGAGCTATTTTCATTTCAAAATTCATCAAATAAGCCCATTTGAATCAATCCTGTTTTTCCTAAAACGTCTGACTATAACAAGCCTCATTTAAACTGAAGCTGCTTCTGAACCCTTTGGACACAAACTATTGTCTGGACTCTTTGTGAAGCTGAGACTCTGTAGTTTTGGGCTCTGATCTCTGATTTACTCGGATTACACTTGGAAACAAGCTCTGCTCAGAGTAATGTCAGATTTTAAAGTCCACCTAAATTTTCTTTGTTAAATCTATGAAGAAGTGAAGCTGGTGTCTTTAGATTTTGCCGGATTGACACCACTTTTGGATGTGTTGGGTTTTGACAATTCCTCTTTTAAAGCTGAAGCTAATTTAACAAAAAAATAGTTTTAGGGACTTGTAATAAAGTAATAAAGTCCAGCAGGAATCCATATAAAAGTCCTATTACATTTTTATTTTTGTGTAATTTTTTAATGTGTGCATTGGGAGTAGAAACTGATTCTAAGGGGTTACAGCTTTCTTTTCATGTTGAACATGTCCAGTAGCTTGATAGTTTCTTTTTATGAAATGTGTTTATAAAGGAATAAATTAATTAAAAAATCCGACTGGATAAACTGGATAACCCCATACAATATAAAACTCCTGGTTACTAAAATCTCCAATATACTATATATATATATTTGTGGAAATGCATACATTATTGAATATTAAGGAAAACGTAGTGTAGGCAGGGCAGTCTGTTTCACTTCCCGACCAGCTCTGATTTGTTTAAATACGGCCCCCTCTCAAAATGAATTTGACACCCCTGATATAACACTACTTAAAGCAGACAAAAGTCCAGGCAAATTGATACCAGCCTATGCCAGTTGGCACTGGGTGATTTCAATGATTGCTATTCATGCACATAATGATTGTTTATCGTTGTTTATTTGGTCGGAACAGTGCATGTGAACATACATGATTGAGAGGAGACAAGACGGGTTTAAAGTGCTGACAAACAATGATTTACTTACAAACTGAGACAACTATATTTACAAAAAGAAGGAATGAGGTGAGCAGAGATCAGTGGTGAAGTGCGGTGCATGTTGTGTGTGTGAAGGCAGTGTGTGTGCGATGTGAATATGATGTATACAACAAAAGCCAAATTCAAGTGTGCAGAACTGAAACAGACATGATGAAGGCCAGCAGCAGGGAGGCAGGGCAGGTAGGTGCAGGGCATGTGCGCAGGCCAGGAGACCTGCACAAACAAGAGGCAGGGGATCTGTTAGAATACATGTCAGTCAATTATAAGGTGTGTTTGCTAATGACACAGGTCAGATGACATGGTGGGGAGGGTCATCCCAGCTGGTTTCAAAGGGATTGAAACTCAAAACAAAAAGTTTATGGCTGGAGAACCAACTACAAAAAGACATTTCTGTATTTGGCCAATGTGCAAGAACGCTCGCCTTATGACCGCTCCAGACTGCTGCGGTTCCAGGAAAAATATACTTCTTTCCAGTCAGTGTCACAGGATGCACTGATTTTATTTAATTTTTAACGTTCCGGACCTGAATAATTACACTCGGTGTCAGTATTCCTTTGCTCAAAGTTATGCCGGGAAAATAAACTACACTTGGCAGAAAGGTTAATGCTTTACCAGTACTCCGGCTGTGAGAAAACATTTTTTTTCGTCGCCAAAATCAGACTTTCACATTTGCAGGTTCACCATTTCAGTTGTTGACAAACCAGGCTGGGCTGTTGAGACATGTGATTCCACTACTCATGATGCAACTCTGACTCAAACAGATAGTAAGAGAATAAAAAAAAACAAAAAACGAATTGATTTAAAAATGTGTCTGACAAGGTGAGTGCATCGATGGAGCAAACAGGGGTCGGTCAAGGGCCACAACGCAATTTCAAGTCCCATTTGACAACGGGAATGGGACGCACCGACGCGTTTCAACCATGTTTTCTTCAGGACATTCATAAAATAAGGAAGTACCAGGTGACCTTAATGGTAAATAGTAGTAAATTAATAAAGTAAGTAGTAAACCCGGATGTCCTCATCTGCCCGGAGGAACTCTCTCTTTGTTTGATGAGTCACCTTGTTTCCTCCTGAGTGGTTCTGGTTCTCACGGTGGTTCTCCCCGAGGTTTCTACTTTTTCTCACAGGGAAAGGGGGGCACTCTAGGACAGTTATTCATTTGCTAAATTCTCTTGAAGAATGTTTATTTAATCTGCTTTCTGCCTGTGGCCAAACGATACAACTGTTGTTGTGGAAGTAACCCCACTAATCCTCTAATCCAGCTTCCTACAGGCCTCTAGTCCTGCCTTATTTTAGAAATGCTCTGAAATAAAGGACTTTATTTTAAGACAAAGTGCCTCAGAGGTCCTCTTCTTTTGTGAGTTATACTGACGGATGATGATACAATCCTACAAATTTAGACATTCTACACTACACTTCTGTTGTCTCCAGTTTATGAGGGCATCCTTCTTATTTACGTTGACTCAGTTGTTGGCAAACCTGGCAGAGCACATTTGCATGTTTGTGGAGGGATTCCCTACTCCTTTTTCTTGTACGTCATTGTATTCAAATGCACTGTCCATAGTCATCCTGTTTATGGCCTTCACATCCTCCGGAAGCTGCTGTTTGTGTGCTGAGGATCTCCCAGAAAGTTTACAAATGTATCATGACATAAGTTTGCAGTGTATTTTTAAATCATTTTCAGGAGAGAATACTATGTGACCTAAACAAAAGCACAAAGTCTATTTGATTATTGCAACCAAACAAATGTACAACATCCAGGGCTGGCATTATTACACAAAGTGAATACTTTGTGTAATAATGCTGCATTATGTTCTAATAATACAAAATGTAATAACATTGCTAGTTGTAAATTTCTTACATTATGTAACAATCCATGGTTATTTCATTTTTAAATGTTTACAAAAGCAAGGGTTTGATATTTTTCAATGAAAATGTAATAATGGCTTGTGCTTTACTTAAGTGAACTCTAAGAGTAAAAGTTTGAAATAGCATAGTAATCGGTGAACAAGGCATGAATGCATCTACAGACTGTTTTATTATTATTTTCTAAAGAAAATATTATGAAATATGAAAATATTTTCCCAGGGGGATTGAACTGGTTCATAATGTGATTGTGAAATTGTGGACTATTTGGTTTATGTATATCATGCTGTGCATTCAAGATATTGCTTAAGTATTTGTAGTACACCTGGCTATTTTTATCCTGATGATTGTGTCAGGGAGGTGAGTAATTCAGAGGTGATTCAATACTATGTGGGAGAGCTGTGTCTAGACCTGCATCTATGTTTAGGATTTGATCCAAAACAGTAAAAGGTGAAAGAAAAACATCCACTGAAATATCAGTAACAACATGAAATGAATACAGGGCCGGTCCAGGGCATGACTCAAAGTACTCATGGATTTGCACTGATCACTTTTTAGGGGCAAGTCAATACTATAAAACGATCATGAACATCTGAAATGATGTGTCACACAAAGTCTTAATAGCCATTTACAAAGAGCCAAGTGAATGAAAATGAACTTGTGTGAATGTATTTACAATCCAACATGCACAGCCATTGCATTATGAATACAGTATATTCACAAAGTACTTGCACGTCAAGTGAAAGCATTATTTATTCGTGACTTGTGCCAGTAGCCTGCCCCTGCCTCACAGGTTTACTGTATTCTTAGTCTGCTAATTATTCCCTGTGACAAGTTCAAAAGCACTTTTCACATCTTTCAGAGACCAGAGCGATGTTTGTGGTCACAGTAAAGCTCACACTTCTGTTTTTCAGAGAATGAAACACTCCATAACATATCACACGATGCTGTGTTGGAGCGTTGCTCTTGTTGTCACAGGCTTTGATCGCGCACTCGTATGACAGCATTTTTTATTAGCAATTAAAGCTGCACATTTTTTATGTTGATGCCAAATTACTAGATGCCCCTGAAAGGCTCTCAGCGCTCGCCAAATGTTTCATTGAGCTTCTACAGCAGCAATAGGCAAACGTTTTGACTCACACTTGCCCGGGGGCAAGTTTGGTTGTTTAGTGCACGTCGGTGCATGTGGACGTAGTGACTGATGGAACGAGTGTTTCTATCCACCCTGGAGTTCTCTGTTTGGTCGAAGCAATACATGACACGATTCTTGATATTTTTTTAAAAGGTCCATTTAAATGGTGCTTTCTACTTTTCTCTTGCTCTCACTCTCCCGCTCTCTCCCACTTGTGCCAGTGTGAGTCAAAGTACACTTTCTCGATTTTCCTCACATTACATCACCTTTACTTGTATTGAGTCACATCTGACTGTGGCGTCACTCTACTCTACAGCAGTTTACGTCCAATAAAGGTTCCATAGAATAGACACCTAAGCTGCCGCTGCTGAGGATCATTGACCAATAGGCTCACTACAAGAGCCTTCTGCTGTTGTGACATCACGTGAGAATGCTTTGACCCTCACTTGAGTCGGTGCAGTCGTGACGAGATGTTCCACATGTCAGATGCTCTTATTGGGGTCAGGAAGAGCCTCATTGAAAACAAATATTTAGAGTGTGGGAGCAGATTTGACTGTTGTAAAGCTGCAGGAGGAAAAGTGAAAAAGTGGTTGTCTTGGATTGCACAATTACGTCTGTCTATTCTTGCACATTTCTACAAAGCAGTGTGTGAGGTAGTTGGGGCAGCAGTAGTACTGGTTTTGTTTTGCTGATGTAAGTTGGAACTATGACTGAGTGATGAGACAGCACTGTGTAAAAAACGTCAGAACCCTGTCTGCGCTTGAATCCAGCTATTTTTGGTGTAATATAAACTAAACATGATGCAACATTAAATAATCATTGGCAGTTTCTCCTCTGTGGAAGTTTAATACATTTAAAAAGCAATCATATTAGAGCTTGTGACTCAGTGAGTGTAGCTATTGCCCAGTCGAAAGCCACATTGGCGCGGAAGTGTTTATTTTGGTTGGGTATTTATAGAAGCATGCATGTATTTCCCCCTCCTTGCCGCCATTTTCTTGGTGGTTTTGTCTGAAAAAATCCATCGTTCTCGAGGGGTTCTGGCCCCACAGTGTCCACCTATTGATGTGCGTCAGTTTTGAACCATCTGAAGCCTGTCAGTCCTGGTTCAGTCCTGGACCATCTGAATCCTGTCCGTCCTGGTTCAGTCCTGGACCATCTGAAGCCTGTCCGTCCTGGTTCAGTCCTGGACCATCTGAAGCCTGTCTGTCCTGGTTCAGTCCTGGACCATCTGAAGCCTGTCTGTCCTGGTTCAGTCCTGGACCATCTGAATCCTGTCCGTCCTGGTTCAGTCCTGGACCATCTGAAGCCTGTCCGTCCTGGTTCAGTCCTGGACCATCTGAAGCCTGTCCGTCCTGGTTCAGTCCTGGACCATCTGAAGCCTGTCTGTCCTGGTTCAGTCTAGGACCATCTGAAGCCTGTCCATCCTGGTTCAGTCCTGGACCATCTGAAGCCTGTCCTGCCTGGTTCAGTCCTGGACCATCTGAAGCCTGTCCGTCCTGGTTCAGTCCTGGACCATCTGAAGCCTGTCCGTCCTGGTTCAGTCCTGGACCATCTGAAGCCTGTCTGTCCTGGTTCAGTCTAGGACCATCTGAAGCCTGTCCATCCTGGTTCAGTCCTGGACCATCTGAAGCCTGTCCGTCCATGAGAGTAGGACAGGGCTATTCAACTTTATTTTACCACGGGCCAGATTCTTCGGGGGGTTTTGTCCTCGGAGCCAGAAACGTCCCAACACGAAGCACTTTTGAAATACGAAAAACATGTAATATGAAAGACTTTAACAATATCTGCAGAACTGAACCAAGACAAAACCAGAACTAAACCACTAAAAGATATAAAATATTTTCTATATTTTTGGAAGATGGACTGAGGGCCAGATCGTGTCCCTTGCAGAGCCTGTTTTGGCCCCCAGGTCTTAAGTTGAATAGCTCTGGAGTAGGATCTCTCCTCCACTGTGGTTCTCCCTGAGGTTTTTTGTGGTTTTCATTGTTAAGAGGGAGGGTCAAGCACAGGGGATGCTCCGGGACAGTTGTCCATTGGCCAAATCCCTGTGAATGTTTCTTAATCTGCTCTTCTATTATTGACCAGTGACTGTTTCATCCTTTCTGCTGGTAAAATCAACAATTTTGTGCAGCCCTGCGAGGCAACTGCTATTGATATTTTGGGCTCTACAAAAATAAATATAATTTAATTTAATGAATGAATTTCCACTGTTACATAAACTATATGCAGCTGTACTTTTGTTCTAAACCCAATTTAACCCTAGATTGTGACTGCCTCAATGATTATCTCCACCAAAGGAAAATTTGGGTCACATCCAATTGTCTTAAACTCTTAGATTTTGGGGGGTAATAAGACAGAGGTTCTACTTAGGATGCACATTCACCCTTTCCAAGTCCCCCACTTTGTCACTCTCCACCAACAACCAACAATACACAGCACCATGGTTTCACAGCCAGTTAGAAACCTTGGTGTAATATTTGATAAATGTTAAGCCCCCATTATTCATATCACTCAGCCCTGATTTACATTGGATTATTATTTTCATTTGTTTGTGGACTCTTTGTCCTTATTGTGAAATGATCTTTGAGTCATTTTACGACCCCCCACTCAGTAACTTGGGACCCCATCCTTTGGCATATTTATTTTTCTTATACCATGCTCAGCTGTCCAGCAACTAAGTCTAAACTACTCAAATCTGAATTCAGGTCATTTTAATTCGTGTAAAAATCTCTTTTGAGCTCAAAATCCATATCAGAAGTGCCCATATCAGTCCTGTCTATCATTTGAATAATTATTTTTAGTTTCGCTGCAGGCACAACACAGCGTAGTGGGAGTTAAGTGGATAAACTGCCTCTGTGTTTGCATACTTGTCATGGGGCCAGCATTTCGTCACCACTGGCTGATGTAGATAAAAAGGGCTATCCCAGCAAGCCATCCAAAACCAGGAATTCCACGGCTCGACACAGGGAACCACAGTGCACTCCTGAGAGTCGACATGGACACTACAACTGCTCTGCTGGTGAGTGCTGCTACTAACAGCAACACAGTCATATCTAAAAAGCATTTGTCATTTTCATCTTGATTTGAGTTCACTTTTTCTTTCTTGGACAGCATTGATGCTATATTTCATTCTTATAATTGTAGTTTTCGTCTTAATTCTAGCTCAGTTTGGCTTATTACAAATCAACCAACTTGAGTTTTTAGAAATTGCACTTTCTGAAAACTAAAAGACAAAATCTAAGGCTATTAGTTGTGTCATTCTAATCTAGTCAACCAGTGTCTTACCACAAAAACAATTCAGTTATTCCTAATTAAGTGACTAAACTACTTCAATTTGAGAATTAGTATTCAACAAGTTAGACTAATGACATCACAAATATTTTAAATGATATAAGATGTATATATAACATGGGAAGAGATAAAGTGTGGGCTCCTCAAACTGTGGTCCGTGTACATCTGCTGATCCACAGAAGTGTGTAGTTCAACTCTGGATTTAGTTTAGTCCTGGTAGTCTGTGTTAAACTTTGTTCCAGTCATTAATCCATTTTAGGAAACACCATGTAAAATCTCTTTACTTGTCCTAAACTGGGCAGTTGTGCGATCATATTTCTAAATTGACAAATGTTTAAGTCGATCTCATCCAGATGTGCCTGTATTTTTATTCATACATTTCTGTTAAGTCTATTTTGTAATGTTTTTCCAGTGTTTATTGGGGATGGTTGCTCTCACGTCTGCACGTCCACACCATGGAGTTGCGGCTGAACATCTGAATTGTGGCCCTCACTGTAAACGCACAGAACACCCACGGTTTCAGCCCGTCTCCCCTGTACTGGAGCTGCAGAACAGATCCATCGCACCCTGGACTATCGAGTGAGTGAATATTGCATTTTTCTCTAAACAACAAAGCGCACTATTGCACCAAGTGCACTCTCCTTCAGAGAAGAAGAAGAATCAATGTTAAACAAAACATGGTGGTGAGAGGCTGATGTCATCAGCTGTGAGCAGCCAGACCTGACTCTCCCCAGACTGTCTGTGTAGCATGGACGCTCATGTTTTAGGTCTCCAAACAGCCCCAAAAAGAACCAACAGGATTGGTCAGAATACTTACCCTTGTGGTTGACCATGACACTTAACACCTAAACTTCCTCATTTGAATATATAATGTCTAATTTTTATTATGCAGTCTGTGTGTGCGTGTGTATGTGTGTGTATGTGTGTGTGTGTGCATGTGTGTGTTTGTGTGTGTATGTGTGTGTTTGTGTGTGTATGTGTTTGTGTGTGCATGCGTGTTTGCGTGTGTGCGTATGTGTGTGTTTGTGCGTATGTGTGTGTGTGCGTGCGTATGTATGTGTGTGTGTGTGTGTGTGTGCATGTGTGTGTGTGTGTGTATGTGTGTGCATGTGTGTGCGTATGTGTGTGTTTGTGTGTGTGTGCGTATGTGTGTGTGTGTGCATGTGTGTGTTTGTGTGTGCATGCGTGTTTGCGTGTGTGTGTGTTTGTGTGTGTGTGTGCGTATGTATGTGTGTGTGTGCGTGTGCATGTGTGTGTTTGTGCGTGCGTGCGTGCATGTGTGTGGCAGTTGTATTTAATCAAGCATAATGTCAATAAGATACTGAAGCGATCTGCATTTTTCTGTTTTTGTTCTGCTGTCTGCTGAAGGAATAAAACTGTCTTCGGTACTTCGGTAACAGTAGTGGAAGCTAAGTGCAAGCCATGCATCCTGACCGATCTGAAGTCAGAGGCCATCCGTGTCCAGATTTACCTGACCGTTCCAATCCGGAACACCACTGACGGCTCCATGGAGTACTGCCTGTGCTCCTACAAACTGGCTGTGGGCTGTACGTGTGTCCCTAAACACAGTCAGTGAACAGCTCACTGACAGGATGTGACCACAGGTCTGCATGTGCTCTGTTACATTTGTAGCATTTTAAAGGTCCTATATCATACTTGAAAAAATACTGACACAAATACTATTGATTATACATTCAAAAATGTACATGGGGATATCTCTCTTAGAGCAAGTAACAATGGGACTGAACCATGTTGGTCAAGATAAATGTAGGGCTCTGATCAATAACTGAAATCATTTTTTAAAAATGTGTTCCTGATATATCTATGTTTAAACAGACTAACACACATACCATTGGCTGGAAAACAGGTTTTATAAAAGTAGTCTTCATTTGGGACATTGTAATGGGCACATTATGCAAAATGTCTTTCTCTCACCAAAACGTGTACCTTGACTTGTGTTTAGCTTCATTCTGTATTATTTTATTAATCCGGGTTAAAAAGTCCTCCCCCCTCTGAGCGTCAAAAACACCCCCCATCTGTGATGTCAAAGGCAGAGGACGAGAACCTCTGGCTGTTTTAAGGTCCATAAATCATCGCCGGACTTGTTCTGAGCTTTTCTGCCTTCGTTATGACATTGTGCTTACATTAGCATGTTTAAGGCAAGCTAGCATTTATCACACCTGTGTAATTCCCCCTGCAGCCAGCAGACGGGGCCAAAAGTCTATTCCTGGATTGGAAACCCCATAGCGACATGAAGTCTTTTTTTTTTTTTCCTAAAGCATGCCATGTGTAGAGAACAATAGAAATACAGTTAATGCATAATGTGCCCTTTAAATGTATTCAAATTGTTTTAATCAAAAAAGCCACCAATAATCGACTCAACTACTAAAATAATGGTTTGATGAAATGAAAAGAGAGCATTCATTTTGTGTTGAACAATGCATACGCTGGATAAAAGTTGAGTTAAAACATACTGACCAACTAAATAATAGCATTTTTAAAGACATAATATGGGACCTTTAAACTGTGACTTCTGCTGCACTTTGAATGTTTTTTTCTTTTCAACAATATCAGCCATTTATGCTTTAATTTTACTGGAGCAAGAAAGCTTACTTTTTGAAAACGTTATTTGATGTCGGCAAACAGGGTTATACTTAGTGAATATTTGATCCTTGGTTTATAAAAGTCTTTACCTTTTTAAGTAGGCTTGAAAAGACAGCTTTATTTAGTTCTAAGACTTTCTCAATGGGGTCTTGTGTATTATTATATGTGCCATATTGGGATGATAAAACTGTGATAGTTGCTGTACTTGTTTACAATTTATTTCAGGGTTGTTAAAAATACTGTAGTTTGCAAAGTAGATGTTATCCCTTAAGACACTTTATCACATTTATTTTACTGTCTTATTTTATTTATTTTATTTAGATTATGCTGTCACTGTGAAACAGACTTTAACCTGTAAGATTTGTGTAATAAAAACATAAACTGATCTGTTCTAAATATGTTTATGGTGCTGTGTCTACACAGCATGTGAGTGTAAACTTGATGCGGTGCACTGATGTCAATTGTTATTTACAGAAACAGTTTTTGCTGATAGTTTATTAAATAAAACCTTTGAACTGGAATGAATTCCCATGAAACTTAACAGAGTAGATTCCACACACCCAAACAAACAAGTATATGAATGAATGACTGAGGTAGAAAAAGATATTATTCATTTATGTATTTATTTATTGAGTCCCCATTAGTTTTTACAGAAGTAAAGACGATTCTTCCTGGGTTCAATGAGGTAGGCTTGAATTATAAACCAATGTGATAGTAAGTATATATACAGTATAACCACACAGTTCACTATTAGCAAGTATCACATGCTACTTTGAAATGTGACAGGCTACATTCAAATGGATAATACAACAAAACATGCTTTAGAAAGGTTTTTCAGAAAAGTCTGGCTGCAGACAATGTTTAGTGGAGCTCTGGCTTCACATCCAGTTTATTTTAATACTGTTATTTAGTGATGGGCAAAGTGAAGCCTCATGAAACAGCAAAGCATTTGAACCAAATGGCTCGAGGCTTCCAAACACTTCTCCAGAGCGACATCTAGTGGTAGGTTTTAAGACTACAACATCATTCAATGAGCTATGGATGTCAATAAAACAACCTCACATTGTACGTGTGTATTATTGATGCATTTGTGTTTCTACAATAATATGATAATAAAACACAAAAAATTAGATAAAAGTGAGGAAATGTTTTACAATTTTGGTTTTATTTAAAATTGGCCAACAGTTTTCTCCTGTGGAGGGATGTAGTCTATTTGATTTAACTACTTTGTGCTTTTATTGTCTTACTTCTGAAAAGCACCAAAGTTATATGTTTACCGAGGCTCCAGACGAAAGCCCGCCCCAGTGAAACGCCAGAGTCACGTGACAAGCTTCATGAAACAGCTAGGTCACATGATAAGAGCTTTGAATCGTGTTTGGACGTGCATGCGCTTGAAGGCTTACAAACTGTGAAACACGTGTTTGAGTCATCACTAAATGACCCTAACCCTAACCAGACCTAACCTCACCACCTTAACCATGTGGCTGTCACAATCAGAATCACAAAAAGGTTCATTGCCATTGACAGTGAACAAAATTCACAAACATAGGAACTTGCTTTGGCATAAGGTGCAACATATAACAATAAATGAATAAATTTACTTTAAATATATGTACTTTTAAAAAAGTATTTATTTTTTGCCACCAGAAGTGATGGAGTTGAGCTGCAACTGGTCTTTTCTTGGTCTTTTTGTTCAGAGATAATAAATGGCTTTCATGTTCTAGATGTTAATGATGAACCTGCAGCTAATCTTGAATCAGGATTAGCTGCTAGAAGCCTCAGTGAGCCTGGAGGTCCTGAGCTCTTTTCACATGAGACATGGTCGGTCCTTGAACTGAGAAGGAGAAACACTCCATCTGCAGGTTAAGGCACTGGTAACCCAGTTGGGGGGGCTGCAGACATGATTAAAGTCGTACTTGAGTCGTGTGACCCTGTGCAGACCCTGTGCGTCAGGAGCAGTCCTGTGGCTTTACTCAGTTTGCTGTGGGGCTGAACGATCTGCACCCTGCTCTCAGACCTCTGCTGCCCCCTACAGACGTGCATCAGGCCAGACCCGAGGTAAGGCACAGTATGGAGCCTATGGACTGTGGAGCGCAGCAGGCTGGAAATACCATGGACACTGTGCTGAAGAGTTAATTAGGTTGACTTGGGACTACAAGTATGAAACCAATGTGAATACTAGGGGTGAGAGTCAGTGTCTGGTAAGTCAGTAAGTATTCTTCATTTAACTTTGGATTACATTTTAGTCCAGTTTGATTCAGAATTGCTTTTGATTTAAAGCCACATTCACAGAAGAATCATTTGATTAAGAGATGTGAAAATAAAAGCCTGCACATTTACAGCTGGGATTCCAGTCAAATACATACATTATATTGTAATGGCAGCACTTTGTGACAACATCAGATCCCGGAGTGCTGTCTGCAACTACTGATAAAACATATGACTGATACTAATAGATATTAAAACTATTATCGAAATGATACTTATTTGAGCAGGTATCGGCACAGAAAAGCAGCACAAATAAAAGACACAATTTGATGTTGGTCTGATGTATATCAGAAATAGTATAAGACAGCATGGTAATGTTTAAGAAACTACATTTACTCTGTGTGTTAAGGCCGTTTTTATTATCATTGTGGTATTCAAATTGGTAACCAGTATGGAGCCTTTTGAAAGTTGAGTTGAGAGTTGAAATTGAGTTTTAAATTGGTTCATTTCTTATTAAACCTTTGGAGAAATGTCTTTGGAACAGGGGGAGCTGGCCATAACTTCACCTTTCATCATAGACTTAAGAGCCACTGCACAAAACACTGGCTCAACACAGAAGACACTTCTGGATTGCAGGGATTTATAGCAGTCTCCTCTCATTTTGGTCGAGTAAGAAAACTGGTCAATCAAATGCAAACTGACAACAAGTCCCTCCAGAACCACAGCACTGAGCGATGTACAGCCTGAGCTCCTCTCATTACTTTGGATGATACAGAATGTGTGCGGTCACTGCACTGGAGCTGCACCGCGTGCAGTGTGAGGGTTAGGGTTAGCCCGGAGTGACTCGATGTTTTCTTTGAAACTGTTGTGGCTGGAGTTTCAGATCTGAGGCTCTCCACAAGTTGACAGTTGGACAATTCCACAGAAAAATCACAGGATTGATGGTCATTTTTATGTTGCAGGGTGTGCAGGGAGTCTCTAGTAAAATGTATTACCTTTTTAAAAGACGAAAAAAAAAATCATGACTTAATCGCACCTTTAAGCAATAAACAAACTGAACATTTCGGACCATAAATTGTTGTGTGGTTCATGATTAAAAGCAAGAGAATGACTACGCGTGAAGGACAGAAAAACTAGAAAGAATTGAAAGGAAATTGTAAGAGTAAGAGTCCTCCCTCAGATCGTTTTGCAAAAACGACTCATGTTGCAGGTTTGCTATAGCTGGATGAATTATGAGTAGCATCTTGGATTTTGGTAACTTTAGGTAACAGTTTTATAACTATACTTAAATTGCCTATTTATTCATCCATGCATTCAATGTTAAGCCAAGTCTACTTGGTAAAACAGTTTTATATTTTGATTAAAACCTCACACAGTTGTGCAGACTTCTGTGGAGCCTAGAGCAGACCAATCCTGTTCATATTCAAGGTGCACTATGCAACCTATTCTGGTGGGGTCCGCTACCTGCTGGTTTTTATGGAGATGTTAATGTTTTGATTGGAATGTTGGAATGTATGCCTTCAACGTATCTATTTTGCATGTATTTATTCACTGTTTTTACAGCAAAATAATAGCTCAGAAAACATGCACTTTACTGTGGGCAGAGTCACCGCTCCGCAGATCCGACCTGTGGGGCCAACTGCCATTCTGTGGAACCTTCTGATCGAGGTGTCAAGCCACTTCACCACAAAAATTACATTATGGACCTTTAAAAATCGGAACCATACATGACAAAATATTCATATATATTCCGTTGCGCTCTCTTTTTCTCTCTCCTCCGTTTAGCAGCCGTACACTTTTCTCACGTCACATATTTTGAGCACTTTATTTGAGGATGAGGAGGAAAACAACACAGCACTGGCTGCACACGCGCTCTTTCGCCGTGGTGCGCATGTTAAAAAACACGTGCGCGCCTCTTCCCGAACCGTAAATGTCTCATTGTACAACGTGGACACCCGCGGCTTATAGTCAGGTGTGGCTTATATACGTACAAAGTTGTTTTTCTTTGTAAATATGGCTGGTGCGCTCAATAGTCCGCATTATAGGGTAACTTCCATGCCATTAAAGTCTGTTGATGAAATCTGGATAATTCGATGGGTAGTTTAGACACAGTGTAATTACAGCTCATGAGGAACTTTAGACCTCTGATATGTGAGAAAACATTATGTGGTATCAAGTTACATAAAGAAGTAGGTTTTCCCAAATACCTTATTAAACATTTAAACTTAAAGGTATTATATAAATCAAAGAAATGAATCATTTCAAGTCCACCCTCTGATCTTTCTAAGCCAGTTACCTCTTTCTTAGGTACTGGTTTCTGTTTTTCCATTCAAAATTAACAAAAGCATTGTTCATGTCTTTACAGTAAGAATCATCACGTACAGGGACAGAGTGGGACTAACACACCTTAAGCTTTCATGAGCAATACTCAACCAGAAACCGACAGATCTCTCTGAAGCTACATATTTGAATTGATTTAGTCAGTTGTCATTTAGGTGCAAAATGTCTTTTAACCATGTCTTTAGAGGTGTTAATGCCCTGATATTTAATGCCCTGCCATTACATTACAACATTCAGTTTAATCGGTCTCATAAAAGCATATTTCCCTTTTAACAATGATGAATTTCAGCCTCGAGGCTTCAGAGATCTGTTGTAACTTGAAGCGTGTTAGGGATTTGTGACTTATCTTCTAAAAATAAAACAGTATCATCACCCAATGGTAACAGAAATGCACTTATCGGACATCCTTGTCTCACGCCACATGAAATAGGGAACCTTTGAGAAACATTTGGATACAATAAAACAGAACTTGAAATGTCTTTATATAGTACTTGTATGCAGTATTTTTATAGTTTTCACTAAAGCCAAATCATTTAAGACCTTGTATTATAAATGAATGTTCAATAGAGTCAAATGATTTGTAGAAGTCCAAAGTCATGTTTATGTAACTGAGCAGGGTCTAATATTATATAAATTAACCAACAACGCCACTGGATAAACCAGAAACATAAATATATCAATACGTTTCAGGACACAGGTTCGTAGAACTGGCTGAATGTAAGACTGGAGACAGTACGTCTTATAAACAATATACAATAGTTTATTATTCAAGTTATAAAGTTAAGAGTTTTGTATTAAATCATTAAAAGTGTCAGAGTCCATAAAAGTCGACTATAGTGAGCCAGCCACCACAACAGTTAGCGTCGCTCTTCAGAATGGCGTTCCCAGGGCACAAGGAAAGGGAGGAATACAGCGAAAGTTCCATGGTAACAAAAAGGGGAGGCTTATGTCTAAAATAAAATAAAAAAAACAATAATTTAGATTAGGAGCAGCCTCTAAATTTTGTTAAGCCTGTTTGGTTAGGCAGTGCACTCCATACCAAGAAACACTAACAGTGCCTCGTGATGTTAGCGAATGATCCTGCGCTGTCCCCACGCTGGACCGCCGAACTAAAACAAAAGCACAGTGTAAATGACGTAAATGAATGGAGAACCCATGTGTAACCTTAACGGTATAATAACTGCGCGGACACAACTCAAGTGGAGCGGGGAGAGCACCTGACTGCACTTCAACAGCAGCACACATGCTAAAAACAACACTAAAGTTAGCATTGAATTCATTGGGAGAGGATATAACCAGTTACTCACCAATATACGTGCCATACCATTGCGCAGTCACCTGGTTTTACGCCTGACATTCAGTGACTTTTGCGTTTACTGGCATTAACTCTTACAAACTAGCTCCTGCCGACCAGCTACCCGCAGCCTGCGGCGTGTGATGTCAGAGGTGAGAGGTCGGACCACGTCACAGACCGTCCTTTTATAGGGCACGCCCTCACCTCAGACACAAAATTCAGGAGCCCTTTAGGCCATCCTGCTACGTTCACATTAGCGCGGTACAGCGCAGGGCGAGACGGTCTGAGGTGTGATCCCAGAGGGTGTCAGTTCACTTTAGCGCGGACCGGTTTATGATTGCACAAGAGAGAACAAAAGAGAATGTAGACTCAAGTGAGAACAAAGTGGCAAAAAGCAGATATAAAGACAAAATAATCATTCCTCACCAAACGCTGACTTGATCTTGTGAAAAACTGCCATATTTCCTGAGACAATAACTTTGTTTGCTGAGCCGACAGTTAGCAAGACAAAGCTAGCACACGTTAGCCTCAGCTGTTTCTTGTTTTCAATCCACCTGCATTTAGACCCAAAGTAATATTTTTTCAGTTTATACACAGCCAACTCTATCCAAACCTAATGCATTTCATAGAGAGATGTTAAAACGTGGCATAGAGGCGCAGAAAAGTGAATTAAAGCTGACGAATAAAACAAAAGCTGTGTATTGTTTACGTTATCTTTATCCAGGTATTACAGAACCACAAACGTGTCATTACTAAACGTCGGGAAGATCGGCCACATAAAAAACAAGAGTAATTCAGGTACGATTTGAACAAAACAATCATGTTTTGGTGACATCAGCTGGGGGATCCCCACGAGCTTGAACCTCTGCACGGAAACGCAGTCCACCATTGAACGTTCAACAGCTGCTCCTCCTACAGGCAAAGTGATTTCCAGTCCAGCACTACGCTGATTTTCTCCCGAGGACACTTTATCTTACCAGCGCGCTAGCTCTCCAGAGGTTACAAGAAAAAAGTAAGTGTACTTGAAATAGGGTTATTGATGAAAGTTAGCTAGCTAGGTTGCTTAAAATTGTTGCATGTTACACTAGCACTGCTCTTTAGCATAGCCTACAAATATGCTCGTATTTGTGGCTGTAGCTGGAAATGTGCAATTAAATCCCTTTTCTCGCTTACACAAGGGAGCAGGAGAGAGGGTCTATGGACATCATTTATTGCAATTTTTGGCAGGTCCCGGAGGCATCTGAAAAGTATTCACTCTGTTTTGAGGAATGTTCATTAGAAACTCCTCCCCTTACAACAGTCCAAAACACTTCTCGCCGAACTTCCTGGTTCTGGGACGTATTTTCAGATTTCATACGTCACTTATCCGAGAATCTTTTTCTGTTTTTAATCCTTGAATCATCAGTCAGACTCATTCTGAGCATTTTGACAGCGACAGGTCTTGTAATAGGACACAACAGACTAATGAAGCAGAAGGAGCTGTTTAAACGAACTGCTGAGCCGAGATTTTTGTATGAAACAAACCGTTAGCAGCAGAGTGGCTGGCATTAGCCGCTTACCTTAGCTTGAGCTGTGAATAGATCGCAAATCTCCGGCAAAAAGTTGAATAATCCAGTGCGTTTGATGTTTAACGTGCAATCCATGACGACTAAAACTTGTATGATAATTATTAGTCCATAAATATGTGCGTGTCCGGAGGATTTGACCCACATTCATCGCAGAAGTCACTTTTTATCAGCGTTTTGCTGACTTTCTTTTCTCCCAGGCGCCAGAGTCACGTGACCCGCACTGAGGAGAAAGTATGAGCTGTTTGTCCGAATCGATCTGTGTTTGAGTCACTATTTTGTCTGCTCAAGGGTGCAGACTGTGGAGTGAATGAGTGTGAACATTCGGACACACATTTACTTCCGTAAACACGGTACACTACGTGTGACGTGGTGTACTTTTGTGCGCATGCAGGCCGTATAACGCCGCATCCCGTTCACACCAGATACATACAGCAATCGCATTTTTTTTAGTAATGTGAACCACCACATAAAAAATCGGATTTAAATAAAAAATCCGAATCAGTCTGCATACCCTGCAGTGTGAAAGTAGCCTAAGTGTCATTTCACACAGGCTGATAAATCCAGTCATTTAATCAATAATAAAGTTGGCAAATTCAAGGTACTCAATAGCATGTTTAAAGGCTAATAACAATATAAAAAATGCATAATATTTTTCCTTTAGCAGAAGCAGCCCGAGCCAGTCCCAGGTGGAAACACGCCACGGGAATAGCAGGAGTGTGTTTGAATCCTATGATCAGAGGAATCCATCAGATCGAGCACTAGTCTGATATTTGAGTTTATGTGTCTGCCATAAAACCAATTTTATTTTCATTGATAATTTCGTCAAGATACTTTTGGAGTCATTTGGAAAATACTTGCCGGCCCGGTTTCATCCGGTCTCCTTCCTACTGAGCCTGTGGCGGACGTCGGCAAATGTCCCGTTCACCTCAGGGGCCACGTGGATGCAGATGTTGAGGATGCCCTTCTTGATGTCCTCTGCCTCCTCTTTGTAGAGGTGCAGATTTGTTCTGCCTCATTCAGTTTTTCCTTCCAGCGTTGCTATTTTTTTTTGGGTGCAGAGGCAGTCTTTTCCGCCATTTCAACTTTCTGGATTGTTTCTTGAAGTTGTTTCTTGAAGTGGGTTCTGCAAATTCATCAATTCTCTTTTTGTTTTCTGTGATCAGAAGTGTGATGTTGTCTATTCTGTTGTTCACGCTGTCAATTTTCTCTTCAATCCACTGAGTTATGAGTCTTTCAACATTGTTCAAGAAGACTCTGTTCTTCAGCTGGTTCAGTTCTGCCTCTTTTAGCATCGGGAGTAGAGCCCGTTGATCCCGGGAGTGGGGTGTCCCTGGCTCCTATTGTGGGGTCGGTGGTGGGGTCCTAATCCCTCTGTGCGGCATAGGAGTGAAATTTTGCCACTTGGTTTGCAGTTGGGCGTTAGAGCCCGAGGTAGGCTAGTGAGTGCTGAGGCTGGCACGATCTTCCCAGTTTCGTTTGGCGCCACTATAGGCTAGCAGTCACCGCCGAGAATGTAGTGTGTTCCGATGTAGTAGTCTGAAGAAGTTCTTATTGTACTCATCCAGTTTGTATGGTACAGTTCGAAAAAGTTCCAGGTACTGTTGACGGCACAAAAAGTCATTATTTATGTCTTACAAGTTGGTAAAAGAGAGCATTTTTTTCACAGGTCAGCACGCCAAACACGCGTGGTTGCCATCTTGGTTCTTGGCTCAGGTTCTTGGCTCTTGGCTCTCATGTGCACCGGGATACAAAGTCCGGCTAAAGTAAAGGAGAGGGTGTATGTATGTAACAGTGACAGTTAGTGCCGTATCATCGCAGTCTGTGATAAAATATGTAACCTGGCTTGGAACTGCTGTGCGTCACATTAGGACCACAGTACCTTCCGTGGGAGTTTGCCAACATTTTCGTGTGTCTTGTTTACATCCCACTGCAGCAGAACGCACACATCACCACCACCAAAATGAACCTACTGCTCCGGTGCTGATACTTGTGATTTTAACCACTACTGCTTGAAAAATCCTTGCCAGGCTTTCTCCAGTATGTTAAATGCTGTACCAGAAGAGGCAATTTAAAAGACACCTACACGGCCAAACTAGGGAACTCTGACCACAAGGTTATACACCTGCTTCCTATTTACCAGTTTATTTTCAAGTCCTGTAAACCAAAAGTTAAAACCATTAAGGTGTGGACTAGTGACAAAACGGAGGAGCTCAAAGGTTGCTTCCGCTGTACAGAGCGGGACAGAGGATGGAGACATGGACAACGCTGCAGAGTCAATTACAGACTACTTTTCTTTATGTATTGTATCATTCTCCAGATTTGTCAAATGGTATCCAAACATCAAACTGTACATGATGGGGGAATACCTAGAATACCTAAGAAGGGTGGAAGAGTGCTGACAGAGCTGGAGACTCCTTAGGTGTTAGAGCAGCTAAGAAAGACCTTACATTTCCAACTAAGAGCCTCTAGGAGTCAAAACAAGCAGCAGACTGAGCAGCGTTTGTCCTCATCCAACACAAGGAAGGCATGAGATTCTATTAGACAGATGACACATGTACATAAAGAGCAAACCACACTGTGCCCAAAGAAATGAATTAACTGACTTTTGAATGAGTTTAGATACAGACAATACCAGTGAATGTACTGCCCTTTTAGACAATGTACTATGAAATGAAGATGGGCAGAAATGTTATTGATCCTGAAGCTGTAACTAAGATATTTAAAAGCATCCACACAAACAAAGCTACTGACCCAGATAATATGTCTGCCTTTTTGTTAAGAACCTTTGCTATACACAGAGGTCTGAGCTGGCACACATGGGGGACGACTGTTCACAGCAGAATCCATCAGCGCCTCCACTTGTTGCGCAGATTATTCTTCTTGGTGTCTGTCAAAAAATCATGCTCATCTTTTACAGAGCAGTGATTGAGTCAGTTGAGGGGAGGGTTTTTTTTCCCCACAGAGTTTTTCCTTGCCGAGAAGGAGGGTCAAGGACAGGGCGCACTCTAGGACAGTTATTCATTTGCTAAATTCTCTTGAACATTGTTTATTTAATCTGCTTTCTACCTGTGGTCAATCGAGACAACTGTTGTTGTGATTTCGGGCGCTACAAAAATACATTTCATTGAATTAAACTGAATAGTAAAAGAAAGGAGTCACCTTAAACAAGGTAGACATAAGCAGCGGCGGCAATATAACAGTGCACCTATGAAAATAAAAGCCTACTGTCCTATTGTTTCATGTTAATCTGGAAGTAAAACCACTAATCCTCTAATCCAGCTTCCTACAGGCCTCTAGTCCTGCCTTATTTTAGGAATGCTCTGAAATAAAGGACTTTATTTTAAGACAAAGTGCCTCAGAGGTCCTCTTCTTTTGTGAGTAAGTTATACTGACGGATGATGATACAATCCTACAAATTTAGACGTTCTACACTACACTTCTGTTGTCTCCAGTTTATGAGGGCATCCTTCCTATTTACGTTGACTCAGTTGTTGGCAAACCTGGCAGAGCACATTTGCATGTTTGTGGAGGGATTCCCTACTCCTTTTTCTTGTACGTCATTGTATTCAAATGCACTGTCCATAGTCATCCTGTTTATGGCCTTCACATCCTCCGGAAGCTGCTGTTTGTGTGCTGAGGAGCTCCCAGAAAGTTCACAAATGTATCATGACATAAGTTTGCAGTGTATTTTTAAATCATTTTCAGGAGAGAATGAGAGAATGAGAATGAGAGAAAAAAATGTCCTTAGGGGAATGAACTGGAAATGAGAATGTTCACAATGTGATTCTGAAAAAGAAATTGAAGGTAGAATAAACAAGGGCATCCAAGTTACGCAGCTTATTACAAAAAATGGTTTATATGAAGATTCTTCACAAAAGTGTTAAAGATGTACCCCTTAAGTAAAAGTCTAGGAGTCTTTGGTTTGTGTATAATATGTATAATTGTGTCATTCATTCAAGATAAGTATTTGTAGTACACCTTTAGTCATCCCTGGCTATTTTTATCCTGATGATTGTGTCAGGGAGGTGAATAATTCAGAGGTGATTCAATACTATGTGGGAGAGCCGTGTCGAGACCTGCATCTGTGTTTAGGATTTGATCCAAAACAGTAAAAGGTTAAAGAAAAACATCTTCTGAAATATCAGTAACAACATGAAATGAATACAGTAATAAAGAATACCATATTAGTGCAGGATCTATACGAAGAACGTAAAGTGAAGCTAAATAAAGTTTGACGAGTTGCCATTCAGAAGAGTGGCATTGTGAGTAACATGGTGGGGAAGTCTCTTGTGTCACAAAATGTTGTGAGTTTAAGGGCTCGACACAGGGGGGGGGGGCCGCAAAAAAAAAACACGAAAATCACTTGTTGAATTGTTCAACTTTAATCACTGTCGCCAACACTGCACTACACTGCAGCCAACACGTGTGTGTGTGTGTGTGTGTGTGTGTGTGTGTGTGTGTGTGTGTGTGTGTGTGTGTGTATGTGTGTGTGTGTGTGTGTGTGTGTGCCACCAAGTGATGATATTCCCCATGTTGTTTCCTTGTTTGCAGAACAGGATGAATCCAGGATCGTGCTATTTTGTTCTTGTGAAGTGCAGTCCACAATATTTCATTTCATTTGAAGCAAAACCTTCTGGCACGTCATATTTGCGCATTTTATCTTTTGAAATACTATTTAAACCTCAAACAGCCAATCACATCTGTGGGAAACACGCAATCTATTCTACAACGTGTTCGATTTGAAACCTCCCGCAGTGAGTGATGCTGGTCCCTATTGTTTGTCGCCTCGAGCCTATTATTCTGAGACCGGAAGAGGATTTTCTCCACATGTCCTGGTATATTCATTCATTGAGGTTTACATACTGTAGTCATAGAGAGAACTGCACGACAAATCCCAAAAGAAACTCGTAGCCAATAACAAAAGGCCATGATCCCATAGTCCTAGTGGCTGACCTGGATGGTGGTTTGGGTGCATTGCACATACTTTTTAGTCTTAAAAACGTGGAAAAAACAAAACACATTTTCATTTTAAACTGTTTGCAGTGGTCCACAGGTATTCTCATTCTCACGTATTCCAAGTCTACTAATGATTCCCTGTGACAAGTTTAAAAGCATATTTACATCTTTTGGAAACCAGAGCGAGGCTTGTGGTCACAGTAAAGGTAATTCTTCCTGGTTTTCAGAGAATAAAACACTCCATAACGTATCATGCGATGCAGCTCCGGCTGCTGTGTTGGAGCGCTGATCTTGTGGTAGATAGCTCCCCTGAAGCCCGGAGCTCTGCGGTGCTCTTGCCGTCATAAGCTTTAACTAATCATTTGTCTAAGGGACAATGTGCTGCTTTAAAGTGAAAGCACCAGAGCTCCATAAATGTTTGTAAGCGCTGTATGATGTATGTATGATAGTCGTTTCTATTAGCAATTAAAGCTGCACATATTTGATGTTAATGCTGAATTACTAGATGCCCCTGAACGTCTCTCAGCCCTCGCTCGCACCAAATTGGTTCTCCAGGCTACGGTAGATTGGGACAAGAGTCTGGCCAAAGAAATCAAGTTTGGTTGTTTAGTGCACGTGAAGTTCTCTGTGCATGTGAACATAGTGACTGATGGAACGAGTATTTCTATCCACTCTGGATTTCTCTGTTTGGTCGAAGCAATACATGACAAAATGAATCCTCTTTTATAAAAAAGGTCAATTTTCTCTGCTTTCTACTTCTCTCTCAAAACACATCAAGGAACCCTTTCGTCACGGCATTCCATGCACACAAGGACTCAATGTATGTGTCACAAATGCTACATGGGCATCTTTATTCTAATCCTTGTCATGCCTCTTCCCACAATATCTATGTACATCTATATCTCTATATCTATAAATCTATATCTATCTTTATATCTCTATCTCTGTATCTCTCTCTCTCCCATCAATGTGAGTCAAAGTACTAATGACTTTCTCAACTTTTCTCAGGTTACATCACCTTCACTTGTATTGACAAGTCACATCTGACTGTGGCGTCACCTCTACAGTTTACGTCCAATGAAACCAAGGAAAGTTTCTGTGATTTTGACACCTACTTGACACCTACTTCTTGCGGCTGACGATCATTATATTCTGTCTATTTTTTGTGTCACTTCACATGACTTACACTAAACGTGATGCAACAGTGAGCAGTTTCTCCTCTGTGGTGCAGTTTAAGGCAGGGCAATATGGCAAAAAAGTATTATTAGGATTCGGACCACCTCAACATCACACGATCTCTCTGGGTGGAGTCTGCATGTCCTCCCCGTGTTACCGTGGGTTCTCTCCGGGTTCTCCGGCTCCTCCCACCGTCCAAAGACATGACTGTGTAGGTTAATTGACAACTCTAAATTGCCCGTAGTGTATGAATGTGAGAGTGAATGGTTGTTTGTCCTTGTCCGTGTCTCTGTGTCAGTCCTGCGACGAGTTGGCCACTGTCCAGGGTCCAAAGTCACTGGGATAGGCTCCAGTCACCCGCGACCCCTAACAGGAACAAGCGGTAGAAAATGAATGAATGAATGAATGAATATTATTAGGATTTTCTTCAGGCCAGATCATATTTTGTTTTTATCACGATTCGTGTTCACTTTGTATTTTTCTATTAAAGAGCAGCTCGATTTAGGAAAAATTGCCGTTATTACTGTTGTTATTTATCTCATCTGGTGCTTTTTTGTCGGTTTTTAACACATTTTTATTGCTTTTTGTCGTGCTTTTGTCGCTTCTTTCAGAACATGTTTGAACAAATCCAAACTACAGTGTTAGCAGTTTTTATTCAAATCAAAGCAACACATTTTGTTGTTTGTGGAAAAAATTTGCCCTTGCAATTTGCTAATTGCATCCATTAAAATTACGATTTTGTGTCGATTTGGTTTAATTGTGCAGCTCTGGCCTTTAAGAGGTAAAAAAATCTTCAGAGGCTAAATGACAGGAGTATCACCGTATCACCCAGTCCTAGCGCAGTTATTTCATCTATTAAATAAAACAATTATAACAGAACCTACAAATCTAAATCTAAACTACTCAAATCTGAACTCAGGTCATTTTAACTCGTGTGGAATTGGCTGTGTCAGTCCCGTCTATCATTTGAATAATTATTTTTAGTTTCGCTGCAGGCACAACACAGCGTAGTGGGAGTTAAGTGGATAAACTGCCTCTGTGTTTGCATACTTGTCATGGGGCCAGCATTTCGTCACCACTGGCTGATGTAGATAAAAAGGGCTATCCCAGCAAGCCATCCAAAACCAGGAATTCCACGGCTCGACACAGGGAAACACAGTGCACTCCTGAGAGTCGACATGGACACTACAACTGCTCTGCTGGTGAGTGCTGCTACTAACAGCAACACATTCATATCTAAAAAGCATTTGTCATTTTCATCTTGATTTGAGTTCACTTTTTCTTTCTTGGACAGCATTGATGCTATATTTCATTCTTATAATTGTAGTTTTCGTCTTAATTCTAGCTCAGTTTGGCTTATTACAAATCAACCAACTTGAGTTTTTAGAAATTGCACTTTCTGAAAACTAAAAGACAAAATCTAAGGCTATTAGTTGTGTCATTCTAATCTAGTCAACCAGTGTCTTACCACAAAAACAATTCAGTTATTCCTAATTAAGTGAATAAACTACTTCAATTTGAGAATTAGTATTCAACAAGTTAGACTAATGACATCACAAATATTTTAAATGATATAAGATGTATATATAACATGGGAAGAGATAAAGTGTGGGCTCCTCAAACTGTGGTCCGTGTACATCTGCTGATCCACAGAAGTGTGTAGTTCAACTCTGGATTTAGTTTAGTCCTGGTAGTCTGTGTTAAACTTTGTTCCAGTCATTAATCCATTTTAGGAAACACCATGTAAAATCTCTTTACTTGTCCTAAACTGGGCAGTTGTGCGATCATATTTCTAAATTGACAAATGTTTAAGTCGATCTCATCCAGATGTGCCTGTATTTTTATTCATACATTTCTGTTAAGTCTATTTTGTAATGTTTTTCCAGTGTTTATTGGGGATGGTTGCTCTCACGTCTGCACGTCCACACCATGGAGTTGCGGCTGAACATCTGAATTGTGGCCCTCACTGTAAACGCACAGAACACCCACGGTTTCAGCCCGTCTCCCCTGTACTGGAGCTGCAGAACAGATCCATCGCACCCTGGACTATCAAGTGAGTGAATATTGCATTTTTCTCTAAACAACAAAGCGCACTATTGCACCAAGAACACTCTCCTTCAGAGAAGAAGAAGAATCAATGTTAAACAAAACATGGTGGTGAGAGGCTGATGTCATCAGCTGTGAGCAGCCAGACCTGACTCTCCCCAGACTGTCTGTGTAGCATGGACGCTCATGTTTTAGGTCTCCAAACAGCCCCAAAAAGAACCAACAGGATTGGTCAGAATACTTACCCTTGTGGTAGACCAAGGCACTTTACACCTAAACTTTCGTCCAGTCAGAATAAATTATTATATTCCTCATTTGAATATATAATGTCTAATTTTTATTATGCAGTCTGTGTGTGCGTGTGCATGTGTGTGTGTATGTGTGTGTGTGTGTTTGTGTGTGCGTATGTGTGTGTGCGCATGTGTGTGTGTGTGCATGTGTGTGTTTGTGCGTGCGTGCATGTGTGTGGCAGTTGTATTTAATGAAGCATAATGTCAATAAGATACTGAAGCGATCTGCATTTTTCTGTTTTTGTTCTGCTGTCTGCTGAAGGAGTAAAACGAAAAAAGCCTTCAATACTTCGGTAACAGTAGATGAAGCTGAGTGCATGCCGTGCAGCCTGCCCAATCTGAAGTCAGAGGCCATCCGTGTCCAGATTTACCTGACCGTTCCAATCCGGAACCACACTAACGGCTCCAAGGAGCTCTGCCTGTGCTCCTACAAACTGGCTGTGGGCTGTACGTGTGTCCCTGAACAAAGTCAGTGAACAGCTCACTGACAGGATGTGACCACAGGTCTGCATGTGCTCTGTTACATTTGTAGCATTTTAAAGGTCCTATATCATACATGACACAAATACTATTGATTATACATTCAAAAATGTACATGGGGATATCTCTCTTAGAGCAAGTAACAATGTGTTCCTGATATATCTATGTTTAAACAGACTAACACACATACCATTGACTGGAAAACAGGTTTTATAAAAATAGTCTTCATTTGGGACATTGTAATGGGCACATTATGCAAAATGTCTTTCTCTCACCAAAACGTGTACCTTGACTTGTGTTTAGCTTCATTCTGTATTATTTTATTAATCCGGGATAGAAAGTCCTCCCCCCTCTGAGCGTCAAAAACACCCCCCATCTGTGATGTCAAAGGCAGAGGACGAGAACCTCTGGCTGTTTTAAGGTCCATAAATCATCGCTGGACTTGTTCTGAGCTTTTCTGCCTTCGTTATGACATTGTGCTTACATTAGCATGTTTAAGGCAAGCTAGCATTTATCACACCTATGTAATTCCCCCTGCAGCCAGCAGATGGGGCCAAGAGTCTATTCCTGGATTGGAAACCCCATAGCGACATGAAGTCTTTTTTTATTTTTCTAAAGCATGCCATGTGTAGAGGACAATAGAAATACAGTTAATGCATAATGTGCCCTTTAAATGTATTCAAATTCTTTTCATCAAAAAAATCGACTCAACTACTAAAATAATGGTTTGATGAAATGAAAAGAGAGCATTCATTTTGTGTTGAACAATGCATACGCTGGATAAAAGTTGAGTTAAAACATACTGACCAACTAAATAATAGCATTTTTAAAGACATAATATGGGACCTTTAAAATGTGACTTCTGCTGCACTTTGAATGTTTTTTCTTTTCAACAATATCAGCCATTTATGCTTTAATTTTACTGGAGCAAGAAAGCTTCATTTTTGAAAACGTTATTTGATGTCGGCAAACAGGGTTATACTTAGTGAATATTTGATCCTTGGTTTATAAAAGTCTTTACCTTTTTAAGTAGGCTTGAAAAGACAGCTTTATTTAGTTCTAAGACTTTCTCAATGGGGTCTTGTGTATTATTATATGTGCCATATTGGGATGATAAAACTGTGATAGTTGCTGTACTTGTTTACAATTTATTTCAGGGTTGTTTAAAATACTGTAGTTTGCAAAGTAGATGTTATCCCTTAAGACACTTTATCACATTTATTTTACTGTCTTATTTTATTTATTTTATTTAGATTATGCTGTCACTGTGAAACAGACTTTAACCTGTAAGATTTGTGTAATAAAAACATAAACTGATATGTTCTAAATATGTTTATGGTGCTGTGTCTACACAGCATGTGAGTGTAAACTTGATGCGGTGCACTGATGTCAAAACCTTTGAACTGGAATGAATTCCCATGAAACTTAACAGAGTAGATTCCACACACCCAAACAAACAAGTATATGAATGAATGACTGAGGTAGAAAAAGATATTATTCATTTATGTATTTATTTATTGAGTCCCCATTAGTTTTTACAGAAGTAAAGACGATTCTTCCTGGGTTCAATGAGGTAGGCTTGAATTATAAACCAATGTGATAGTAAGTATATATACAGTATAACCACACAGTACACTATTAGCAAGTATCACATGCTACTTTCAAATGTGACAGGCTACATTCAAATGGATTATACAACAAAACATGCTTTAGAAAGGTTTTTCAGAAACTCAAGACTTTTTGAGAGGAGTCTGGCTGCAGACAATGTTTAGTGGAGCTCTGACTTCACATCCAGTTTATTTTAATACTGTTATTTAGTGATGGGCAAAGTGAAGCCTCATGAAACAGCAAAGCATTTGAACCAAATGGCTCGAGGCTTCCAAACACTTCTCCAGAGTGACATCTAGTGGTAGGTTTTAAGACTACAACATCATTCAATGAGCTATGGATGTCAATAAAACAACCTCACATTGTACGTGTGTATTATTGATGCATTTGTGTTTCTACAATAATATGATAATAAAACACAAAAAATTAGATAAAAGTGAGCAAATGTTTTACAATTTTGGTTTTATTTAAAATTGGCCAACAGTTTTCTCCTGTGGAGGGATGTAGTCTATTTGATTTAACTACTTTGTGCTTTTATTGTCTTACTTCTGAAAAGCACCAAAGTTATATGTTTACCGAGGCTCCAGACGAAAGCCCGCCCCAGTGAAACGCCAGAGTCACGTGACAAGCTTCATGAAACAGCTAGGTCACATGATAAGAGCTTTGAATCGTGTTTGGACGTGCATGCGCTTGAAGGCTTCCAAACTGTGTTGAAACACGTGTTTGAGTCATCACTAAATGACCCTAACCCTAACCAGACCAAACCTCACCACCTTAACCATGTGGCTGTCACAATCAGAATCACAAAAAGGTTCATTGCCATTGACAGTGAACAAAATTCACAAACATAGGAACTTGCTTTGGCATAAGGTGCAACATATAACAATAAATGAATAAATTTACTTTAAATATATGTACTTTTAAAAAAGTATTTATTTTTTGCCACCAGAAGTGATGGAGTTGAGCTGCAACTGGTCTTTTCTTGGTCTTTTCGTTCAGAGATAATAAATGGCTTTCATGTTCTAGATGTTAATGATGAACCTGCAGCTGATCTTGAATCAGGATTAGCTGCTAGAAGCCTCAGTGAGCCTGGAGGTCCTGAGCTCTTTTCACATGAGACATGGTCGGTCCTTGAACTGAGAAGGAGAAACACTCCATCTGCAGGTTAAGGCACTGGTAACCCAGTTGGGGGGGCTGCAGACATGATTAAAGTCGTACTTGAGTCGTGTGACCCTGTGCAGACCCTGTGCGTCAGGAGCAGTCCTGTGGCTTTACTCAGTTTGCTGTGGGGCTGAACGATCTGCACCCTGCTCTCAGACCTCTGCTGCCCCCTACAGACGTGCATCAGGCCAGACCCGAGGTAAGGCACAGTATGGAGCCTATGGACTGTGGAGCGCAGCAGGCTGGAAATACCATGGACACTGTGCTGAAGAGTTAATTAGGTTGACTTGGGACTACAAGTATGAAACCAATGTGAATACTAGGGGTGAGAGTCAGTGTCTGGTAAGTCAGTAAGTATTCTTCATTTAAGTTTGGATTACATTTTAGTCCAGTTTGATTCAGAATTGCTTTTGATTTAAAGCCACATTCACAGAAGAATCATTTGATTAAGAGATGTGAAAATAAAAGCCTGCACATTTACAGCTGGGATTCCAGTCAAATACATACATTATATTGTAATGGCAGCACTTTGTGACAACATCAGATCCCGGAGTGCTGTCTGCAACTACTGATAAAACATATGACTGATACTAATAGATATTAAAACTATTATCGAAATGATACTTATTTGAGCAGGTATCGACACAGAAAAGCAGCACAAATAAAAAACACACTTTGATGTTGGTCTGATGTATATCAGAAATAGTATAAGACGGCATGGTAATGTTTAAGAAACTACATTTACTCTGTGTGTTAAGGCCGTTATTATTATCATTGTGGTATTCAAATTGGTAACCAGTATGGAGCCTTTTGAAAGTTGAGTTGAGAGTTGAAATTGAGTTTTAAATTGGTTCATTTCTTATTAAACCTTTGGAGAAATGTCTTTGGAACAGGGGGAGCTGGCCATAACTTCACCTTTCATCATAGACTTAAGAGCCACTGCACAAAACACTGGCTCAACACAGAAGACACTTCAATTCTGGATTGCAGGGATTTATAGCAGTCTCCTCTCATTTTGGTCGAGTAAGAAAACTGGTCAATCAAATGCAAACTGACAACAAGTCCCTCCAGAACCACAGCGCTGAGCGATGTGCAGCCTGAGCTCCTCTCATTACTTTGGATGATACAGAATGTGTGCGGTCACTGCACTGGAGCTGCACCGCGTGCAGTGTGAGGGTTAGGGTTAGCCCGGAGTGACTCGATGTTTTCTTTGAAACTGTTGTGGCTGGAGTTTCAGATCTGAGGCTCTCCACAAGTTGACAGTTGGACAATTCCACAGAAAAATCACAGGATTGATGGTCATTTTTATGTTGCAGGGTGTGCAGGGAGTCTCTAGTAAAATGTATTACCTTTTTAAAAGAAGAAAAAAAAAATCATGACTTAATCGCACCTTTAAGTAATAAACAAACTGAACATTTCGGACCATAAATTGTTGTGTGGTTCATGATTAAAAGCAAGAGAATGACTACGCGTGAAGGACAGAAAAACTAGAAAGAATTGAAAGGAAATTGTAAGAGTAAGAGTCCTCCCTCAGATCGTTTTGCAAAAACGACTCATGTTGCAGGTTTGCTATAGCTGGATGAATTATGAGTAGCATCTTGGATTTTGGTAACTTTAGGTACCAGTTTTATAACTATACTTAAATTGCCTATTTATTCATCCATGCATTCAATGTTAAGCCAAGTCTACTTGGTAAAACAGTTTTATATTTTGATTAAAACCTCACACAGTTGTGCAGACTTCTGTGGAGCCTAGAGCAGACCAATCCTGTTCATATTCAAGGTGCACTATGCAACCTATTCTGGTGGGGTCCGCTACCTGCTGGTTTTTATGGAGATGTTAATGTTTTGATTGGAATGTTGGAATGTATGCCTTCAACGTATCTATTTTGCATGTATTTATTCACTGTTTTTACAGCAAAATAATAGCTCAGAAAACATGCACTTTACTGTGGGCAGAGTCACCGCTCCGCAGATCCGACCCGTGGGGCCAACTGCCATTCTGTGGAACCTTCTGATCGAGGTGTCAAGCCACTTCACCACAAAAATTACATTATGGACCTTTAAAAATCGGAACCATACATGACAAAATATTCATATATATTCCGTTGCGCTCTCTTTTTCTCTCTCCTCCGTTTAGCAGCCGTACACTTTTCTCACGTCACATATTTTGAGCACTTTATTTGAGGATGAGGAGGAAAACAACACAGCACTGGCTGCACACGCGCTCTTTCGCCGTGGTGCGCATGTTAAAAAACACGTGCGCGCCTCTTCCCGAACCGTAAATGTCTCATTGTACAACGTGGACACCCGCGGCTTATAGTCAGGTGCGGCTTATATACGTACAAAATGTTTTTCTTTGTAAATATGGCTGGTGCGCTCAATAGTCCGCATTATAATGGAACTTCCATGCCATTAAAGTCTGTTGATGAAATCTGGATAATTCGATTGGTAGTTTAGACACAGTGTAATTACAGCTCATGAGGAACTTTAGACCTCCGATATGTGAGAAAACATTATGTGGTATCAAGTTACATAAAGAAGTAGGTTTTCCCAAATACCTTATTAAACATTTAAACTTAAAGGTATTATATAAATCAAAGAAATGAATCATTTCAAGTCCACCCTCTGATCTTTCTAAGCCAGTTACCTCTTTCTTAGGTACTGGTTTCTGTTTTTCCATTCAAAATTAACAAAAGCATTGTTCATGTCTTTACAGTAAGAATCATCACGTACAGGGACAGAGTGGGACTAACACACCTTAAGCTTTCATGAGCAATACTCAACCAGAAACCGACAGATCTCTCTGAAGCTACATATTTGAATTGATTTAGTCAGTTGTAATTTAGGTGCAAAATGTCTTTTAACCATGTCTTTAGAGGTGTTAATGCCCTGATATTTAATGCCCTGCCATTACATTACAACATTCAGTTTAATCGGTCTCATAAAAGCATATTTCCCTTTTAACAATGATGAATTTCAGCCTCGAGGCTTCAGAGATCTGTTGTAACTTGAAGCGTGTTAGGGATTTGTGACTTATCTTCTAAAAATAAAACAGTATCATCACCCAATGGTAACAGAAATGCACTTATCGGACATCCTTGTCTCACGCCACATGAAATAGGGAACCTTTGAGAAACATTTGGATACAATAAAACAGAACTTGAAATGTCTTTATATAGTACTTGTATGCAGTATTTTTATAGTTTTCACTAAAGCCAAATCATTTAAGACCTTGTATTATAAATGAATGTTCAATAGAGTCAAATGATTTGTAGAAGTCCAAAGTCATGTTTATGTAACTGAGCAGGGTCTAATATTATATAAATTAACCAACAACGCCACTGGATAAACCAGAAACATAAATATATCAATACGTTTCAGGACACAGGTTCGTAGAACTGGCTGAATGTAAGACTGGAGACAGTACGTCTTATAAACAATATACAATAGTTTATTATTCAAGTTATAAAGTTAAGAGTTTTGTATTAAATAATTAAAAGTATCAAAGTCCATAAAAGTCGACTATAGTGAGCCAGCCACCACAACAGTTAGCGTCGCTCTTCAGAATGGCGTTCCCAGGGCACAAGGAAAGGGAGGAATACAGCGAAAGTTCCATGGTAACAAAAAGGGGAGGCTTATGTCTAAAATAAAATAAAAAAACAATAATTTAGATTAGGAGCAGCCTCTAAATTTTGTTAAGCCTGTTTGGTTAGGCAGTGCACTCCATACCAAGAAACACTAACAGTGCCACGTGATGTTAGCGAATGATCCTGCGCTGTCCCCACGCTGGACCGCCGAACTAAAACAAAAGCACAGTGTAAATGACGTAAATGAATGGAGAACCCATGTGTAACCTTACCGGTATAATAACTGCGCGGACACAACTCAAGTGGAGCGGGGAGAGCACCTGACTGCACTTCAACAGCAGCACACATGCTAAAAACAACACTAAAGTTAGCATTGAATTCATTGGGAGAGGATATAACCAGTTACTCACCAATATACGTGCCATACCATTGCGCAGTCACCTGGTTTTACGCCTGACATTCAGTGACTTTTGCGTTTACTGGCATTAACTCTTACAAACCAGCTCCTGCCGACCAGCTACCCGCAGCCTGCGGCGTGTGATGTCAGAGGTGAGAGGTCGGACCACGTCACAGACCGTCCTTTTATAGGGCACGCCCTCACCTCAGACACAAAATTCAGGAGCCCTTTAGGCCATCCTGCTACGTTCACATTAGCGCGGTACAGCGCAGGGCGAGACGGTCTGAGGTGTGATCCCAGAGGGTGTCAGTTCACTTTAGCGCGGACCGGTTTATGATTGCACAAGAGAGAACAAAAGAGAATGTAGACTCAAGTGAGAACAAAGTGGCAAAAAGCAGATATAAAGACAAAATAATCATTCCTCACCAAACGCTGACTTGATCTTGTGAAAAACTGCCATATTTCCTGAGACAATAACTTTGTTTGCTGAGCCGACAGTTAGCAAGACAAAGCTAGCACACGTTAGCCTCAGCTGTTTCTTGTTTTCAATCCACCTGCATTTAGACCCAAAGTAATATTTTTTCAGTTTATACACAGCCAACTCTATCCAAACCTAATGCATTTCATAGAGAGATGTTAAAACGTGGCATAGAGGCGCAGAAAAGTGAATTAAAGCTGACGAATAAAACAAAAGCTGTGTATTGTTTACGTTATCTTTATCCAGGTATTACAGCACCACAAACGTGTCATTACTAAACGTCGGGAAGATTGGCCACATAAAAAACAAGAGTAATTCAGGTACGATTTGAACAAAACAATCATGTTTTGGTGACATCAGCTGGGGGATCCCCACGAGCTTGAACCTCTGCACGGAAACGCAGTCCACCATTGAACGTTCAACAGCTGCTCCTCCTACAGGCAAAGTGATTTCCAGTCCAGCACTACGCTGATTTTCTCCCGAGGACACTTTATCTTACCAGCGCGCTAGCTCTCCAGAGGTTACAAGAAAAAAGTAAGTGTACTTGAAATAGGGTTATTGATGAAAGTTAGCTAGCTAGGTTGCTTGAAATTGTGGCACTATTGTGTTACACTAGCACTGCTCTTTAGCATAGCCTACAAATATGCTCGTATTTGTGGCTGTAGCTGGAAATGTGCAATTAAATCCCTTTTCTCGCTTACACAAGGGAGCAGGAGAGAGGGTCTATGGACATCATTTATTGCAATTTTTGGCAGGTCCCGGAGGCATCTGAAAAGTATTCACTCTGTTTTGAGGAATGTTCATTAGAAACTCCTCCCCCTACAACAGTCCAAAACACTTCTCGCCGAACTTCCTGGTTCTGGGACGTATTTTCAGATTTCATACGTCACTTATCCGAGAATCTTTTTCTGTTTTTAATCCTTGAATCATCAGTCAGACTCATTCTGAGCATTTTGACAGCGACAGGTCTTGTAATAGGACACAACAGACTAATGAAGCAGAAGGAGCTGTTTAAACGAACTGCTGAGCCGAGATTTTTGTATGAAACAAACAAACCGTTAGCAGCAGAGTGGCTGGCATTAGCCGCTTACCTTAGCTTGAGCTGTGAATAGATCGCAAATCTCCGGCAAAAAGTTGAATAATCCAGTGCGTTTGATGTTTAACGTGCAATCCATGACGACTAAAACTTGTATGATAATTATTAGTCCATAAATATGTGCGTGTCCGGAGGATTTGACCCACATTCATCGCAGAAGTCACTTTTTATCAGCGTTTTGCTGACTTCCTTTTCTCCCAGGCGCCAGAGTCACGTGACCCGCACTGAGGAGAAAGTATGAGCTGTTTGTCCGAATCGATCTGTGTTTGAGTCACTATTTTGTCTGCTCAAGGGTGCAGACTGTGGAGTGAATGAGTGTGAACATTCGGACACACATTTACTTCCGTAAACACGGTACACTACGTGTGACGTGGTGTACTTTTGTGCGCATGCGGGCCGTATAACGCCGCATCCCGTTCACACCAGATACATACAGCAATCGCATTTTTTTTAGTAATGTGAACCACCACATAAAAAATCGGATTTAAATAAAAAATCCGAATCAGTCTGCATACCCTGCAGTGTGAAAGTAGCCTAAGTGTCATTTCACACAGGCTGATAAATCCAGTCATTTAATCAATAATAAAGTTGGCAAATTCAAGGTACTCAATAGCATGTTTAAAGGTTAATAACAATATAAAAAATGCATAATATTTTTCCTTTAGCAGAAGCAGCCCGAGCCAGTCCCAGGTGGAAACACGCCACGGGAATAGCAGGAGTGTGTTTGAATCCTATGATCAGAGGAATCCATCAGATCGAGCACTAGTCTGATATTTGAGTTTATGTGTCTGCCATAAAACCAATTTTATTTTCATTGATAATTTCGTCAAGATACTTTTGGAGTCATTTGGAAAATACTTGGCGGCCCGGTTTCATCCGGTCTCCTTCCTACTGAGCCTGTGGCGGACGTCGGCAAATGTCCCGTTCACCTCAGGGGCCACGTGGATGCAGATGTTGAGGATGCCCTTCTTGATGTCCTCTGCCTCCTCTTTGTAGACGTGCAGATTTGTTCTGCCTCATTCAGTTTTTCCTTCTAGCGTTGCTATTTTTTTTTGGGTGCAGAGGCAGTCTTTTCCGCCATTTCAACTTTCTGGATTGTTTCTTGAAGTTGTTTCTTGAAGTGGGTTCTGCAAATTCATCAATTCTCTTTTTGTTTTCTGTGATCAGAAGTGTGATGTTGTCTATTCTGTTGTTCACGCTGTCAATTTTCTCTTCAATCCACTGAGTTATGAGTCTTTCAACATTGTTCAAGAAGACTCTGTTCTTCAGCTGGTTCAGTTCTGCCTCTTTTAGCATCGGGAGTAGAGCCCGTTGATCCCGGGAGTGGGGTGTCCCTGGCTCCTATTGTGGGGTCGGTGGTGGGGTCCTAATCCCCATGTGCGGAATAGGAGTGAAATATTGCCACTTGGTTTGCAGTTGGGCGTTAGAGCCCGAGGTAGGCTAGTTTGTGCTGAGGCAGGCACGATCTTCCCAGTGTCGTTTGGCGCCACTATAGGCTAGCAGTCACCGCCGAGAATGTAGTGTGTTCCGATGTAGTAGTCTGAAGAAGTTCTTATTGTACTCATCCAGTTTGTATGGTACAGTTCGAAAAAGTTCCAGGTACTGTTGACGGCACAAAAAGTCATTATTTATGTCTTACAAGTTGGTAAAAGAGAGCATTTCTTTCACAGGTCAGCACGTCAAACACGCGTGGTTGCCATCTTGGTTCTTGGCTCAGGTTCTTGGCTCTTGGCTCTCGTGTGCACCGGGATACAAAGTCCGGCTAAAGTAAAGGAGAGGGTGTATGTATGTAACAGTGACAGTTAGTGCCGTATCATCGCAGTCTGTGATAAAATATGTAACCTGGACTTGGAACTGCTGTGCGTCACATTAGGACCACAGTACCTTCCGTGGGAGTTTGCCAACATTTTCGTGTGTCTTGTTTACATCCCACTGCAGCAGAACGCACACATCACCACCACCAAAATGAACCTACTGCTCCGGTGCTGATACTTGGTGATTTTAACCACTACTGTTTGAAAAATCATTGCCAGGCTTTCTCCAGTATGTTAAATGCTGTACCAGAAGAGGTAATACATTCTGGCAATTTAAAAGACACCTACACGGCCAAACGAGGGAACTCTGACCACAACGTTTTACACTTCCTATTTACCAGTTTATTTTCAAGTCCTGTAAACCAAAAGTTAAAACCATTAAGGTGTGGACTAGTGACAAAACGGAGGAGCTCAAAGGTCGCTTCTGCTGTACAGACCGGGACAGAGGATGCAGACATGGACAACGCTGCAGAGTCAATCACAGACTACTTTTCTTTATGTATTGTATCATTCTCCAGATTTGTCAAATGGTATCCAAACATCAAACTGTACATGACGTGGGGTGTTAATGAATGCCTAAGAAGGGTGGAAGAGTGCTGACAGAGCTGGAGACTCCTTAGGTGTTAGAGCAGCTAAGAAAGACCTTACATTTCCAACGAAGAGCCTCTCGGAGTCAAAACAAGCAGCAGACTGAGCAGCGTTTGTCCTCATCCAACACAAGGAAGGCATGACATTCTATTAGACAGATGACACATGTACATAAAGAGCAAACCACACTGTGCCCAAACAAATGAATTAACTGACTTTTGAATGAGTTTAGATACAGACAATACCAGTGAATGTACTGCCCTTTTAGACAATGTACTATGATATGAAGATGGACAGAAATGTTATTGATCCTGAAGCTGTAACTAAGATATTTATAAGCACCCACAGAAACAAAGCTACTGAGCCAGATCCAGACCCAGTGATTGAGTCGGTTCTCAGATATGGGATACACCAGCTGGTTTGGAAATATACAGGTCAAACCCAAAACAAATACTACATCTTTTTTTTGGGGGGGGTTCTACTTTTTCCTTGCTGAGAAGGAGGGTCAAGGGCAGGGGGCACTCTAGGACAGTTATTCATTTGCTAAATTTTCTCGAAGATTGTTTATTTAATCTGCTTTCTACCTGTGGCCAAACGATACAATTGTTGTTGTGGAAGTAACCCCACTAATCCTCTAATCCAGCTTCATACAGGCCTCTAGTCCTGCCTTATTTTAGGAATGCTCTGAAATAAAGGACTTTATTTTAAGACAAAGTGCCTCAGAGGTCCTCTTGTTTTGTGAGTAAGTTATACTGACGGATGATACAATCCTACAAATTTAGAAATTCTACACTACACTTCTGTTGTCTCCAGTTTATGAGGGCATCCTTCCTATTTACTTTGAGTCAGTTGTTGGCAAACCTGGCAGAGCACATTTGCATGTTTGTGGAGGGATTCCCTACTCCTTTTTCTTGTACGTCATTATATTCAAATGCACTGTCCATAGTCATCCTGTTTATGGCCTTCACATCCTCCGGAAGCTGCTGTTTGTGTGCTGAGGAGCTCCCAGAAAGTTCACAAATGTATCATGACATAAGTTTGCAGTGTATTTTTAAATCATTTTCAGGAGAGAATCCCATGTGACCTAAACAATAGCAGTCTATTTGATTATTGCGACTTCCCAAATGTCCAACATCCAGGGCTGGTACATCCACTGTTTGTAATAATGCTGCATTATGTTCTAATAATACAAAATGTAATAACATTGCTAGTTGTAAATTTCTTACATTATGTAACAATCCATAGTTATTTCATGTTGATAAAATGTTTCCAAATTATGTGTGTTAGACATTTTTCAATGAAAATGTAATAATGGCTTGTGCTTTACTTAAGTGAACGCTAAAAGTCAAAGTATGAAATAGCATAGTAATCGGTGAACAAGACATAAATGCATCTACAGCACTGTTGTATTATTTTCAAGAAAAAAAAAATGTCCTCAGGGGAATGAACTGGAAATGAGAATGTTCACAATGTGATTCTGAAAAAGAAATTGAAGGTAAAATAAACAAGGGCTTCCAAGTTAAGCAGCTTATTACAAAAAGATTCTTCACAAAAGTGTTAAAGATGTACCCCTTAAGTAAAAGTCTAGGAGTCTTTGGTTTGTGTATAATATGTATAATTGTGTCATTCATTCAAGATAAGTATTTGTAGTACACCTTTAGTCATCCCTGGCTATTTTTATCCTGATGATTGTGTCAGGGAGGTGAGTAATTCAGAGGTGATTCAATACTATGTGGGAGAGCCGTGTCTAGACCTGCATCTGTGTTTAGGATTTGATCCAAAACAGTAAAAGGTGAAAGAAAAACATCCTCTGAAATATCAGTAACAACATGAAATGAATACAGTAATAAAGAATACCATATTAGTGCAGGATCTATACGGAGAACTTAAAGTGAAGCTAAATAAAGTTTGACGAGTTGCCATTCAGAAGAGTGGCATTGTGAGTAACATGGTGGGGAAGTCTCTTGTGTCACAAAATGTTGTGAGTTTAAGGGCTCCACACAGGGGGGGACCGCAAAAAAAAAACACGAAAATCACTTGTTGAATTGCTGAACTGCAGCCAATCAGAGATGGTTTGAGAGACGAACCAACGAACTGACCGAATGCTGCGCGAACAAATGGCGAGAGTATGAATCTTCTCCATCTTTGGGGTTACCTAGCCGAAAATATGCCAGGAATTATTCTGGATCTGCTTTGACGTCCTTCACCAAGTGATGATATTCCCCATGTTGTTTCCTTGTTTGCAGAACAGGATGAATCCAGGATCGTGCTCTTTTGTTCTTGTGAAGTGCAGTCCACAATATTTCAGTCAATTAAAGCAAAACCTTCCTGCACGTCATATTTGCACATTTTCTCTTTTAAAATACTATTTAAACCTCAAAATTCCCTCTAATTAACAGCCAATCACATCTGTGGGAAACACGCAATCTATTCTACAACATGTGTTCGATTTGAAACCTCCCGCAGTGAGTGATGCTGGTCCCTATTGTTTGTCACCTCGAGCCTGTTATTCTGAGACCGGAAGAGGCTTTTCTCCATGTCCTGGTATATTCATTCATTGTGGTTTACATACTGTAGTCATAGAGAGAACTGCACCACGAATCCCAAAAGAAACTCGTAGTCAATAACAAAAGGCCATGATCCCATAGTCCTAGTGTTTGACCTGGATGGTGGTTTGGGTGCATTGCACATACTTTTTAGTCTTAAAAACGTGGAAAAAACAAAACACATTTTCATTTTAAACTGTTTGCAGTGGTCCACAGGTATTGTCATTCTCACGTATTCCAAGTCTACTAATGATTCCCTGTGACAAGTTTAAAAGCACTTTCCACATCTTTCAGGGGCCAGAGTGAGGCTTGTGGTCACAGTAAAGGTAATGCTTCCTGGTTTTCAGAGAATAAAACACTCCATAACGTATCGTGCGGTGCAGCTCTGGCTGCTGTGTTGGAGCGCTGATCTTGTGGTAGATAGCTCCCCTGAAGCTGAGCTCTGTGGTGCTCTTGCCGTCATAGGCTTTAACTAATCATTTGTCATCAACACATCAAGGAACCTTTTCGTCACGGCATTCCATGCACACAAGGACTCAATGTATGTGTCACAAATGCTACATGGGCATCTTTATTCTAATCCTTGTCATGCCTCTTCCCACAATATCTATGTACATCTATATCTCTATATCTATAAATCTATATCTATCTTTATATATCTCTCTCTGTCTCTCTCTCGCTCCCATCAGTGTGAGTCAAAGTACTAATGACTTTCTCAACTTTTCTCAGGTTACATCACCTTCACTTGTATTGACAAGTCACATCTGACTGTGGCGTCACCTCTACAGTTTACGTCCAATGAAACCAATGAAAGTTTCTGTGATCTTTGACACCTACTTGCTGCTGCTGACGATCATTATATTCTCTCTCTTTTTGGTTTTGGTTTGTTAAAAAAATTAGCCTTTGCAATTTGCTAATTGCATCCATTAAAATTGCGATTTTGTGTTGATTTGGTTTTTTTGCAGCCCTGGCTTTTAAGAGGTGAATAAAGTAATCTGCTCAGAGGCTTCAGAGGCTAAACAACAGGAGAAAAAGTGTGTTTGAACAGATAGCTGCATTAAAGACACAAACAGTCAATCACGATACGACAAGCTCACGATTCGATTTTTAACACCATGTCGCCCAGCTCTAGTGCAATTATTTCATCTATTAAATAAAGCAATTATAATAGAACCTACAAATCTAAATCTAAACTACTCAAATCTGAATTCAGGTCATTTTAACTCGTGTGGAATTGGCTGTGTCAGTCCCGTCTATCATTTGAATAATTATTTTTAGTTTCGCTGCAGGCACAACACAGCGTAGTGGGAGTTAAGTGGATAAACTGCCTCTGTGTTTGCATACTTGTCATGGGGCCAGCATTTCGTCACCACTGGCTGATGTAGATAAAAAGGGCTATCCCAGCAAGCCATCCAAAACCAGGAATTCCACGGCTCGACACAGGGAACCACAGTGCACTCCTGAGAGTCGACATGGACACTACAACTGCTCTGCTGGTGAGTGCTGCTACTAACAGCAACACATTCATATCTAGAAAGCATTTGTCATTTTCATCTTGATTTGAGTTCACTTTTTCTTTGTTGGACAGACTTGATGCTATATTTCATTCTTATAATTGTAGTTTTCTTCTTAATTCCAGCTCAGTTAGGCTTATTACAAATCAACCAACTCAGAATAAAATTGAGTTTGAGTTTTTAGAAATTACACTTTCTAAAAACTGAATTACAGTTTTCTCAACTTTATTTTAAGTTTGAACCCTGTCTTGTAACAAAGACAAAATCTAAGACTATTAGTCAACCAGTGTCTTACCACAAAAACAATTCAATTATTCCTAATTAAGTGAATAAACTACTTCAATTTGAGAATTATTATACAACATAGACTAATGACATCACAAATAATTTAAATAATATAAGATGTATATTTAACATGGGAAGAGATAAAGTGTGGGCTCCTCAAACTGTGGTCCGTGTACATCTGCTGATCCACAGAATCTGGATTTAGTTTAGTCCTGGTAGTCTGTGTTCATTAATCCATTTTAGGAAACATCATGTAACATCTCTTTACTTGTCCTAAACTGGGCAGTTGTGCGATCATATTTCTCAATTGACAAACGTTTAAGTCAAACTCATCCAGATGTGCTTGTATTTTTAATGATACATTTCTGTTAAGTCTATTTTGTAATGTTTTTCCAGTGTTTATTGGGGATGGTTGCTCTCACATCTGCACGTCCACACCATGGAGCTGTGCATCAACATCTGAATTGTGGCCTTCACTGTAAACGCACAGAACACCCACGGTTTCAGGCCTTCTCCCCTGTACTGGAGCTGCAGAACAGATCCATCGCACCCTGGACTATCGAGTGAGTACAAAACGCACACGCGCACTATTGCACCAAGTACACCTCTGTGGCCATAACAGATGACAATTTCCCTATCAAGTAATCTCACTGCGATCACATGTTCAGAGAAGAAGAAGAATCAATGCTAAACAAAACATGGTGGTGAGAGGCTGATGTCATCAGCTGTGAGCAGCCAGACCTGACTCTCCCCAGACTGTCTGTGTAGCATGGACGCTCATGTTTTAGGTCTCCAAACAGCCCCAAAAAGAACCAACAGGATTGGTCAGAATACTTACCCTTGTGGTAGACCAAGACACTTTACACCTAAACGTTCGTCATTTATATTCCTCATTTGAATATATAATGTCTTATTTTTCAGTGTTATTATACAGTCTGTGTGTGCGTGTGTGTGTGTGTGTGTGTGTGTGTGTTTGTGTGTGTGTGCATCTGTGTGTTTGTGCGCGTGTGTGTTTGTGTGTGTGTGTGTGTGTGTGTGTGTGTGTGTGTGTGTGTGTGTGTGTGTGTGTGTGTGTGTGTGTGTGTGTGTGTTTGTATGTGCGTGCGCATGTGTTTGGCACTTGTATTTAATGAAGCATAATGTCAATAAGATACTGACGCGATCTGCATTTTTCTGTTTTTGTTCTGCTGTCTGCTGAAGGAATAAAACTGTCTTCGGTACTCAAACATTTCTTGAAGCTAAGTGCAAGCCATGCATCCTGACCGATCTGAAGTCAGAGGCCATCCGTGTCCAGATTTACCTGCCTGGTCCAGTCCGGAACACCACTGACGGCTCCAGGGAGTACTGCCTGTGCTCCTACAAACTGGCTGTGGGCTGTACGTGTGTCCCTAAACATAGTCAGTGAAGAGCTCACTGACAGGATGTGACCACAGGTCTGCATGTGCTCTGTTACATTTGTAGCATTTTAAAGGTCCTATATCATACTTGAAAAAATACTGACACAAATACTATTGATTATACATTCAAAAATGTACATGGGGATATCTCTCTTAGAGCAAGTAACAATGGGACTGAACCATGTTGGTCAAGATAAATGTAGGGCTCTGATCAATAACTGAAATCATTTTTTAAAAATGTGTTCCTGATATATCTATGTTTAAACAGACTAACACACATACCATTGGCTGGAAAACAGGTTTTATAAAAGTAGTCTTCATTTGGGACATTGTAATGGGCACATTATGCAAAATGTCTTTCTCTCACCAAAACGTGTACCTTGACTTGTGTTTAGCTTCATTCTGTATTATTTTATTAATCCGGGTTAGAAAGTCCTCCCCCCTCTGAGCGTCAAAAACACCCCCCATCTGTGATGTCAAAGGCAGAGGACGAGAACCTCTGGCTGTTTTAAGGTCCATAAATCCTCGTTCTGAGCTTTTCTGCATTCGTTACGACATCATGCTTACATTAGCATGTCGAAGGCAAGCTAGCATTTATCACACCTATGTAATTCGCCCTGCAGCCAGCAGATGGGGCCAAAAGTCTATTCCTCGATTGGAAACCCCATAGCGACATGTCTTATTTTTTTATTTTTTATTTTTCTAAAGCATGCCATGTGTAGAGGAAAATAGAAATACAGTTAATGCATAATGTGCCCTTTAAATGTATTCAAATTGTTTTCATCAAAAAAGCCACAAATAACCTACTCAACTACTAAAATAATGGTAAGAGAGCATTAATTTTGTGTTGAACAATGCATACGCTGGATAAAAGTTGAGTTAAAACACACTGACCAACTAAATAATAGCATTTTTAAAGACATAATATGGGACCTTTAAAATGTGACTTCTGCTGCACTTTGAATGTTTTTTTCTTTTCAACAATATCAGCCATTTATGCTTTAATTTTACTGGAGCAAGAAAGCTTACTTTTTGAAAACGTTATTTGATGTCGGCAAACAGGGTTATACTTAGTGAATATTTGATCCTTGGTTTATAAAAGTCTTTACCTTTTTAAGTAGGCTTGAAAAGACAGCTTTACTTAGTTCTAAGACTTTCTCAATGGGGTCTTGTGTATTATTATATGTGCCATATTGGGATGATAAAACTGTGATAGTTGCTGTACTTGTTTACAATTTATTTCAGGGTGGTTTAAAAAGTGGAAGTTATTTCTTCAGACACCACAGTTTTATTACATTTATTTTACTGTTTTAGTTTATTTATTATTTTTAGATTATGCTGCCACTTTAAGAGTTTTCTAAAACAAACACAAACGGATATGTTTTTATGTTGCTGTTGACGTGGAAAATGTCACAAAATTTAGTTATCAGCTTGGAGCGGTGCACTGATGTCAGCTGTGATATAGAAATACGCGTTTTGCTGATATTTTGTGAAATAAAACCTTTGAACTAAAATGAATTGGTCTTTGTTGTTTTTGAGTTGTACAACTTGAGTTGAACAGGTTCCACAAAAATGACTTTAATAGGCTTCTGTATTTAATTTATAGCAGGTAACTTTGAAAGCTGGGGTCTCTGGGGGTCCTTCACCAGGAAATTTACAACAAAATAGGTGTAATTTCCTGGGATTTTGGTGTTTTAGATCAACCAGTTCAAATGTTAGTTATAAAATGTATGGTAATGCAATGGGCAGATGGCAGACCCTCCACTCAAAAGTTCCATAGTGCACCTTTAATCATACATTATGATTGCAGGCTACTTCTGCCCAAGATTCAAATGAAGGCATTGTTTATCACAAGAAAACTTGTGGCACAGTTGGGTTAACCTGGAGTTCACATGCTGCTCATCACCTGTGTCTAAATATGGTCAGTGTTTCTCTGTGAGCTGCACTGTCCTCTGCTCACAGCCCCTGCAGTCCAGCGCCCCCTGTCTGTGAGCTGTACTGTCCTCTGCTCACAGCACTCCAGCGCCCCCTGTCTGTGAGCTGCACTGTCCTCTGCTCACAGCACTCCAGCGCCCCCTGTCTGTGAGCTGCACTGTCCTCTGCTCACAGCACTCCAGCGCCCCCTGTCTGTGAGCTGTACTGTCCTCTGCTCACAGCACTCCAGCGCCCCCTGTCTGTGAGCTGCACTGTCCTCTGCTCCTCTCTGCCCCTGCACTCCAGGGCCCCCTGTCTGTGAGCTGCACTGTCCTCTGCTCACAGCCCTTGCACTCCAGGGCCCCCTGTCTGTGAGCTGCACTGTCCTCTGCTCCTCTCTGCCCCTGCACTCCAGGGCCCCCTGTCTGTGAGCTGCACTGTCCTCTGCTCACAGCCCTTGCACTCCAGCGCCCCCTGTCTGTGAGCTGTACTGTCCTCTGCTCTTTTGACTTAACTGTCTCTCTAAGACACAAGAAGACAGACTTCTAAAGCCTAAATAAACTCTCTGTCAGTGGCCATTATTTTTCATTCTTCACTTGAGATTATTCTGTGCCATAGAGCATTTAACACCTTGTTACATTTGCACATGGCTAATGTGCATATCAACACACATGAAAACTATCCAAAGCGCTAAACTTAGTAGATGCACAGTAGTGGCGTTTGCTCTGATCGGTGCATGGTTCTTCTTCACTGGAGCTGAAGACAGAGGAGTCTGAGTCTGTGACGTCTGCGCTGCTCATGGCTCTCATGGCGCTGACGTGTAAAGACGAACAAAGACGTACAGAGACAAGTCAGGTCCAAAATGAATGAGCTCAAATCAAGTTTGAACTGAGACTTCAGGGTTGGGTAGATAAGATCTCAAAAAGTCCACAGCCTGACCCTGGATCAAGTTGTTGCCTAATGTGATGGTTTGATAACCTGGCTCACACTAGATTGATATGTGCATCACTCTGAATTAGTTCTACACATTATCAATCTGGATGTCGATTGTGAAAATGTGTAATGTCATGACGAACATGTGAACGGATTGGCAAAAGCAGAACAAGCCAAGAAATCAAGAAATCCAGTTGAGACAAAAGCACAGACTTCTTCCTCGTCCTCAAATGCACAAAGCAGGTCTATGTGCACGTTTTCAAAGCAAAATAGTCTGTAAATGTGTTGAAATAGGCCAAAGTATGTCCATCAGCACCGCCATGTTTGTTTAGGTTCGTCTATTTGACTTCTGCCCAAACCACAATGCAGTGCTGTGATTGGTGCGCCACAACAGCCGGTGCAGCCCTGACAGCTGAACACAGCCCAGATGGATTCTCAAAAATTTGTAAACTCACAAATATGATGGGATGTGAAGGAGCTTGCTTACTGGTACAGGTACTACCACCAAATCCTTTAGGGGTCCGCAGTAACGGGTTGTAACGCCTTACTTTCACCCATGACAGGGCGCGAAATGCGCTGTAGGTCTTTGCTGTAATTTGTACTATTCTAGACGCATTATTTGGTCCAGAATAAAGACCAGATTAAAAGCGTATGGGATGTAGAACTTCAGTTCCCCCTGAGCCTTTGATGTGGCGCTTTGTGCTGTAAGAATCAGGCGTGTTCAGGTGCACGTCATGGGGTGTAGCTCTCGCCTCTCGCTCTCTTCCTCTGTGCAGAGGCAGTTTGGAGGGAACCTCTATATAAAATCCTTAACAACACAAGAGTAAATAGTACTACATAAGTGCATTTTCAATCAGAAATTCATGAATATCATTTAGTAGTATATTGTGACAATGTAATATCATGGGAGTCATATCAGCATTGCACATTTTTACTGCCAGTATAGATCATTTTGTTCTTATTTTCATTGGCATTGGCAACTTCTTTTTAATTCCTTTTTCTTGTCTTTTTTTTTTACCTTTAAACATTAATTCAATGCATGGAATTCAGTTTCAATGCATTTTTTTCTTTGTGAAATAAAAACAATCGGTGACATTAGGAGTTTTGGCCCACCGCACAGTGTGGTTCTTGGTGTGATGTCACCAGGGTGTAAAATTAAAACCAAAAGATTTTTTTTCAGATGAGTAGTCCAACCTGTCCTGGGCACTGTAATATTCACTATTCACAATAATTATTTTTTCACCTATAAATAAATAACAAATCCTATGCATAATAATAACAAACTATATGTGGGATAAAAAAAAAGTATTTGTGCAAACATATGGCCATATTTTAAGCCTAATTGTGCTTTTATTACTTTACAACAACAACAAAGTCTCTCTCTATATATATATTTATACATAAAATACCAATACTGGAACTGACATATCGCCCATCCCTACTTCTGAATCTCAGATGTTGAACCTTGTTGTTCCAAATTCCAACATTTGTCCTCTGGCTCAATTTTAAACTGCTCCTGAATGCTGCGCTTGGATGTGTCGTTACAGTGGTCGAGGAGCACCCCCTTGAGGTCATCAGTGGATACGACATGATTATATGGTTGTAGTAGCGAACGCTGGCCACTAGAGTGCACTGTTGGACCATGATAGTCACATAGTCTTTTCTCCAGTGTTCTTTTTACACAATTACGGATCTATAAAAGGAATAAAGTACTAGAGGCTTATTCCATACCATTTGGAACAGTGTTTGACAACAAGCTGTTGCTGTGATTAAGTTTATCTACAGTTCTATTAAAAATTCAAATGTAGTAAGTGCCCTGTTGGTGTTTATCAAACCTAACGTGGAGGTCCTTGTTGCATTGTCTCATTTTTAACAGAAAAAGGGGCAAAAATCTTTGGGGTGGCATGGAAATCCGCAGTAATATGATTCATACCAGATCGATATGTGTGGCACTTCGACGCAACTTCGTTTATCAATCTGGAAATTGTCCATCTGAAGCGACTGGGACACAGCAGAGGAACAAGGCCAGAATTCTAATTTTTATCTATTTTGTTAAAGTGCTCATAACAGGTTAGACTACTCATGTGACTAAAATACAGTTAAGATGAATATATTTAAAGTTTTGCTAAAAAATAATTATATATTTGATAATTTTTAGCCATTTTTTTTTAGTTTTGTAATAAAACTTCCTGGTTGTAAATGATGACATCACAATAGGAAATGACTTTGCACACTGGGCTAAAACTCGGCGAATGTCAGACTTTTTTGACTGACAAATCAACATATGTGAACACCTTTATTTTGTTGAATTCATGATTTAAGGGTAAAGTAAATTCATTTTGGGTAAATTACACGTAACCTTTGGATGGAATGAGTCTCCCGAGTGTGATGTCATCAGTTTTTTTCAGATTTTTCAACTTTTCTCCACAAACCATGACTTGATTGGTGTAAAACAGGAATTTTTATGTACAATACGTATTAATGCACCAAATAAAATCTAAATTTAAAAATCGTTAAAATCTGTCCTACGCACTTTAAAGTGAGACGCTACAGGTGAATTGGAAAAAATCTTAAATTTAAAGATATCAGCGTGAAACTTCCGATGTAGTTTACTCAAATAAATGTAAGAAAAACATGTGTTTTTCATCATGTCAGGTTTTCATGTAGAAATAAGGCATTTTATGTGTAAAAACTGCCAAAATTGCACATATTTGGGACATTTCAATCTGAAAAATGGACAGAACCAGTTAGTTACAAAAAATGTACAGGGGATTTTTTTTTTTTTTTGAGTAAACTAGAATTCAATATCAAAAAATCCTTCTGTACGTTTCGTCAAAATCTTGTTGAGTCCAAGATTGTACAGTTTGGTGTATGAGATACTTTAAATGGTGATCTTTATGTCTCTGTGGGGAGAAAAATGCATTTTTAGAAAAAAGCCTTAGAAATCTATGGATGAAGATTAAATGAAATAATAACACCATAACAAGAGCAGACTGGACACGTTTGCCGTCTCCACATGAAAGCCGACATGTTGAGAGCAAACTGACCAAAAAACAAACAAAACAAAAAAATTCAAATGGCTTTAGCCTGCAGCGTCTCGCCTTAAATCCAGTTGCGATAAAAGCCCCTTCATCATTCCCTTCTCTCAAAGTGCCCCCGTCTGTTTTTTATATCTGCAGTGGCCGAAGCTAGCGCTGCTCTGATTGTTTTGTGGGTGCTTCACTTTCGGCTTCATCTCAAATCCCAACGCTGCTCTGTGCGTTCACAAAAAAACCTCATAGTGCGCGCAACGTTAGGTACAACGGTCGTTCTAAGGCCGACCTGCACAGTCTGAATCCAAAATTACGATAAAAATGTTGGTTAAATGAATAATGACGGTCATAAATCACACCATTGTCTTCCTTTTCCCTCGGAACGGCATAAATGTAACGACAGGACCACAAGGCTAATCAGCAGTGGGGCCAAACGCCAATAAAAATCAGATTCCACGCAATTTCCACGTGTTTGCGTCGACAAAAATAGCCCTCACCCAAACTAAACTCTTAACATCTCACTCTGGGACGTGAACGCAGCCTGTAGTGCTGTCCAGTAGGGGGCAGTGCAGAGCGTGCGTGGCGCCCTTCTGTCTGTTTTGACCCGTATTGGAAATCGACGGCGCGTGGATCGAAGTGCTCGCTCCTGTTTGCACACCGAGGGACGGCCGTGCGAGGAGGGGAGCACAAAGAGGACAAATGTAGTCGTCCGGTGTTCTCAGGTAAGCCCCGTTCGGAGAAAGCAGAAGGGGGCGCTGTTGTAGAGACTGAGATTTTAGAGAATGTGGGTGTTTCACGTGAGAAGCTAATTTTACAGAGGCCCTGAGAGGCAAGCGAAGGGGGCGAAATGTGATCAATTTCAAAGCTCATAATGTAAAAAAAAAAAAGAAAAGTCGCTCACTTTGCACACCGTTTTCAAAGTACATTTTTTCCATTTCCAGTTTCAGCTGCAAGCAAGAATAAATCAAGCATCATCTCTATTGTTTTCGTTTGTTGTTTTTAGTATATGACACCAAATATTAAAACAAAAACAGCATAAAAACAGGGTTCGCGCACGTTTTAACAAATCAAATTTAACGCTTTTTAATGCAGGTTTTAATGCCATAATCAATTATTTACACTTTTATCATGTCAAAACGACTGGTTATAACCATTCCATTGGGGCAGCAGAATGACCGCAATATAACAAACCGCTTTATATTATTTAAAAAGCTAATTTACATGAAAGTCAAATCATGCAAATGTATCTTAATTTTGAATCCTGTCTTGTACGTTTTAGATGATTTGATCAAAACCATTGTCATGTAGATTCAATACATCCAGTCTGGAGTAAAAAAAAGAAATAAATAAAGAGACGGACTTTGATAATGAATTGCTCTCATTTTTATTTCGTTTATATTTACACAGAGACAGTGCACAATAAACACTGAAAAGATGCTTTGTAGAAGATGCCCATTTCCACCTGAAGTCATTGATTGTTCTGATGGAGAAGTCTTTTTTCAGAATGTTTTTTAGATCTAATGCCTGTGGGGATAGAATCTAATCCTTTTACGTGCATTTTAAGGCCTTATTTTTGCCCAAATTCATTTAATTACTTTTAATGCCCGGCGGAAACCCTGAAAAAACACAACCAGAGAGAGAAAGAAGGCACCCAAAGACAACCAAAGAAAATGTATTCACGTCGTCCACAGTTAAAGTCTGTGACATTGTAACCATTATGCCACTACGGAGCTGTTTCTTTACGTAATCTGTCCCACTCTCTCTTTTCCCCTTATTTTGTGTAGCTCTTGAAATCGTTACTGTAATCTTCCGGTCACTACAGAATAGTCTTAAAAGCCTCCTGCTGGATGTCTCCTCCCACTGTTGGTTGCCATGGAATCGATCTCATCATCAATCATTGTGCCACACAGAGACCTCACCAGGACACTATTAGTCACATTTACCGACAATCAAGAGCCTATAGCCAGTCTGTTCAAAGGCTAGCCTCCTGCTGGTGCCCAGAGTCAGGACTAAACATGGACCAGCCTTCTGCTGGTGCTCAGAGTCAGGACGAGACAGGTGTTCAAGGACCGGCCTCCAACTGGTGCCCAGGGTCAGGACTAGACAAGTGTTCAAGGACCGGCCTCCAGCTGGTGCCAGAGAATCAGGTCTAAACATGGACCGGCCTCCTGCTGGTGCCAGAGTCAGGGCTAAACATGGACCGGCCTCCTGCTGGTGCCAGAGTCAGGACTAAACATGGACCGGCCTCCTGCTGGTGCCTAGAGTCAGGACTAAACATGGACCGGCCTCCTGCTGGTGCCAGAGTCAGACTAAACATGGACCGGCCTCCTGCTGGTGCCAGAGTCAGGACTAAACATGGACCAGCCTTCTGCTGTTGCCCAGGGTCAGGACGAGACAGGTGTTCAAGGACCGGCCTCCAGCTGGTGCCCAGGGTCAGGACTAGACAAGTGTTCAAGGACCGGCCTCCAGCTGGTGCCAGAGAATCAGGTCTAAACATGGACCGGCCTCCTGCTGGTGCCAGAGTCAGGGCTAAACATGGACCGGCCTCCAGCTGGTGCCAGAGAATCAGGTCTAAACATGGACCGGCCTCCTGCTGGTGCCAGAGTCAGGACTAAACATGGACCGGCCTCCTGCTGGTGCCAGAGTCAGGACTAAACATGGACCGGCCTCCTGCTGGTGCCAGAGTCAGGACTAAACATGGACCGGCCTCCCGCTGGTGCCAGAGTCAGGACTAAACATGGACCGCCTCCTGCTGGTGCCAGAGTCAGGACTAAACATGGACCGGCCTCCCGCTGGTGCCAGAGTCAGGACTAAACATGGACCGGCCTCCCGCTGGTGCCAGAGTCAGGACTAAACATGGACCGGCCTCCCGCTGGTGCCAGAGTCAGGACTAAACATGGACCGGCCTCCTGTTGGTGCCAGAGTCAGGACTAAACATGGACCGGCCTCCCGCTGGTGCCAGAGTCAGGACTAAACATGGACCGGCCTCCCGCTGGTGCCAGAGTCAGGACTAAACGTGGACCGGCCTCCTGCTGGTGCCAGAGTCAGGACTAAACATCGACCGGCCTCCCGTTGGTGCCAGAGTCAGGACTAAACATGGACCGGCCTCCCGCTGGTGCCAGAGTCAGGACTAAACGTGGACCGGCCTCCTGCTGGTGCCAGAGTCAGGACTAAACATGGTTTGGCCTCCTGCTGGTGCCAGAGTCAGGGCTAAACATGTTTTATGTGGCTATAAACTTGAACAGTCTCCCTGAAGACGTGGCACGGGCCTCCACTCCACTGACATGTTCAAGTCTAGGCTCAAGCAGTTATGTTCAGCTGTGTGTACGACTAAAAGAATTTGATCTGAACTTTACTCTTTTAATATAAAATATTGGAAGTTGAATGAAGGAAACCATTTTTGTGAAAAGAGGGTCCTTCTTTTAACAGAAATGGTGGTGTAAGATTCATTTTAGCAAAAGTGCATGACAGCTTAGTGACACTCTCCAGAAACAACAGTCCAGTCACACGTACATCAGTTGCTCACCTGTGACCAGGAACAATAGGACTGTCCACAGGGCTAACAGTGGAACAAAAGAGGCATTTCAGGTGAAACTAGGCAGGAAAAAGAAAGAATTTAACAAAGACAGGCCATTATCAGGGACTCCTCCCTGTGGGCGGGGCTTTCACAGATCAGAGTAGCTTATAAATCAGAGACCACTCCCACTGACTGAAAATGACTTTTGAATGGAACTTGAAAAGCTTTCTACAAAGAAACACTTCTGGACGAATGAGGGATTACACTGACTCTTAATTAATAAATTGTAAATTAATTATTGTAATGTTTGTTTTTTTAATGGTATTGCGATTTTATTGCAACTTTTTATGTTTTTAACGTACTTAGATCTGCTGTTGTTGTTATTCTTCTACTCTAATGTTCTACAGTTAGACCTTCAGGCCTATGCACACCAAAGCACACTGAATGCCATGTGTCTCTTACAAATGATTTAACACAACACTAGGGTGTTTCAAATATGAGTTACATGTGCAGATTACTGTCAAAATGAAAGACAGAGTGCAAGGCTGTGTGAGAAGAGGAAAGACAGTGGTCTGAGCAGGTTATTGACCCTTTGCACCTACGTCACACGATCACGTGGGTGCACCATAATGGACGGCAAGAGTATGCGAGCGCAGAATTACGGGGAGCGCAAAAGTAACAAACTCACAGTGATTGCAATTATTTTTGTCACTTAAGCGATGGCTACTTCTAACTCATGTTCAGTTGTCAGTGGAAGCAGGACAACTTTTACGCGCTCACAAAGCGCGGTATTTTGAGAAAGTGAAGATCGCTAGCTTAGAAACGGACCCTTACCTGTTTCCTCCTGCCATGCTCACCGATTTAATCAAAACGTCAATATCATTCATTTTCTACCGCTTGTTCCCGTTAGGGGTCGCGGGTGACTGGAGCCTATCCCAGTGACTTTTGGCCTTAGGTGGGGTACACCCTGGACAGTGGCCAACCGTGGGTTCTCTCCGGGTTCTCCCACCGTCCAAAGACATGACTGTGTAGGGTAACTGAGAACTCTAAATTGTCCCTAGTGAATGAATGTGAGAGTGAATGGTTGTCTGTCAATGTCTCTGTCTCTCTGTGTCAATATCATCATAATCAATATATTTTATTCACAAATAATAATTTTGTGGATGTAATATGTATTATCCATTTTGCAGGCTTGAGTCTATATACATACATGCATACATACAAGTTAATTTCTTGGCTGGATAACTAACGCCGTGCCCCGCATAACTTTGACTGTTTCACATATTCAGATATGTTTTCGTGTAAAATGTCATACACTTGTAACATTGGCATTGACTTAACTTGTAAAAAATGCTCACTGCAAATCCGTGAGTACTTGGAGGGCTTCCAGTTCTTTGGATTTATTGCTGCTACCCATCGCCGTCTTCTGTCTTCATAAACAGGTAAACGATAAAAGGCTACATTGGACTTACGGCTTTGCCTGTTAGTGCAGCCAACCGCACAACAGGATATCACCATTTTACGTGTAAAATTGATCAATGTTAGCTTACTAATAGTTAGGTTTAGGGCAAATTTCGATCATTTTACCTCGCACAAACAGCGCTTCCGCCGTCCATCATGGCAAAGTGGGCGTTCCATGACGTCACATGCAAAGGGTCAATATTGAGTTATAATGAGCTGTAGCTCTCATCTTTCTCCTCACCAGAGGTGCAAACACCATATGTTTTCAGCCACTGCGCTCGCCCAAGTTCCACAAGTTTCAATTGTAGCGTGTGATCAAGCACCCGGTGTGCACACGATCATACAAAACAATGGAGTGTGTTGGCCTTTAAATTCATCCATCATGCATGTGCTCTAAGAACTGGTGCATCTTTTATTGTTGTAAAAAATTATAAATGCTATACTGTGGAGGATTCCAGGCAAAGCAACATCACCTTTAATAAACTAAAACAATGAATTATCTCTTTTTACTCACTAATTAAAGAGTCTTGCTCAAGAACACAAAAACAGTGTGTACTGGTCAGAGCTGGTTTTCAACCTCCACCTCCCGATTATCAGTTGAGCTCTCCAACCTGACCGCCAACCACTGCAAATATGTATGCATTGTAGCAAAAGCTCATTAAATTAAAGGGTCTTTTGTGGCCAAGGTGAACAGTTTGAGTCAATGCATTTCAGCGACTACTGCTGACTATTTCTCTATGTAATTTAGCTCTGTCTGGAAACTCTCTGGGGATTTATCAAGTTGAAGGCTGTCAGAGAGAATATGCTATTTCACCAAAATATAAAGACAGAAGGTTAAACCAGACGTTCCAAAACAGCTTTTCCTTCACACGTCCCTTGTAAACGCGCTCTAAAATCTCCAATAAAATACTCGGACGACTAAATGACTTTGACCTGAGATTGTTAACTCTCCGTCGCCCCCGCCAGTGAGGTTTATTGGCACAACTGTCATTATTAATAGGCTGGAATTTCACAAGTAGTAAAATTAAAAGCTTTTTCCTGCTGGAAAAACAATTCTACATCTTTGCCAACTCCATAACCTTCACTGTCATGCAATTTACAGGGCCAAATAACACAAGAGCAGACACTTTCAACTGAATCTATTGTTCCTTGCTTGCTCACTAGTTACTACTGTAGCGGCGAGATCAGTACTTATTTTTAACATTAGCTGTAATAAATAATAACAAATAGCCAAACAACTGAGATAGGCTCAAGACCAATTAAAATGAGGCCCGCAAGTTTGTTGTTGAGGACAGAGGCAAGGTTTAAAGTCTATTTGACAGGTTAGACGACACATTTCACTAAAGCTTAGTGAACATGATCATATTTAAGATTTTACTAAACATTTTGCTTATTTTTCCCCAATTTGTTGGACTTGAGCACAAATGTGACACAGGTAGAGGTAATCTACAATCGTTACCTAGCAACCATTTTGGAAAGAAGGGCCAAAATCCATATAAATTACACAAAAGGTATGATTTGACAAATAATAATAGCCGATAACGCCTTTATTTTGTTGAATGACCGTGTAAACTGTCAGAAAATTGTGTCACTCTTATAAATCTTATAAATTTTATCTTAGAAATTGTCTCTGTATTTACAATGACACGTCGCTTTTTGATGACATCACAGAGGGATTCCATTTTAGAACTCAATACAACCTGTAATTTTGAATCTTTTTTTGATCCTATTTTGAATCCTGAATTTTTTCACAAACTGCAACTTCACAGATGTAAAAATAAGAAAAATATTTACCACAGGTGCCCTCCCACCAAACTAAGTCAGAATTAGAACATTTTGAGAACTTGTCATATAGACTTTAAGTTGTCACATGATATTAATTTTTTCCATATTTTCACAAAATAAAAGTTAGCCTCGTTCACAAAGTTGCACCTTGAAGGCTTTACACGACAATCAAAAGTCGGAAGCGCACGGCTCAGATACACGTCAAAGCCAGTCCACCCAGCACAGCCCCAAACATCCCAGAGTTCACAACACACGCAGGCTCATAACTGCACCACGACACCTACAGCAACAGGGGACTGGAGGTAGGTGAGGTCAAAGGTCGAATGACGAGAGTGACGTGTTTAAATGAACTGACAGCTGACACTAGCAGCCTATGAAAAACATGTGTAAATGTCTTTTATGACAGACTTGAAACATACTGACTTGTTTATAATGTTACTGCCAGTTCGAATTCACAGTCGATGTAAACTATAGTGCAAGTACATAGAATATGAAAAGTTAAACCGGAAAAACGTCGAAACAAATTTACAACAGTGTAGGACAAGTAGCAAAAATCTATTCTAGACACTGTTTTGCAGAAATAACTCAAAAACTCAAAAATACAACAAGGAAGCAGAGTTGATTACGACCGTGGTGTAGTGGGTAAGATTGCTTCAACTGGTGGACAAGTCTTCTCCATTGACATTTATACTCCGTTCACAGAGGACACGTTTTCACGAAGAACGTTAAAAGAATCTGGGATGAACTCCTGAAATCCTTTTGAGGGACAGTTTCTATGCTAACTGCTCCAGTTCAGTGTGACACAAGAAAATCCATGTCATGTCGCATTTGTATTTGTAAATGAGCCATACACAATCATTTGAAATAACACCACATTGACGCATAAACTGCAATAATCTGTTCTGCGCAAAAGTTTATAGCTGCTGTAGAGCAGTGTTGCTCCTCATAGTCTTGATAAATCAAACAGAACCCCACAACATTATCATTAGCATGTTCTCCCACTCAAATTTTTGGGCAATGGGGAAAAATTGCCCTGTTCTGCGTATTCATAGGGTCCCAAGTGTTAAATTTGCACTGCAGCCTGAAAGAGAGACAAAGTTCAACTGAGTGCATGCAACCTGTGCAAACCAAGCCCCTAGGGAGCAAGATAGCTGCCTGTTGTATCCAATAGACTGTGCTCACTAGCGCATCTTGCCAGTTTAGCCTCTAGCGGCTGGATCGGTCTTCCAGGCTGTGTGGCCCGGAAGTGACTCAGGGTTGTGACTCTGATCAGTCAGAGCGAGGGCTGCAAGAGTGAGAGCTGCTAGAGTGAGAGAGAGCTGCGAGAGCGAGAGCTGCGAGAGCGAGAGCTGCAACAACAAGAGCTGCAACAGCAGGAGCTGCTAGAGCGAGAGCTGCAAGAGGGAGAGCTGCAACAACAAGAGCTGCTAGAGCGAGAGCTGCAAGAGTGGAGCAGCGCATCAGTCACATGTATCTCTTACTTAATGTAGTCCCAGCATCCTAAATATTCACTGCAATGAATTTACAAGCACTTTTCACGTGTCTACGAGCCTTGAGTGTCACATACCATCCCAGGTAAAGCTAACAAACCATAGCATGCTAATAGGGCGCTTCCTACTTCACTGTACATTAAAATGCTCTGCACATAGATGCAGAGAAAGCGTTGTGGTCTCATTTTCACCCCAATAAATGCTTTTACAATATATCTGTGCAGAGGCGAAACCGATTTTACTTTATTACATACATATTTACATTTAACATATTACAAAAGAGTAAAAGTAGGCCTGTAGTGTCCGAAAACTACTTGGGGAGATATAACATTCAGCAACAACATTACTTGGGTAAACATAAGCGAGTATCATCTCCGACTCTGAATGCATATTTAAATGTACAGCAAATACACGTGGCCTTTGTTCCCTGGCCTTGACTCCTCAGTGTTTGCAACGGACTGCGCATTACCGTATTGTCTGTGATAATTGAGTCTCTCTTTATGAACCGCCAGAGAAGAAGCCGTGATGCAGGCGGATCAGACAAACAGCACTTTTATCTTTATTGATCAAAAGCACTCCCACACACTGCTCTGTTCTGTGCCCTCATCTCCATTTAGGTCCACGGACAAACGGACCAACAGAATAGGACAAATAAACATCCAAGAGCAGGCAATCACGACAATGGGACGGATTGCATTTTTGTGTAAAAGCAATGTTTTGTACACAAAGCTTGTACAAAGAAAGGACACTGCTGCTTTTCGATGCCAGTTTCTGTCCAGGCTTTTAAAACTACTTTGGAACACTTTTGGATAGTGGTATTTCACAGGAGCTGTACCTGATATTTACTGTCATAAAAACGTGAAAAACACAGAACTAGTTCATTGTGAACAGTTTGCAGTGGTCCAAATTTTCCTCACTTCCTTAATTCTTTCTTAGCATCCTTAATATTCATTGTGACAAGTTTATAAGCACGTTTTATAAATTTCCAAGGTTATAGCAGAGTCTTTCTGTCGTGATAAAGCTAACAAACATGGCATGCTAACAACGCACTTTCTTTTTTTGCAGAGAATAAACACACTATAATTAGATGCTGACAGCACACGGCAGTCTCATTTTCAAATTTGGAGCTATTTATACAGTATATCTGTACAGAAGAAAAACAGATTATACTTAATTACTTCAAGAAGCAAGAAGCAAACTGCTGGTACACAGAGGCCTGACACAGTTTAAATAGGGCTAAAAACCAGAGCTGCTAACACTGAAGTTGGTCAAATGTACATCTGCGAATGGAACTCCACAGAACATGATTTATTCACTCCCCATAGCAACTATGGTAACATACTTTTGCAACCACAGTTGCCCTGAGGAAGACATTAAAGATGGGAGCATTGGTATCGAAGTGTCGATATATTTATACTGACTCAGTCAAATGTGTACATTGCTACTACTATGCAAATGTAGAGCCCTCTGTACCAGGAGCGGTGGTTGGCTGTGGCTGCTGGGCCCTGGCTCAGGTTTGGTGTGTGCCTCATCTCTCCTCTGGGCCCTGTGTCTGTGTCCTGTGGCTGCGGGCGACTGTGCTACTGGTGTAGGAGCTCCTCGACTCCTCCGATGATGCTTTCCCAGTTGGTTCACCTGCATTCAGCCTTATGCCCATTATTTTGATGTACGTGTGTGTGGATGTGTGTGTGTGTGTCTGTGCAGGTGTGAGTGTGGGTGTGTGCGTGTGTGTGTGCGTGCATGTGGGTGCGTGCGTGTGTTTGTATGTGTGGGTGGGTGTGTGCGTGTGTGTGTGTGTGCGTGCGTGTGTGTGCGTGTGGGTGTGTGTGTGTGTGTGTATGTGTGGGTGGGTGTGTGTGTGCGTGTCTGGGTGGGTGTGTGCGTGCGTGTGCGTGTGGGTGTGTGCGTGTGTGTGTATGTGTGTGTGTGTGTATGTGTGGGTGCGTGTGTGTGTGCGTGTGTGTGTGTGCATGCATGTGGGTGTGTGCGTGTGTGTGTATGTGTGTGTGTGCGTGCGTGTGGGTGTGTGCGTGTGTGTGGGTGTGTGTGTGTATGTGTGGGTGCGTGTGTGTGTGTGTGTGTGTGCGTGCGTGCGGGGGTGTGCATGTGTGTGGGTGTGCGTGTGTGGGTGTCTGGGTGGGTGTGTGTGTGCGTGCGTGAGTATGGGTGTGTGTGTGTGTGTGTGTCTGGGTGGGTGTGTGCGTGTGTGTGTTTGTGCGTCCTTGGAGTATTGTATTGGTACCAAATAAAATTACCCCCAGAGTTCTTGATATTGTATTGATACCAAAAATCATGGTATTGCCCATCACTACATCGCCCATCACCACTACCCACAGCCCGTCTGACTACCACCCATCACATCACCCACTCACCCAGCTCATACAACAAATAAAACGGGTGAAGTGTATTGCCCAAAGACACAGCAACAGTATTCACTGATCGAAGCTGGGATAAAACAGCCAATCTCTGGGCAGCTGGGCAAACGCTCTAATTAATGGCAAAATAATCAGAGCAGAACCAAAACATTTAATCTAAGGAATACATGCTGAACCCGCTTTGTTGTCGGCCCCGTACCAAGAATTTAAGCAACTTTTTCTGGAAGGATGACAAGCCACTTTCATCAGTGTAACTCCATATCCAACAAAGTTCACCCACAGTTGGCAGAGCCCTGGCATTTAAACCCAAACGTCCATCTATAGTTCTAGCTTTTCGTCTCCATGGATGTTTTTGCCAAATGTCAAACAGGTCTTTTCTAACTTCGCTTCAGTCTGACTCTTGACACAAAACCTGCGGTAATGAGAGTGACCCGCCAAGCATCCTTCTCCTCCTCTGTGAACAGTCTTATGGGAATTCTTTTGGTCATAGACGCCAGTATATGCGTTAAAATGTGCTTCAAAACAGGGCTGCAATTGTTGTGTCCTTGGGCAAGACACTTCAGCTTTCATAAAGAGCAGTATCTAATTTGTATTCATGTAAAAAAGTTAAAAATGTGTCTTGCCTCAGGGTAAAACCATCTCTTATGAGCTGAAAATGAAGCCGCTTTGTGCTGCCTGCATTTAATTCTACAGCGTTTTTATCCTCCACGAACCAGAACGGGCGCTGTTAGCATGCTAGTCGTTGTTAGCGTTACAGTGACGGCGTTCAGAGGTGTGAAAAGTGGTTATAAACTCAAATGTGGTGAATAATTAGGATGCTAGGAGTAAGTTTGGACTGCTGAAAATGAGCTAGTTTGTTTTTTCATGTTTTTTTAAAAATGGTTGTACCCAATTATTGCACATATGTAATTAAGCTAAGTTTATCTTGCATGTTTATCATCTGAGACCCAGGAAGTTCGCATGTTGTTAGCATGCTAGTTGTCGTTATTTCAATTCAGTTAATTTTTTAAATGCCTATAACAACAGTAGTAGCCTTGATGGGCGATACTGAAACGGTCATTGGCCAGGCAGATGAGGAGCAGTTCATCTAGTGTAGAATCATTTGCAGAGTCGTTTGCAATTTCCAGGACCGTGAAACTCTGCTCTGGTCCCTAAAAGTTGTGAAATACTCATGCTGCTTTCATGTGCTGTCGTCTGAACAAGTTTCCGACCAGAAGTTGTACATGAACACCACGCTAAGTCGTTGGAGAAATGGGAATTCTGGAAACAGCACAGATGACCTGAGCTGTGACGTGGAGGGCGTTTGATTGGTGGAAGTCAAAACAGAGTCAACTGCAAAAATAGTAGAATTCAATATATTTGCATTAAGGTGAGACGCTGCGGGTGAATAGGACAAAATCTTAAATTTTAAAGATATTCATTTGAAACTTCTGTAATTAACTCACAAGAAAAAACACATAATACAGTTTTTTCATCATGTAATGTTCTCATATAGAAATGAGGCATTTTATGTGTAAAAATGGCTAAAATTGCATATATGTGGGAAATTTAAATCTGAAAAATGGACTGAGGTTTAAATTTCTTAGTTCATTTTGTACACATATTAGTTACAAATGCAATTATTTAGTTTTTGAATAAAGTAGATTTGACTGAAAATTGAAATTTCACCTCATTTTTTTAACTTCAAACTTTAATAAGTCAGTTTTAGAATTAGGCTGATCTTTATGTCTCTGTGGGAGAAAAATGCATTTTAAAACATCTTAAAGTGCAGTTTGGGTATGTTTGTTGTTTCCACTTGTCGATATGTTGAGAGAACAAACTGACCAAAAAACAAAACATGGGGAAAAAAATGAGTTTTGCCTGTAGTGTCTTGCTTTAAGTGAACAATAAGCCTTGAAGAACTACAGTAAGCAACTTATCTGCGCCAAATTATTCCCAACTGCCAGGATCCTTGCTCCCAAGACCACTTTGTTGCATTCCACCAGAGGCGGTTCAGAGCCAAGTGTCCTGTTAGTGCCGCCTGGGAGTGCATTTGGAACAGGCTTCGGAGAAAATGAACGTGATAAATGATAATCAGAATAAAAACAATGCTTTTATAAATGGAAAGAAGCCAGAATCTGTCTTGATTTTAAATATAATTGATCTGATATTAATTTTATCTGCCTAAGTGTTGGCTAAGTGAACTCTTCAGTAATATGATTGTCCAGCGTTTTCAGTACTTGAATAAAGTTGCAATGCATTGTGGGTCATTTGAAGCGCTCTGAGTTGGCCAAGGATCCATATGTGCATCCAAGGGTTTTTGGTGAATTAGAACAGCACTTGGCAGAGCTTTGATGACGTGGATTCCTCAGAAGTGGTTCAGAAGCCATGGATCCTGGCAACCGGGAAACACATGTAGTGTGTTCTCCGACCAAAAGTATGAACGCGCTTGAAGACATCTCCCGTCCGAAGTGCACGACATGCACATAAAAGCAGCATCATTGCGATGATGAATTCATATACTCAGAATGTGTTAGTCAAGTGAAGACGTTAAATATATGCTAAAAATGAAGTAGTTCTGTTTTTCACATTTTGAGACTGTAAAAATCTAGTACAGCACCTTTAACTCTTGGTTTGAATAACTGATTTGTGCGCAGACAGAGTCAGTGTAGAACGGCAAATTTAAAGGTGTACTGTGTAACTTTTCTGGTGGGTGGTCTGCTTCTCTCCACATATGCTTTGCCTTGTATATTCCACAGTGTTGCACGAAACATCTCTCCACAGATCTGACCTGTAACTTAGTGGCTAGTAACTTAGTGGCTAGTAACTTAGTGGCTAGTAACTTAGTGGCTAGTAACTTAGTGGCTAGTAACTTAGTGGCTAGTAACTTAGTGGCGTCACCTGTTTGTGTCCTTGGGGAAAATGTCAGTTTAATGCCATGCGTGGAACATTCAAGGCAAAGCAATAGCATAACTATGGAGACTAGCAGGTGGTGGATCCTCTACCGGAAAAGTTAAAATAGTGCCACATTAATGTTTGTTTGTGTTGTGTACAGTACAGCATGCAGTGGTTGAAATGTTTTATTCATTGCGTTGTCTTGTTTATAGGGATATTTATTTTGTTGATTATTTTATTTTGTGGTAATGGAGAGGCACAGATTTGCAAATGAGTGCTGTTTGTGGCTGATTGCTGCTATATGGTTGAATTGTTTCTTTCATTTGTGGCGCCAGATCTGCCACAACAGAAGGCACTGGTTCTCTGATCTGTGCAAAAAATTATTATGTTTTGAATTAACCAAGAAAAAAAAAAGTCAGCGTCAGTGAGATTCAGAATGCAGCATGTTTTCAGTAAAACCAATCTAACAATCTAAAGTACTGCCTGGACGTTTTTTATTCACACAAAAAATTGCAGTTAAAATCCACAACACATTGTACATTGAATTGTTTTTTGTTTTTTGTGTGTAGCTGGAGAGCTATTCAACTTCAGGCCTGGGGGCCAAATCAAGGCCCTCCAAGGGATATGATCTGGCCCTCAATCCATCTCCCATCTTATGTTAATAGTTAAGTCCTGGTTTAGACCTGGTTTACCCTTGGTTTAGAACTGGTTTAGACCTGGTTTAGTCCTAGTTTAGACTTGGTTTAGTCCTAGTTTAGACCTGGTTTCGACTTGGTTTCGACCTGGTTTCGACCTTGTATAGACCTGGTTTCGACCTGGTTTTGTCCTGGTTTAGTCCTGGTTTCGACCTGGTTTCAACCTGGTTTCGACCTTGTATAGACCTGGTTTCGACCTGGTTTTGTCCTGGTTTAGTCCTGGTTTCGACCTGGTTTCAACCTGGTTTCGACCTTGTATAGACCTGGTATAGACCTGGTTTCGACCTGGTATAGACCTGGTTTTGACCTTGTTTAGTCCTGGTTTCAATCTGGTTTAGTCCTGGTTCAGTCCTGGTTCAGTCTTGGTTAACTTCTGCAGATGCTGATAAAGCCTTTCGTATTACATTTTTTCTCATATATCAAAAATCTTTTTTGGTCCTGATGACACAACCTTCTGAAAACCCTGGCCCTCTGTAAAATAAAGCTGAACAGACCTGGCCTACACTGAGCCTTTATGTTTGGAGCGGCCAAAGGAAACCCACCGAGACACATGGAGAACCAACCAACGCAGAAAAGCTGCTAGTGCTAGTCTTAACTCTGTATTAACAAAAAATTTAGAGTGACATAGTTTGGACTTACTCAAAAATTAAAATGAATCTATATGCAAACATCATTAGAGTTGCTTCATTAGTCTAATAAATGTTTAAACACAATCCGTGATGGTCAATTTGTCTACGACGTCAAATTGTGCAAGGACTTAAGGTGGGAAAAAATACGCTTTTCAGTAAAATAATAGCTTTCAAAAGCTTGAGCAGTTAAAATATAAATAGTTTATCATCTCTGGCAGACATCTTAATAATCCAATCTGTTTTCTTCACCATCATGACATCCATTTTAATATTAGTCCATAAATACTGCAGTGTCACTCAGGTTTTCTCAGTCTTTATGAGATAAATCCATTATTATTGGCGTTCAGCAAACTCAGAGACGCAACAGTTGTACGAGGGCCCTTAAACGCTCTCTGGTGGTGCAATTGTGTATTACAAGTATTGATGGAAAACAAGGCAAATGAAATGTGACAATTATATATAAGATAATTATACATACACTCCTACTGGTTTAGAGAGCGCTTTTAGGTTTACTTAGTTGATCTGGCAACCCAAAATAAGGAGCTTGGCACAGTAGATCATTTCTTTCGCTAACTCCTGCTATTATTTGTCCAGTTTGTGATTGATTTCCTGTTCTCGCCTGTTTCCTGAGGACACTAGAAAAAAATATCTAGTTTAAGTCTCGGTGGGCTTTGAGTGAACATAGAAACGGAAAAGGCAATTCTCGTGTAGCGCTACAGGCACAATACTGTTTATGTTGTTTGAGATACGGGCGCACTTCATCAAAGGAATAAAGGCTGTAGAGCCATGAGAGGAGTTCAGGGCATGGAAGGGCAGCTGCTCTATAAGGCTCAAAGGGAGAGACACAGCTGAAAAATGAAAAGAATAATTGTGAGTTGGTAGTGTACAAAAGGTTGTGCGATTTTAAGAAGCTGTTGCATAAATGCTGTTCTTGTCTGATGAAAATATCAAAATTCTCACTAGTTAAAAATGTATCTGATTAATCACACTTTGGAACTTTAATTTATCACGATTAATTGCATTGCATGCTATTTGACATGAAGAAAATGTTACTATTTGACAAATCTAAATGAATTATAAATAAAACTAACTACAGTGTAAGTCTTGTGCGGCCACATGTTTTAGATCAGTCAATGCTACATGACCAAACAACAGGTTTGGTGGTTTAAGGCAGTGTTTACACGGCACACTTTTTCAGTTGTAGGTTGTAAGGTATGTTTATAATGAGGGAACAATGTTATAACGTGGTTCAAAACAGTTGGTTTAGAGCCTCAAACTGGTTTAGGGTCTCAAACTCTCGGCCCACGGGCCAAATGTGGCCCTCAAGATGATTTCTGGTGGCCTCCGAGATGCAGTATTGGCACCTACACGGCCCCTCTCCCGCTGCTCCTGGAGTGCAGTGCTGAGAGTTGAACCCAGCATGGATACTCTGCTCTTCTCCACGGACTTTTCAACTTTCCTCAACAAATAAATGGACAAAGAACACGTGGGATGTGAGCGCAGGAGCTTCAGGAGCAGCTCAGAGAGAATGTCAAAGTGGGAGGTGCATAACTTTCTTTATTTGGAGCTAATTTGCTCTCCAAGTACAGTTAGGCTTCACCGCATTGTGTTATGAAGCAAACATCGCAAATACACACTCTGTCTGATAAAACTAAAACCACCAGCACCAGCTGAGTTTACAAAGAGTCACAGCAGAGTGTGAGAAGTATCAGTGAGCAGGTGAATCACACACGGGGAGGGCATCTGACACTCCCACTTTCTCCTGTGTCTCTCTTTCGGCTTTCTCTCTTCAATAATGCGCTGCAACAATACTTTGACACAGACACAAACAGTACTCGACCTGAAGCTGCAGATACTTGGACTCAGCTGAAAGTTTGAGAATTCACTGACACAAAAACCACTGTTTCAGACAAAGAGAGAGGAGCTGATAAAGCTCCAGGCTTGTGCAGATTACTGCATCAGTAATTATTGGGCCTAATAATAATACAACATGATTTATTACTAAAACATATATTTTCAAGTTGGAAGTTGAAGTGGATTATAAGGTATTGTCATTTCTAAATTCTAAAATATACCAAATATACTTTGTAAATGTAAAACGTCTGGAAACTAAAATGTCCTATATATATAAAGAGAGAGAGAGAGAGAGAGAGAGAGAGAGAGAGAGAGAGAGAGAGAGAGAGAGAGAGAGAGAGAGAGAGAGAGAGAGAGAGAGAGAGAGAGAGAGAGAGAGAGAGAGAGAGAGAGAGAGAGAGATTTTGTGGGTGAGGAAAATGTATTTTAGTGCGATTTAAGTCTGTCTCTGTTGCGGCCCCCGACTGGTTCTGATTTTCTAAATTCGGCCCCCTCTCTTTGACACCCCGGGTTTAGAGCAATATATTTACAGCATTTAGCAGATTTTCTATTTTAGTTTACATTTGCGTGATCACAAGCATGAACAAACTGCTTGAGTTGTGTTTTCAGGTTGTGAGATTGACAGTTATCTTTTACAAAGTGTAATTCAGACTACTTATACAGAATAAGTGGATTGGCTGAGTCATTTGCTGCCTCTCAGCTCTTCATAGACATAAAGGTCCTTCAGTAAAAATGGTGTAATCAGAAAATAGAGACTTAATGTAGTGTTTGGTTAAAGGAGACATTGTGTAAAATCAACTTTGATAAGCTTTTAACCATGTTATAATTGTTCTTCTTCCTCATTATAAGCTTAGTTTTTTTGTATTGTGACTCATGCATGTTAGAGTTATTGTGTATTGTCCTGCATTTCAGGCGTCACAGTTCAGAAAATGTCAGTTTTCTCACCCGACTGTTTTTTTTTTGTGGTTCTTTCTTCTTTCAAAAGTGTTATGTGGTGATTTTTTTCACAGTCCAGAAAAAAAAAAGTGACAGCATGAAGTTGCAGGTAGGAATCATAAATAGAAATGTGTCCAGTCATTTCAGGTTTCAAATTGCAGAATTAAGTTGTTTTAGATTAATATTACAATTTACAATGAAAGAAAAGCAATAGCTAACACGTCACAGATGACTATAACTATAAACACCCACAAAAAAAGCATGAATGCGGAATTAAGGGTGTGTTCATACTTCCAATTGGAGTGAAATCTGGCGAACTCCGTCTATACACGCTTCATTTGTGGATGTGAAGGCGCTAATAAACCTGTTTTGCACCAAACATGCACGCATTGGATCCATTTGAAAGACCAAACTAAAGACTTACGTGGGAAATATCATAAAAACACAGCTATAAGCTGTAAGCACACAGTTTAGACCAGTGTTTTTCAACCTTTTTTGAGTCGCTGCACACTCTTCGGGGTTGAAAAAATACCACGCCACATCATTTACTACTGAAACATTGCCAAATCAGACCATGTGGTTATAAAAAGCATGGCATATAATGATACCATGCATGATAATGATAAAATGGGGTTTTAAAATTTGGCAATAGTAATGGTTTTGTGTTGTTTTTGGTGCAGATGTTGCCCAGGATACTCCAAAAAAGGTAAATTGTGAATCTGTTATCTCAAACTGGACATTTTGTTCCAAGGCACACTAGTGTTCCCGGCACACTGTTTGAAAATCAAGGGTTTAGACAAATGGTTTCATGGTTTTTCTACGTGCCACAGAGAGGGGTGCTTTTTCCTTTAGTGGAACAATGGAGCTACCGATGGCGCAGGGGCATCAAATGGCCCCAGGCTCTGTGCAGATGTTGCAGAGAGCATCCCTCATGACTGAGGGCCTCGTCTGTGGAACCACTGGGTTTTTCATCGGACAACACTACAGCTCAGGCCCCAGGACAAAGGACTTCTTCAGGAGAATAACATCACTCTTTTGGACCATCCTGCGTGTTCTCCTGATCTAAATCCAGCTGAGCACCTTTGGGGATGGACGGCAGTTTACAAAAATGGACAACAGTTCCAGACAGTAGATGCCCTTCCTGAGGCCGTCTTCACCACTTGGAGAAATGTTCCCTCTCACTCCTGGAAACACTTGCATTAAGAATGCCGCAACCAATTTTTGAAGTGATCAACAATAACGGTGGTGCTAGGCATTACTGAGTTCATTTTTGGGACCTTTTCAGTTCAACCATTTCAGTTGAATTGTTTTTTTTTTTTAATTTTACTTAGGATAATATATTCAAGAAAAGTGTAACAAAGCCAAGTCGTCACAGTGTCAAAGTGTTTTAGAGTCTGAAAAACAAGTTAAAAAAACGATTGGCGTCACACTTAGTTGAATAATCATTGGAGCACTATTTATGGCACAATAGTTTCAGTTCTGTTAAATATCAATATAATAAAAATCAAGGTTAAACTAGACTGAATAAGGAAAACCAAGAATACAATTTGCCCTTTTCAACATTTTATTTTAAAAAACAGAGCATTTCTGTCGGTGGGAGGGTTCTTGTGATATATTTAGTTGTGCAGCCCTAATTTCCTGGTAATCTTTGTGAGTGAAAAGGCGGTTAAAACTTCCAGATACATCCAAATAAAAATACACACTGTCTATGCTGTTACGTGTGATAATTTACTCAGCGGGCAAGTGTTCAGGAGATCTGGAGATGGCAATCAATGGCAGACCTCTATAAGAGCTGTGGCATATCTATAAGCAAAGACAAAGATGGCTGGATTAGCATCGTCAGTATATTTTTAGTTATATTAATAGAGTAATATATTGTTGAATTGCAATATCACTGTCAGGTAATATACGATGCATTATATCACTGATGTGGAAAAATGACAGCGAGAACTTACTTCATCTGTACATCAGTTGTCTGTTTCTTTATCCAAAGCTAAGTCTAAGCAAAGATGTCCAGACTTCTCTCTCCTTGTGGGAAAGCTTGTGTCTTGTTTGGGACACTTATTCCGAGCCCCAGACCAAAGTTATCTCAGACTGGAGAAAATAACCTGCACCACAGGACACAGAAATGTTATTTGGCTGCAAAAAATAAAGCAAATTTAACTACAAAGCCTATTTAACAAATACAAGTTAAATGTGCTCATAGATTTCTGTTACCCCTTTCTTGGATTTTGTTTGAAAGGGTTTAAAATGAGGCTTAATTGTCTTCTGCGGACCAGCATCACATGAAAATAAATCAAATTACAAATCAAAATTCAAATTCTTGTTAGCTTTGCTTCTCTTTGCTCTGAGGGTGAGGCAGAAAAAGAACATCTACAACAATTCACAAAATGTATTTTTGAAGTTTGAACTTTTATTAAATACTTGATTACTGTTTTATGGGATTACATACAGTAGTCAGTTATGTTTAAACTGACAAAGTGACTTCATATAATTCTTTGAACAAATATCTTACACCAGGAGTATACAATGGTCATAGAAAGACACATCCACTGATATATCAAGCTTACATATTTTGACATAAATCAGCCGAAAATAGACTTCAGCACCACGTGTCGTTAACATGGCTGCCGTGAGCAGACTGGGAAACCCCGTACATTTTCTTACTGAGCATGTGCGAACAAATGAAGTTTGAGCTTTCAACTAAGGATTTGAAATAACAAGTTCTCTCGACAAATCATCTTTCATCCACTGAAATATACCAGCACTACTGGTACTGGTACATACTTATGCATTGACACAACTTTTAGCAAGTACAAAAAGTCGAATGCACTAATAGTTATGAGTTCTGTTCACAAAATGCAGAGTGGAGTTCTACTTGTTTCTATGACACATTGCTCTGTAAAGCAGTGTTTTTCAACCCTTTTGGAGTTGTGGCACACTTTCTGGGTTTAAAACATAGCACAGCACGCCACCTTCTACTAAAACATTACCAAATCAGACCATTTGGTTTTAAAAAATTTGTTAAATAATGTTTGTGCCGCTGTCTGGTATTTGACTGTCTTTGAAATTGGAAACAGTGATGGTTTTGTGGGTTTTTTTGGTGCAGAAGTTGCTCAGGACGCTCCAGAATGGTAAATTAGTCAATTATATCCACATTTGTGAATCTCTTGACTCGAGTTGGACATTTTTTCAACGCACACCTGCCAAAACCTCAAGGCGCACTAGTGTTACCTGGCACACTGGTTGAAAATGAATGCTCTAGAGGGTGTACTACCCCCTCCTGGTGAGTATTGGGATTGCGTCAGTTGAGTAAATTTGACAGAACTCAAACGTAAACATGAACCTGACAAATACCGCCTTGAGCACTAGTGTGGATTTCTCCTTGCGCACACCGCCAGTCCGCTCCAGTAAGTCTGAACATGTCCCTTAGTTTGGGGTCTTGTTTTTTCACCATATCCTCTAGACGACTTGCTTTCTTCCTGACCAATATTTCCTGAGGCGTTATTTGGTGCATGAAGCCTTTACCTCCTTCGAGTTCAGGCCTATGCCGTGTCAATGCTTCTGATTACCATATACCACCACACCTCCCCTCTACATCGCTCCCGTCTTTAATCACACTTCTCATGGTTAATTCTTGTCCCCGAGGAGCTTCCCAGATGTCACCTCCGGCAGAGCGCTGCAGCAAACCAGGGGACTTGAACGCACCGTGAATGCTAATTAACACGAACCCGATTGAGAGAGAAAGCGCTAAGGGAAGAGTTTGTCTAAAAGCTGTCAAAGGGAATGGGTTTTTTTGGAAATAAGAGAGATTTGGGGATCTGATGAAGCAGATGGTGATGTTTGAGTGAAAGTTTGTTGGCAAAACAAGGGCTCAGCTGTATTAAGATGAAGATTGAAAACTCTTTTGAAAATAATACGGAATTCTCAACAGCCTAACGGATGGACTGCCTTAAGAATGAAGTGTATTTGTAAAGTAAAATTGTGTCTGTGTTAAATTAATATAAAATAAATAGATAAAAATAATAAGCTGTAACTTTAAGAAGGCGCCTCAAACTATTCCAGTTGTGTCAACACTTGAAGGGAATGTCATAGAGATGCTTTGTGAGTGCCTTGGTGTCTTGATTGATGACTCTCTCACTTTTAAAGGACAAATATTATGCATTATTTCCATTATTGGTCTTTAAACCTGCTCTTGTGTATCTTTACTTTGACATCTCATGTTTCAGAACTAAAATAAACTGTTTTTACGAAGAACAACATAACTTTATCACAGCCTTGGGAGATGCCATATTAACTTAGCTGTGGCTCCATCTACTGGCTGCAGAGGCAATTACATAAATCTGTTCGTACACGATGCTATCTAATTTGAGCAGTGCTGAGCGGTGACGCGGTTGTAGTGATCGTGATCAGACGGAAGAAATGCCCAGAGCGATTCGTCAAACTAGCGTGAATGAAGCTAAATGCAACGACAGATATGTTTTTGATGACGGAACGATGTTAGAACATGGCTAAAAGCTAAAAAAAAAAAGGTAAATTTTGCAAAACTTTTGTCCTTTAAACCACACACAGAAACATAAACTGGAGTTTTTCTTCCGTGATACAAGTAAAAAATGGTGCTGCAATTAGTTTTTTTTTTTAATCTGTGCTACATTATGGGGATATTTTTTATATGAATGCTTGTTCTTCATGTCTTCAAATAGTGGGCACAGTTGACCATGATTCACCACTAACTGTAACGTTACATTCATTACATAACTACAACATCAGTACACTTTTATTTATCAAGGGATCGGATTATTCTGTACATTAGTTATTAAATCACCCCTTACTCCTTTCATTCAAAATGCATCACAGCAAGAAGGTCCTGGGTTTGACACCCGGGCGGCATAACTGTGTTGAGTTTGCATGTTCTCTCCGTGTCAGTGTAGCATGTGTGTTGGAATGCCAGAAAAATTTGTTTGCTTCAGTTGTAATTCGTAAATAGGCCAGATCTTTTTATTGTAATTGAGAATTCCCGAGCAGGTGAATTCGTGCTGTGTGGGAGGGGACACGGCTGCATACAGCCCCTACCAGACCCACAGGAGACTTTCGTTGATTGTTGAGGTTCTTGGTTCCAGGCTGTCTTAGCTCGCCATCAAAGTTTAGACCCAACTGGGCGCACCTGGCCTGTGGTTAACAGACAGTGTATAAATAAAACATTCAAATAACCAATGAACTAATAGGCTAATAGACTAATAGACTAAGAGACTAGCTAGTTACATTCATTTCAATCAGTCAGTGTATGCACAATAAAGTTTTCAATAATAAATACTATTTACAGTGCAATTAAATTCACTTAAATACTTTTTGATTAAGTGCATTTGCAATAAAAAAAAATCAAACCACATAAATCAATCCTAGTGGTGACAGATAAATACAAGGCAGTGTTAAAAATTTGCGTTTACAATACAAGTGAATGAGCACAATGCTAGCGGGCTTTGGCTAATGCTAACCGCTGTAGCACACACGCAAACCAAACAAACATACTCACCAACTCCACTTTAAACACTGCGCACACCGGAACCCTGTCTGCGGCGGTCGGTAAGCGGACTTCTACAACGGTTGACAGTAATAATGCTTGATTTAGAACGGATTCAGACAACAAATAAAACGAGTAGATTTTGCGTTTATGCCTCACCTCGGACAGTGTGTCCTGTCGCCTTCCTCCCCACGTAATGAGTGGAGGAGAGGCACAGGTGCTTGTATTAGGTGCCCGGAGGAACGCAATTGGCTGGCGTAACGCGGTGTGCGTGTGACGTGATGCGTTAATTGACCGGTAATGTAGGAATTTATTATTTTTGTTGAGTTTATGACATTTTATGACCTCGGTTACATCAGCGTAGGTTTTCCGCAGGCGCTTCAGTTTCCCCTACCACTAAAAAAAAAATAGAATGTGGTGTATAAATGAGAGTGTGTGGGTGAATACGAAACAACGGATGTGGAAATTAGTCCATGCTATGATCCGGCTTGTTTACAGTATGTTAATCATGTGTGTTCATTAGCATACGCTGTCCCGACCATATAAATAAATTAACCAACGATAAAGATGTTGCTCTCTGTTCCTCTCGCCCGCACAGAGCTGAGGACGAAAGCCTTTTTCTGGAACATGTTGCAGGAAGACTGGAAATTGACTGAGTTCTATAACTGACTCTGAAACCAAGCTGAAAGCCTTAGAGACTCAATAATGTACTATTGTTTTTCATAGCCTGTTTTATTGTTGTTGCCTCTTTGCCAGGACTCCCTTGGAAAACAGGTTTTTATTCTCGATGAGAAAAAATAATCCAAGGTGTCTACCTATGTTCACTTTGTGGGTTCATTCAGTTGTCAGAAAAAAAAAGAAAATTGCCTTGGCTAATGATTGGCCCAGATAGACAAAATGTGTGAACCAAAAAAACTGTGAACCATAAAACTAACTAACTAATAAAGTATTTGTTCATGTTTATTTTATTTAATATGGGACTGTGCAGTGTGTTAGTACAACATGTAAATGCGCCAGAGTTAGCCATAGAGGCTAATTTTCATCTGTAGTCCCATTTGCAGGTTTATTGGCAGTTCATTATGAATTAAGTCTTTGTTCATGCTTTACTAAGGCATGATTAAGTGGTGTTATTATAAAGTGGTACCAAAAATAAATATTTCGAGTTTGTGTGCATTGCGAGTCCATCAGTGCTGTCTTTTGATGCAGCTTCATACAGTTCTAGACTTTGATGTCGCTGAGTGACAGCAGAGGTCAGAGGACAGCGGGTTTCTGGGTTCGGTTTTGACTGAATCAGGGCATATCATTGCTCCGATGAAAATATACTGACCCACACCAATCTGACACATTTCCATGTGAGAGGACATGGTGTTTCCAGAGTCATACGTAGATAGAGCATAAGTTGCCATTCTCTTCAACTCTGGAATATTTGTGTTTTGTACCAGAAAAGTAGACATTCTGAACACTTTGGAGACACAGAAAAAGTTTAAGTTAAGTTTCTTTAAGGGTTAGCAAAGTGAATAATAGGCCTTGTAGGGAAACGTCTCGCCCAATGGCATGAAATTGAAAAAGAAAGATTATTGCTTTGCCATCTAGCTCATCTCCTTCACAAGTGTGGGCTGGTGCAAGTTGGTTCAGTCCAATCCAGCAGCAGCCCCACCTCGCATTGTTATCGGCGCATAGTCCTCCCCCGCACAGCGGAGCAGTGGCCCACACAGACAACAGGATGGACAAAAAAGACCCGGTGGGGCTGAAAAAGCCAGGTGAAGGCACCGGAGGAGGATGCAGCCAAATGCTCGCAGACTTGTTTTCAAGACGACAGACGGAGACTGAGGTGGGAAATGGAAAATAAACATAGTGTGACAGAAGTTTCTCTGAGCTCTCAAATTTGTAAAGGAGAGTTAACTCCACCATGAGGATTTGGAGACATTCATGCTTTTGTCTGTGGAAAAAAAAATGTTTTGTAGCTAAATCAATAAATCAACATGCAGTTATTTGTGCACTACTTGGGTGCTTATTAATGCCGTAGTTGGTTCACTTTTGTCTCGTTATTGATATTTTTTTGCGTTTACATATTTGTAAAAGAAGACAATATTAGAAAATATAATCCAAGAAATATATTTATACATGAACTATACAGGCTTTTTTTCCCACATGAAACAGTGGGCCGGTTTTGGGTAGGGAACTCCTGGGCAGAAAAGTGGTCCCAGCACGCCCCTGGTCCTGCCCAATGACACAAAGGCAGTATGAACTAGGTAAAGTCGAGTAAAAATCAAAATGGCAAACCCCAAATCTTACATGATACTAAACCACTGCTTCTCATCCAAGAATTCTCTTCTAATAAAACCTTAAGACCTCAGTGGGTTACCACAGGGGAGACCAATTGCCCCCTATCTCTTTATACCTAGCATTGCTTTTTTCATTACATGATCATAAAACATGTAATTTTTTATTCAAACCTGTGTGTGAGAAATTCAATTAACTTACCTCCTTAGGACAAATAGTTGATTATTCACTGTCTGACGTGATACAAAAATGGTGAACTGTATAATGATTACAGTCCATTTATTGCAGCCTGTCAACGCCTGGTCCTTTGGAACCAATTATAAATCTACACAAGAACCTAGTGCTCTGCATCTGCCTCTAATATTGGGCCTCTCCAAGACCTCGTTAGAACAGTTTAGTTTTATAAATATCAATATTGCAAGCACTACACACATTGATTAGAATTGCTTTAGCTTAGACCTTTGGTGGTAGTGCTGAACTGAAGGGAAAAGATAGGAGATTGTTGAAAAAGGAAAATTCCTATCAAGTAAAGTTATGGAAAACGGGCATTATGCCGTTTGTCGCTCCGCCCCATTCATGATAATGCGGCTCAGTCATGGAGAATTCAAAATGGCCGCGGGTTAGCCCCCACCACTCCCCCCTCGGTGGGGAGGCGGGGAGAGGGCGACTTTGGGGCGGCCTTTTGCTGACGTACTGCCGTCGTTGCCTCTATGGTTACCACTCGTAGGTGTATGGCTGAGCCCTGACATTTCCGGCGTGTAAAGCCCGCCTTCTTCATTAGATATGCACAAACTTTAAAAAATCACAGCGGCTAAACCAGCCTGGTTCAAAAAAATTCATTGCATTCATGCATTGACTTGCATTGAATAATTCTACTTCAGCAGCCAGCCCCTAGCGGTCAGCAGCAGATTGCAAACATGGCAGCCTGCAGTCGGCGGCTCAATTTGAGCGCGGTAGCCTCGCCCACTGGTAATAACACAAACCAAAAGGAATTCTAATAATAATGATGAAGTGCTTGGAGCAACTAAACAATGAGGCGAGATGCCCTTGAATGCACAACGGCTTATCATCTGTGACGCCACACAGCCGCCCTTCTCCATCCCTGTGTAAAGACTGACACACAATTACAACGATACTTCCTAGAAACTATAATTTTTCTCTGTTATACTGATTTACAAATTACTTACAGGGCAAGATAAAGTTAGTACATTTGTTGAGAGGCAAAAGCAGCAGGGTGCGATTGGTAGATCTCAACTGGGGGGTCATTTAGAAGGACCAACGAAAATGTATTTATTCATTTTTTGGAGGGGTTAAAAATTTGGTATAGCCACTTTAATATGAATATTTAGTTTTGTTCGCTCGAGATATATTGTAAAGGTAAGTTTTAAAATCAAAATGACACCGTGAACCAGGTAGTGTGATCTCAACATGCTGATTATTGTTGCTAATGGTAAGGTTTCATAATTATATACTGCAAACCATTAAAATAAATTAGTTCAGTTCTTTACGTTTTTAAGAAAGTAAAAATCAGATACAATGCCTTTTTTTTCACTCGATTCATGAACATGTGTGTAACACACCTGATTTAGTAGCTAGCTGCAATGGGCTTTTAACTCTCCTCTGCAATAATTAAAGTAAGTGATAGAAAGTGGGTGAATGCCGCTTGAACCTCGTCTTGACTTTTTGACTGCCTCCGTCAGCGATACACTGTTATTGCCTGGTTTTAATTGAATTGCAATGGCAGCTTGAAGTGTGAAACCTCCCTCGCTGCAACTGACTCATCTCGGCCTAATAAAATAAATTAGAAGTATAATATTATCAACGCTCAAATTACAGAGAGTGGTAAAACTATTCAACGGTGGCAATCTGCTCGACGCCACATGAAATAAAAGTTCATTAATGAGATTATTTAAAAACCTAATATTAACTTTTCTGGTGGGGAGTCTGCCACCTGCTCGTCTCCAGGGAAATACTATCTTGTTGCCTTTAATGTTCCTCATACACATTCAACTTGTTTATAACGGCATATATTAAATAACAGGTGTTTTTATTGCAAAAAAAAAAAAAAAAAAAAGCAGTAACATCTCCATGAGGCAAATATTATTGCAGTTTTTTGTTACTGTCAGTTACTTTTGGGAGAGGGACAGATATTTTCTCAAAAGAAATTACAGGGGCCAGATGCCTAATTCATTTTATATGATTTACCATAAATAATATACATTATATAAAATATATATATATATATATATATATGTATAAATTATTATTATTATTATTAATAATAATAAATTATTTCCTTCATTCAAATTAAAATTAATATTCATTCATTTAATTCCACACAGTAACCGTCCAGAAGAGGATGATAAGTGCATCATTAGTAAGTAGAGCTGTCACTCCCTCACACTAATTTCGGAGAACAAAATGGGCACTTTCCAAGATCCAAGTTGAGCTTTGAATTTATGGGGACATAGTTGAGACATACAAGACCTGTCGTTTTAATTTATCTCTTGTCCTTTTGGTGCTGGTAATGTGCAAATGCTCACTCTGTCATGCTGTGTCTACAGTTGAGAGTTGGCTGCCTCTGTATTATGAGGACAGCCGCTCTGGTCGTGCATCTTGGACAACTCGCACGGCTGAAAAAAGTCACTGCAGACGCACACAGTGTCCAACACGTCCAATACTCATTTGCATTTCCCAGACAGTCCAATCTTCTAACCTTGCCTGGAAGAAGGCTAACCTTCATCCAGATGGAGGGTGGAGGGCAGACAGTGAGGTGGCGTGGACTCGGAGCTGAGACACGCAAACGCACCAGGAAGTGCGGGGAGCAGGTTGTCATGAAGAATATCAGCACGAATAATAAGCATCAACCTTCGCCACTTTCAATCGATAATAACCATGACCAAGGGAACTAATCCTCTTGGAATCAGAGCAAGACAGGACCGTCTGCTCTGTTAACTTTGTAAAATGCAGCCCCGTTCCACTTTTGGGAAAACGGCCTCTCGCTTTTATGGCGGCCTTTTCGCTTTTATGGCTCTCCGTGTGCGCCGCTCCAGGTAAAATAAATCCAACTAGAGCGCAAGCGGCAACGCCTCGCAAAGCTGGAAATCCTGTGCTCTCTCTGGCGGCACAGCAGTGCGCTCCTGAGCAGACACCCACATACACATGAATGGGGTTTGAAGCGGCACTTGCCGCTCACCGCGTCCTATCTGCACAAGCCTTTAGGCGAGCCAGACAAAAAGTTTGGAGGGCCGGAAATGACGTTCACTGTTCCAGGCCTTTAAACATGCTTCTGAAGACCTCACATTTTAGAACTTAAAATAATATCTCTATTGAAAGCCACACATTACTTTCTATAGGTCAAGCTTCCTTCATCAGGATTGGCGTTAGCACTTCATCCACAAGCAGCAGAAGGAATTACCATGGAGACCAAACAAACACTAGCTTACCCCGACATGCTAATTTAATCACGCAGTTATAATTAATGCGAGGCGACCTTTGATGACACAATTGTGGGAAACTTTAAACGTGTCTTTTCTGAGGCCCAGAGGAGAGAAGACCTTGTAAACAGGATTTATGCACGCCTAATACAACACCAGGTATGTTTCTGATGAGGGAAGAATGTATGAATGAACATTTAGTGAAGGTTCATTCATACTTCTACTTTAAACTGTTGCGTAACAATCTCTTTTGGTCAGACATGTTTGTTGACCTACTTTACTTGCAGTTTTCTCAGAAGCGTCACATGACTTGTCTTGTAGGCTGCTTTCTCCAGCACTGAATCCCATGATAAGGTGTAGCCTCCTTTATGATGATTTATGCTCTTTGGACCTCATTTGTGTATCTCGAGGGTCTCTCAGATCCAGCAGTGGTATTTGCTACTTTCAGCACAGATGCGCTTGGTATTAGTCCAATCTATGAAGTGGTTTTATCTCTTGCATTGGTCTCATTTCAGACGTCACTACACCATGCTGTGACACTTTCGAAGAGGGCTTCTGGACGTAGCTGAAACGATAAAGCACTATTGTCAGACTAAAAGAAATTGTTACTAATAAAAAATTAAATATGTCTCCCTTTAAGATCAATGCAAAAACAACAGTTATGTTTTTGCACTTGATATGAAATGCTACAGGTGAATACAAAAAAAATCTTAAATGTAAAGATATCAATTTGAAACTTCTCCTGTAGTTTAGTCACATACATGTAAGAACAAAATATATTACAAGTTTTTCATCAGGTACTGTTTTCATGTAGAAATAATGCATCTTATGTGTAAAAATGGCCCAAAATACACATATTATGGACATATAAACCTGAAAAATGGACAGAACCAGTTTTAAATTTCTTAGTTCATTTCATACACATATTAGTTACAAAAAATTTACAGAGGGGATTTTGGATATCTTATTTAGATTTTAAGTAAACTAGACTGGACTGAAAATTGTCCTAAAAATTCAAATTTCGCCTCTTTTTTTTACTTTTTAAAATTAGAATATCTAATTTTAAAATTAGATCAAAAATCTTTCTGTACGTTTCGTCAAAATCTTGTTGAGTCCAAGATTGTACAGTTTGGTGTGGGACCTACTATAAGTGATCTTTATGTCTCTGTGGGAGAAAAATTTATTTAAAATTTTTATTTATTTATTTTATTTTAAACGGCCTTTGAAATTCCAATGTCTCTGAGAAATCTATGGATGAAGTGGATTCAACGGAAGAAGAAAACTTTTTTAGGAGCAGATTATAATAATAATAATACATTTTATTTATAAGCGCCTTTCAAAACACCCAAGGACACTGTACAGGACAACAAGAAATAAAAACAACAGAATAAAACCCACAAACAGAACTGGATGATGGTGTTGGAGTGACTGAGTTATGTGGTGTAGGATTGTCTGAACAGGTGAGTTTTGAGTCTGGATTTGAAAAGTGGAAGGGTGTCTATGTTGCGGAGGTCAGGAGGGAGAGAGTTCCAGAGCTGAGGAGCAGAGCGGCTGAAGGCTCTGCCCCCCATTGAAACAAGACGGAAAGAGGGGACAGAGAGCTGGGGAGAGGAGGAGGACCGGAGGGAGCGAGAGGGAGTGGAGATGTGGAGGAGGTCAGAGATGTTAGACAAGTTTGACATCTGTCAAAGCTGTATGTTAATGTCATGTTACTAATAACTGGGCTGCAAATGACATGCCCCTTCAGTCATACATTTGAGCTTCTTTTGAATACACCAAGACTAAGAATCTCTTTTTCAGGGGAGTCCTGGCCCCAGAGGGAAGGAGCCTATTGCACATGTTTTTAGTGGGGATAATAATAATAATCCCTTGTCACAAGCAGACTTTTTCCGATTCTATTACTCTCTGTGTTATCACCGCTCTTTCCAGTAAGATTTCCATATTTCCACAGTTAACTTGGATGAATTCCACTTCATTACGCTAGCTTTTACGAGACTGGCCCTTTATTGAATCTCTCACACCGTGCACTCTAACCCTGTCTACTTCTCTGGTACGTCGACGGATCGATAAACAGCTCGAAGGTAACCAAACAGCATTAGGGGCGCGTTTGAGAACCCTTACCCCCCTGCTCTGAACTACCTTTAAGCACCCCACTTGTTTCATATGCACGGACATGTCCCGGCCGTCGAGGTGGCAGACCGAAATGGAGATTGTGTTTGCATATCAAGTCCCTCTCGGCGTGGAAGCGAAGAGCCGTGCCATAATCCTTTCTGAATCAATAACGCGGACAAGGGTAGAGCTCAACAGTCGCGGCATTACGGCAATGCACTGACAAAGCCACGGATACGGCGACGGGAAGATGGAGCAAGACAAAAGGATTCAAGGTTGTGGAATATTGAGTAGCACTTGCTGTATTCCGTGAAATGTGCACATGCATCGGTATAAGATGTTGAATTATGTGCATCGCTCTTTGGGTTGTTTTGTTTCATTGAGGGAGATATCTTATGCAAATTTGACTTTTAAGTGCTTTTTAACCGCGTTGGAATTGTTCTCCCTTCTCAGTTACGCACTCTGAGTTGTGATAAGTGTTGTGCTTTATTCACCTGTTTTTAAGAATGAATTGCTCCTTTGCCTTTCCACATGTAACGTTTAGATTGGACCCAAAAAAAGCCTGTGCACGTACAGTTCGAATCTAACCCGGGCCTGTGCACTCCTAGAGCCGGAGTTACGTTAACTGAGTTTATGCGTTCTGCAGAGTTTTATTGGCAGTATTCACCTTATTCCGCTTTTGCCTCTTTTTGCCACAGATACGCACTTCTGTTGTAAACACACTTCCGTTTGTCTAGAACTCTGTTAAAGCTAATGGCGAACAAGGGAAAAGTCTCGCCGCTAAAATGTTACTTAAAGTAGATTGAGTTGTGTAAAATGTTTAATGAACACGAGCAGTAACCACCAGTTTTACTTTATTTGGTGTATTAATACCAGTTGTACACACAGATTTTAGTTTTACACTAAGCAGCCATTTGTGGAGAAAAGTTGAAAAATATGTTGTAAATTACAGGAAGTAAACAGACTGATGACATTACACTAGGGATACTAAGTTTAAGCATAATTTACAACAAAACTTCATCACTCAAGACTTTTTTGGATCCTTTAAACATTGATTCAACAAAAGAAAAGCGTTTGCATGTATTTTTATTTGTAAAATAAAAAAATCTGTGACATTCACTTAGTTTTGGCTCCGTGTACAGGATGGTTGCTAAGTAATTTCCCACTGTGATGTCATCATTTACAACCAGGAAGTAAAACAAAAAAACAAAACAGTTGCTAAACCGTGATAAAATTTGTTAGGTATTTTAACAGAATTTGAAATATATTGATCTTAACTGCAGTTTTGTCAACAGAGCGGGAAAAAGAATCTAAGCTACGCGCCCCCTGCTCTTTACTTACTTTGTTCTCCTTTTCCTTTTTTCTTTGTTCTTAATGGGTGATTCAGCATAGCATTTTGTGCACGAATGAAGTAAATAAAAACATGAAACTGCTGTAGCTGTTTACGGTGACGTACCATTAAGGGGCAAGCAGAAATCAGCGGCGCATTTTTCAATTCGATTTTTGACGTCAACTGGCTTGTTTTCTTTTATATCATTTTAGATCACTGTTACAGTTTTCAATGCCCAAAATATAAAATAATGAGCTAGTAGAGGTGTTTTTAGCTATAAATACAATGTAGTGATGATATGTTTGATGCATATTATAGAACTGTCTAAATGTTAAGTTTAGAGATTTATTTTTCATCCATTTTTGATGCTTTTCATCCTGCCGCTGCTGTACTGTAGGTCTTTGCTGTTGCAACCTGGAAATGTCCAGTCGGGGACAAATGCAGACTGTCTCATCATATCCAGTCTCAGTTCAGTTCAGTAAACTTTATGAACCTCAAGAGGCAATTCCGTTTGCAGTCACTGATCACAGCATAAAAAATAAAGGATCCTCCACAACAAATGACACAGGTCAGGTGCATGTGGAATGAACTGTGCATCAGAAGCTGGTCAGCAATCAAATCATACAACAACAAACATCATAATAAAAAAATGTGACAGCTGACTGCCTAATGACGGCCCCTATGCAGAGTTTAAAGCCGCACGGCAGAGGGAATAAAGGAGCTAGCAAATCGATTTGTTTTCCTGCTGGAGGCCTCCCAGAGGACATCAGGGAGAATCTCTTTTTAAGAATGTGATCTGAGCTGATAATGATGCATTTGGCTTTCTGGATCATCTGACAGCTCCATACAGAATATATAAATATTTAAGTGCACTCTGAAAATTCAAAATGCTATAGTTATACAGGAATAATCAACATTTCGGAACATGTTTTACCGGTTCTGCACGTTTCAATTCAACACATGCACCACCCAGAGAGATCATGTGATGTTGGTCTGGTCCGGGAATCGAACCTGCAATCCCCTTATTGGGAGACACTCTAGCCGCTCTGCCACTGTGCACCCCAGTACCATCCGAGGACTATTTACATTCAAATAAGAGAACACAAACACTACAGCAACGGACTATTACAGAATGCACATACCCCAAAAAACTGGAGTGATGATGTAAACATCAGGAAATAAGAATCACACAGTGTCTCAGATCAAAGTCCTCACTTTCAGGGTCAATGTGCCGAGAACGAGCTGCTGTGCATTTTCATTTTTAGATGTGCATGTCTTCTTCTACACCAGAGCTTTTCAATTTAAGGCCCAGGGGCTAAATTAGGCCCTCCAAGGGTTATAATCCGGCCCTAACCCATCTGCCAAAAATATAGAAAATATTTGATCTCTCGTTAGTGGTTTAGTCCTGGTTCAGACTTGGTTTAATCCTGGTTTAGACCTGGTTTAGTCCTGGTTTAGACCTGGTTCAGTCCTGGCTTAGACCTGGTTCAGACTTGGTTTAATCCTTGTTTAGACCTGATTTAGTCCTGGTTTAGACCTAGTTTAGACCTGGTTCAGACTTGGTTTAGAGCTGGTTTAGCCCTGATTTTAGACATGTTTCTCGTATTTCAAAAGCACAGGACATGCTTCTGGCCCCAAGGACAAAACTGTCCAAAAAATCTGGCCCTCTGTAAAATAAAGTTGAACGGCCCTGATTTGCGCTACTGGTTTTACTTCACGGACATAAAAACTGCACGGGAGACTTTTTCCGATCTATTCCAAAGCAGGGGAAAAAAATGGGAAAACTGCGCGATCAGAGAAAGACGATCTCGTAAATTGGATTAATGAAAGCACCTTAATGAGGCGAACACAGCCCCAGGTATGTTTTTGATGAGGGATTGTTATGTCATGTTTAAAAGCTCACATTTGCATAATATGTTACCTTTAAATCCTTAATACACATAATACTACATAATCCTACTACTTGTCTGACTGATCTCACCACAGCAATGTCGTCCAACGGAAAACGTGGCCCCGTTTTCTTATTACAGCGTCGTTTCGTACATGTTTTTGCATAATTTCCTCGCGGAGCAGCTTTTTGATCTGGGCCTGTCTCAGAAGTCTTTGTTCCTTCTCTTCTCTCTCCCGTTTGCTACTCCGAGTCCCATTAGTCAAGTCTTTTTCTGTCCAACCAGATTTTGTGCAAGACTTTATCGTTTTGCTTTTTTTTTTTTTTTTTTTTTGGAACGAAAGAAATTTCATCAGTCCATGCTTTAGTCATTAGTGAATAACAGGCAGCAGGAGCCAGGAATTTGTTTGAAAATAACGAAAGCGCGAGAGAAGACAGAATTTTAATTCGTTTGAAAGTTGAAATATCTTTGCCAAGTAGAATAAGTTCTGATTGGCACTAAATTGGTTTGTTGTAATAAATTCAAAAGTTGTAAGATGAGCGGTGAAGCTGGTGCAGTGACTTTGAGAAGATTGAGTTTGGACCTCGCCGAACCAGCGTCGTTGTGTCCCAGAGCAAGACACTTTTTAGTTAGTTAGTTAATTTTTTCTACAGTCAATAGACAGAAAGTATAAAAAAAAAGAAAAAGCAAGAGCATAAGAATAAAGAAAGACATTTTACAGACCAAAAGGGTTTAGGCTGAGATTTAACTTTTATTTTTCTTATATTTTAACCCTAATAACTTAAAATATGACGTGCCAGATAGCAACAGATGAAGATGATAGAAATCCATATACACAGGCACATTTAACATTTTATATATATCCATAAACATAATGTACAATATAGACACAAACAATTATACAAACGCACTCACACACTCCTTTCAATTTCTTGATATTTGTTTATTACGATGAATCTAAATTTTGTTTTAAAGGTATAAATAGTTTTAGAGTCTTTTAATGTTTCCTCTAAATCGTTCCATAAATTAACGTCACCCACGATGCAAATTTTCCGTTACATTAATGTGGTTGGCTGTAAGTTACGGGACGTTTATAGTTTGCTCAGTTACGCTCAGGTTGATGGTTCGATATCCGCTCATATTAGTACATGTATGTCACTTACACAGCTATTGATTTTAATATTTAGTCTACATGACAGGTTCAAATTATGGCTTATTTTGGTGAGAGGGCACTTGTGGAAAATATATATCATCCATCCATCCATCTTCTTCCGCTTATCCGGGGCCGGGTCGCGGGGGCAGCAGTCTAAGCAGGGACTCCCAGACTTCCTTCACCCCAGACACTTCCTCCAGCTCTTCCGGGGGGATCCCGAGGCGTTCCCAGGCCAGCCGAGAGACATAGTCCCTCCAGCGTGTCCTGGGTCTACCCCGGGGCCGCCTCCCGGTGGGACATGCCCAGAACACCTCCCGAGGGAGGCGTCCAGGAGGCATCCGGAACAGATGCCCGAGCCACCTCAGCTGGCTCCTCTCGACGTGGAGGAGCAGCGGCTCTACTCTGAGCTCCTCCCGTGTGACTGAGCTCCTCACCCTATCTCTAAGGGAGCGCCCAGCCACCCGGCGGAGGAAGCTCATTTCGACCGCTTGTATCCGCGATCTTGTCCTTTCGGTCATTACCCAAAGCTCATGACCATAGGTGAGGGTAGGAACGTAGATTGACCGGTAAATCTTTACCACAACGGTTCGATACAACGCCCGCATCACTGCAGACGCTGCACCGATCCGCCTGTCAATCTCGCGCTCCATCCTTCCCTCACTCGTGAACAAGACCCCGAGATACTTAAACTCCTCCACTTGAGGCAAGGACTCCCCACCCACCCGGAGAGGGCAAGCCACCTTTTTCCGGTCGAGAACCATGGCCTCGGATTTGGAGGTGCTGATCCTCATCCCAGCCGCTTCACACTCGGCTGCAAACCGTCCCAGTGCATGTTGCAGGTCCTGATTTGAGGAAGCCATCAGGACGACATCATCTGCAAACAGCAGAGATGAGATCCTGTGGTTCCCAAACCGGACACCCTCCATGCCCTGACTGCGCCTAGAAATTCTGTCCATAAAAATTATGAACAGAACCGGTGATAAAGGGCAGCCCTGGCGGAGTCCAACATGCACTGGGAACAGGTCTGACTTACTGCCGGCAATGCGAACGCAGCTCCTGCTCGATCGCATAAGGACCGGACAGCCCTTAGCAAAGGGCCCCGGACCCGTACTCCCGGAGCACCCCCACAAGGCGCCCGGGGCACACGGTCGAATGCCTTCTCCAGATCCACAAAGCACATGTGGACTGGTTGGGCAAACTCCATGAACCCTCGAGCACCCGATGGAGAGTATAGAGCTGGTCCAGTGTTCCACGACCAGGACGAAAACCACACTGCTCCTCCTGAATCCGAGGTTCGACTATCGGTCGGATTCTCCTCTCCAGTACCCTGGAATAGACCTTACCGGGGAGGCTGAGGAGTGTGATCCCCCTGTGGTTGGAACACACCCTCCGGTCCCCCTTCTTATACAGAGGGACCACCACCCCGGTCTGCCAGTCCAGAGGTACCGTCCCCGACCGCCACGCGATGTTGCAGAGACGTGTCAACCAAGACAGTCCCACAACATCCAGAGACTTAAGATACTCAGGGCGGATCTCATCCACCCCCGGAGCCTTGCCACCAGGGAGCTTGCCAACCACCTCAGTGACTTCAGCCAGGGTGATGGACGAGTCCGCCTCCAAGATCTCAGCCTCTGCTTCCTCCTCGGAAGACGTGACAGTGGGATTGAGGAGATCCTCAAAGTATTCCTTCCACCTTCCAACAACATCCCCAGTCGAGGTCAACAGCTCTCCACCCGCACCGTAAACGGTGTTGGTGAAGCACTGCTTCCCCCTCCTGAGGCGTCGGATGGTTTGCCAGAATTTCTTTGAGGCCGACCGATAGTCCTCCTCCATGGCCTCCCCGAACTCCTC